>OZ010799.1:189565524-190165524 GCA_963932465.1 Maratus speciosus
AAATTGAAAAACCGGAAATTAATTTTGAGGGATAATTCCTAACACTAGCTATAAGATACGAAAATTTTAACTGATCTGAAAGAGATTTATTATTATGAATTGAAGTCAAAAATATCTCTTTGAAGCTAATCCATTGAGTGACATCTCCATAAAAAATGGGTAATTCGAATTTAGGAAGCTTTAGAACGTTATTACTAAATCCTATATTTGAGCTATTATTAGCTGCACTTTGATTTTCTTGTGATTTTACGCCTTGATTTTCTAAAAATTGCTCAATTTTCACTAAATCATCAACAACAATATCTTTAGCTTCAGTAAAGGACTCGTATAACGAATTTACACTTTCTTCAGCTACTCCAAAATAAGATTTTTTTAAATCATTTTCTAAACTTATCAATTCAGCCTTTAACTTTCCAATTAATTTTAATGATTTATTTTCAATTGCGTCAGTAACTTGAGCGCTAAATCTCTTTATTTCTTTTACAGTGAAACTGAATTTCGTTTCAGAAGCAATTTCTGCTTTAGTTTTCGTCATGATATATTAATATCATATATTAAATATCATATATTATATAAGAATATCACTAATTTGACTCCAAGCTGCGACGGACCAGAGAATTTTTTTATGTGTAGTTTTAAAGAGGATTAGAATAGATTTGTCTTTACCAGAGATTTTTTTATGTGTAGTTTTAAAGAGGATTAGAATAGATTTGTCTTTACCAGAGATTTTTTTATGTGTAGTTTTAAAGAGGATTAGAATAGATTTGTCTTTATTCAACTGAATTAAACAGAGAAAAAGGAACAGTACCTTTGATTTCTTGATGCAGACACCAGTTGCGTTCGAAATGTGTCATCGAAGAATTGTATTTCAAAACAGGCGAACTTGAAGTGGATGAATTAAAATAAAAGAAATTGTTGATTTTACATGGATGAGGATAGAGCATACTTAACGAATAAAGATTTCACATAAAGAATTACGAATAACTTGTCTTTTCACATTTTAATCGAATCGAATTTGACTTTCACATCTTAGATTTTAGAAACACAACACTGGAATGTTCTATTACAGGTCCGCACATGACCATCAAAATACAGAATAAAATTTATCTAATAAAAGAAAATAAAACAAGATTAATATGCATATAATACAGAAAAAGGATAATAGGAATTTTAAAATTAAAAAAGAGTTAAAATAATACGAATAAAAATTGAATAAAGTCTTCTATTTTTAAGGCAGAGAAAACCAGTCATTTTCAATTCTCGTAGTGCTGCCATCTATATTCAATTTATCATAATAAAGTCCTTTTTTACAATTGAACAGGGCAAAAATGAAATCTGCTTAAATTAAGTAGCAACAAAATTATAAATAAATAGTTTCTTTAATTGCCCTTTTACCAGTAGCTGATCATCGAAGAAATCAGTCGAAAATTCGAAAATTAATCTTTAAAATATCATGCTTGGGCTATGACAATAATTCATATAAAACTATTATTTGTAATAAGCAAGATGGAAGTGGATTATTTTAACTTAACGTAATGGTCTCCAGCTAATCAAAAATTAAATTTCTACATTTTCTAATTAAAAAAAAAAAAAATTCTTAAAATGGCTTCTCTCACAGCAGGCAGCTGACAACAATATGACAACAGGTGCTCCAACATTCAAACAAAGATATTATGTCTAGTGCCATGTGTAAAACTCATTTCCGCCTGAAATGGAGCAATATTTAAAAAACTTGATCAACTACTGGAGAGGTATCAACTACTGGCGTGGTCATACTATAATCACGTAAATAAAGCTAATTCGTATAAAAGTGTTTCAGTAAATTTTAATTTTTATGTGGTTTTCTATTTGTATTGTGGTTTTATAAAGTATAACTTTAGTCAATTACCTTGACATATTTGTCATTGTCTCTTGGTCTGTCTACTAGAACCACAAAGTAAAGAGAATGAATAGAGATGAAGTATGGTGTCTGGACGTGACGCCGAAAATGTAACACTAAAATCCGTTACCTTCGGCTCAAACACAATCACGTGCTTAGACGCACCTGTCAATACAATCCTGTATGGCTTTGCTTTTGCTGTTACTGTTGAAAATTATTATTCATTATCCGCGTGTTGACCGCAGGTATGATTAAAATTTTGGTTAAAAATGTGAATATGTGCAGTTAAAGGATGCAGTACCTGTTCCTTGTTCCACGTTCTTGTCTTGTTTGGGCCGAATAAGGGCATTTAAATTTGAGAGATAACTGCTTTCATATTGCAAACCGTTTTTATGGCATACTGCATCTCCATCTATCTTTTCCTCCGTGATCTAGAACAATCGATACCTCATAATTACGGTTGCAGAGCCTAAATTTCGAAAGTTTCAAAGGTCGAGACCCGCGTTGTTTCATTTCAAAATTATCTACACAATTAAAAACCGTACATTGCGTTGAAACGGTATAGCTGCAGCACAAGAATCAACGACGTAACACAAGTAAAAAAAAAAGATCAATTAGTGCTCCACGTGTGCTGAAATGCTTTGGCGACATTGCACGCTAATGACATTTCACGTTTTCATGGTCACTATGGTGACCGCGAACACACCTTAATGGATTTCTTGCTAGTTAAAATTCAAGGTACATACGTATTTCGAATCTACTCAACTCGTATGATATAAAAGGGATCATTAAATGTGCGATTCTGCATCGTCCTCATCTCATGCCATGATTTATTGTTGCCCATAATCTCCCTAATGCGATATATCATCGCTTGTGAAGGCAACTCTTGAAAATTTCCTAATCCGACTAAAATTATTTGCTTTTTGTAGACTGTAGGGGCTCAATTTGTTTTTCTCACAGTTTTTGTTTTAATAAGCCTGTTCTACTCGTAATGCTACAAATACAGTTCAAAAAACATTTATGTTTTCCCATTGTGAAGACCTTTATACGATGAAAAAAAAGGTGGTGTTAATTTGAAATTTTCGAAATTTGTCACTGTAACTGTAACTATGAGACCTAGTTTGTTTTCCTATCAGGATTTATTGCTGCCTACAATCTCCTTAATGCGATATGTCATCGTGTATAAAGGTAACTCTTGAAAATTTTCCAATCTGACTAAAAATATTTGATCGTTTTTACTGTAGGGGCTCAATTTGCCGTTCTGACTGCTTTTGTTTTAAGTAGACTGTTCTAGTAGTATAAATATAGTTCCAACGGCATTTATGTTTTTAATTGTGATGACCATTATGCGATGAAAAAGAGGTGGTGTTGCCATTTGAAATTATGCACTGTAACACCTAACTGTGAGACCTAGACCATTTTCCATTCCAACACCCCATTATTCAGCCAATGCCTTAAAATGCTTATAATCCAAATGGCAATTCGTTTCCTTGAAAGGCACGACCGCTAGGGGCTCATATGTCAGCAAAGTTTTTATTATTATTACCAACCTGTACATACTATGAAAATTGAACAGTTTAGGCATTTCATGGGCTTCCTAGTTGACGCGAACTTTAAGCCCTGTCAAGGAGTATCTATATTTCTAATACATAGGGAGCTATAAGAGCAAAGAAGATTAATTGTGGTGTAAGTAAACTACATAAGAGTGAGTATAATTATACTTAAAGATGTAAAAACGTTTAGGATATGATTAAAAGAGAGAAATATATTCAAATTTTAAAAACAAATACAGTAGTTACATTTAAAAATGTGTAAAGAGTACAGTGATAAAATGTTTAACTGTTCAAAACAGTCGAGATTAAGAAGGAAAAACCAATACAAGCCACTATTCAATTACAGCCATACTTTTTTTTCGTTATTGTTGTTAACACGTTAACAGTAACAGGATGGTAATAAAAGTAGAAAGTAAAGTATAATAATATTTTATGTTTATTTATTTTTAAATGTCTATGAATAGTTATTTCTGTATTTATTTTATAAATGAAAAAAGCTATATATAAAAAGTTATTTTAAGGCTAATGATAGACGGACGTTTCTTTGCACGCTTTTTTCCTTACGTATTATCCCTACATAATGCCGCTAGCATTGTGTAGGTAAAATACGTAAGGAAAAAAGCGTGCAAAAGACGTTCGTCTGACAGCCTTAACGTATGCAAACAAACAGAAAAGAATGAAAGAAATGATTAAAAGTATTATAAAATATAATATAACAATTTCTTTACAATTTTTCTGATACACTTATCGCTTTAAAGAGAAATTCGTAATTGAGAATGAGGTTTAAAAGATTAAAAAAGGCGAAACATAGGGCAAGCCTTAAAGTGCAATATCTCTGTGTTCTATGTATTTAAATTAAAACACGCATAAGAAGAAAAATAAAAAACTTCCCGCTGTCAGATATTTTTATCCTCCACTCCACTCACCCTTAGGTCGTAATTCTGCTTTTTGTCTTCACCTATTAGAGAAGACACAAAAGAAATAAAACTCATTTGAGGCAAAACATGGCAAAGACCTCTTTCTCTCTCAAGGTCACTGGAGAACTGAGGAAAGGTGTGCTCTTTGTCTCTCGTTCTCAACGGAACAACGGTTCTTAACCTTGCCATTATACACTTCTCAGCGCATTGAGTAACCTCAGCGCTTAAGTGTTCAAGCTTTTCCGGTGCAACAACAAAGTTTGTTGCAATTCTAGACTTCGAGGGCCAACAATCTTCTCATCTTTATATCATTTCGTTGGCTGCCGAATAAATTATGTTGTTCATACCCGTACTGTTGTGACGACCATTATGCGTCCGTGTTTATAATATACTTAGAATCTTAAAGCTCTCATTATAGGTGCAAATTCCCAAAATTTTTAAGGAGCCAGTGGCTCCTAACCGAAATAATCCAGTGGCCACATTGTGAAAAAAACACATAAAAAGAAATAGCGTTTATATGGTGGGAAAAATTCAGGAATTCAAAGCCATTATTGATGTTAAAAATATATATATCTATAAGAATAAGCCAAGCAATCATGGTAGTGGGGGATATTAGAAAAATTGCATTTCTTTCCATATTTTCATTTTGTCATACAAAAAAAAAAAAAAAAAAAAAAAAGTGAATGTGCGAGGTTATTTTGCACTATAAAAATCGAAATACAATTCAGACATTTGTTTTTCAAGAACACACAAGAAAAATCATTTATAAAAAAATAAATCATATTACAAGGGTGATTCTGTTCCAAATTTTCCGAAAATTTAAGGCATTCGGTTCCGAAAATTCGGACATAAAAAATATCACTGAAAAATATCGAGAATTTCGACAAATGGTCGCTGAAAAAAATCCATTTTCTAAATCGTCAGGAGAAAAAAGCGCGAATTTCGTCAAAAAATCGCGAAAAAACCCGAGAATTTCGTGTATGAACCGCAGAAAAAACACGACTTTTGCCTATCTTCTCAGAAAAATTGCCCATTTCGTCAATGGATCAGGAAAAAAACGCGAATTTTGCCAAAGAATCGCAAAAAAGCGGGAAAAATGCGAATTTCGCCAATCTTTGCAAAAAAATTATCAACTCCCTCAAAAAATCGGTGGAAAAACGCGTTTTTGTCAAAAAATCCGCAAATTTCGTCAAAGGATCACAAAAAAGCCGCTAATTTTATGAAAGGATCTCAGAAGAAACGCTAATTTTGTCAAAGGATGACAGAAACAACGCGAACGTCGTTAAAATATTGCAGAAAAATCGCGAATTTTATCAAAGGATCGTAAAAACCCCGAAATTCATAAAAGGATCGCTATAAAAACCTCAATATCTTCAAAGGAACGCGGAAAAAACGCGATTTTCTTCAGAGGATCACGGGGGAAAACGCGAAATCCGCCAAAGGATGGCGATTTAGATGCCAAAAATTTGTCGCCAAAGCAAAAAAATTTAGTTGCCACGTGACGACTGACGACCGTGAATCTGCACCTATACTCCTCATCAGTCAGGTTAAAAATTGCCCTCTTCAATGCTAAACCTGTGGGTTTGGAATGCATCCGTATTTTTTAAATTGTTCCTCGGAAAATTAAAATTTTTTTCTTCTGTTTTCTGTGTGCTCTTCTCAAAGAAATATATATATATTTTTTTTTGACAAAATATTTTTCAAAAATGTATTATTAGTTTTATTTAAAGTGTTAAAATCTTACTTACAACTCGCCTGCTTCAATTATATTTTAACACTTAAAATATAAAATTTAATACATATTTTAGAAACATTTTGACAAATAAAAAAAGAAAGAAACATTCTCCAAGAAGAGAATACAGAAAACAGAAGCAAAAATTTTTAATTTTCCGAAGAGAAATTTGGAAAATACGGATGCATTCCAAGTCCATAGGCTTAGCATTAGAGAGGGGAATTTCTAACCTGACTGATAACAAGCTGCTAGTTACTCAGCTTCGGAATTCTCCTCACTAATGCCAAGTCTATGGGTGAAGAATGCAAACGTATGTTTAAAATACTTCTCAGGAAATAATGTTTTTAATTGCTTTTTTTCTTTCAACTCTTCTTAAAACATATTTATATTTTTGTCTTTCTACTGTCCTTAAAAGATGTTTATATTTTTTTCTTAGTTCTCAAAATGTTTCTAAAATCTATGCTTAATTTAATATTTATATGTTAAAAGCTGAAGAACTATGAGTAAGATTTTAACACTTCATATAAAATTAAGTACACATTTTACAAATATTTTGAGAACTAAGAAAAAAAAAACCAGACATCCTTTAAGATGACTTACACAGAAAAAAGAGGTTAAAAATATTAATTTCCCGAGGAGATATTTTAAATATGCGAATGATTCAAACGCCCTTAGACTTAACATTAGTTAGGAGAATTCAGAAGCTGAATGACTAGCAGCCTTCCGTAAATTCACGCGATTTTTTTCGATTATAAAGGAAAGAGTTACCACCTTCAGACTTTTTGCATTATATCTATTGACATTTCCTTTATATGTTTAAATTTTTGTGTCGGAAAAACAAACGAGTTAGGCCTTATGGTATGGAGAGTACCTGCAGGTGCGCGATTTGAACTTCCAATCGGGCGACCGTTTATTTTTTTTTCCGGTCACAATCATCTGAAACAAATTTGATAGTCGCATTATGTGGAACTTATACCAACATTTAGTTTTAAAAGATTATTTTTGACAAAATGGCGGTCATTTGAACAAAAAATATATCCGCTTTTTTTTTTTTACCTTTTGCGAGTTTGAAAAAATAATTAATCAATTAAATAATTAATAATCGGCACTCTACTGTAGTGTTGCCAAAAACCTCGTTTTTTCATGATACACAATTTCTTTTAAATTTCCTTTAATACCATGCTATATGTTAGTATGCATCGAGTGAAACTTAATGCATTAAAACCTGTAAAGAGAGAACCCGTCTATAACAGAATATTTTATAGTCTCTACGAAAGGAATAACTTTATTCCATTATGAAATCTACATGCGTACATGCCTAGATGGAAACCTCTCTAAAACGGATTCTTTTGCAGCTCCTAGCGATTCTGTTTTCAAAGCTTTTAGTGTACTTTGTTTACGGTACTTTGTTCAATAAACCCTGTGAAAAAGTAATCTGTTTGTAACGGAAATCTGTTTTCAAATAAAAAATTCATTGCTCCTACGATAAGAATCTATACTATTATTATAAAGAAGTAAAGTTTATTTGTTTATTTGTAAGAGGTAATCTCTGGAACTACTGCACCGATTTCAAAAGTAGAGATGGGAATGCTCAGAAAAAAACGAAAAAGTTGGGAAAAAACCCAGTTTTTTTCCCGAAGGCTTATTTTTCAATTTTTCCAAACTGGAAAAATTGAAATTTCATTTATAAAATAATGTATTCAAAATTTCGTAACAGCTATATTCTGATACTTTCTAGTTTATTTATTTTTATGTTAAGTGTCTCACATGAAAACATTAATGTGAGAAATCTGATTTGTAAGAAGACTTGAAAAGGTCCTTTAAAGGATCCTTCATATTTTTTTCTACTTTGGAACACAAGACCCTTCACAAAATTTCTCTTAAAAATAGCATTTCAAACAAAAATTTAATCTCCAAATTGAATCTTTTACAAATGCAATGATTGAAGAAAAAAAAATCTCATGTCATATAACAGCTGAATCTTATCAAGTTGTATATATATATGTATGAAGAACTTTATTTAAAAATGTCTAAATAGGAATCTAAATATAACGGTAATTTCTAATTCACAAATTCTGATTTCATTTTGTACAAGTATATATACAAAAGTTTTTCCAAATTCAAGTATATATACAATTTCTCAAAAACAGGATTACATGAAAAAAAAAATCTACATATATGCGTGGTAAAATAATTAAATTCAACTTCTCTTACTAAAAATGAATTCATGTGCAAAATTATTTCAATAATATGCCGATTAAAGGAAATGGTAAAATTGAAAATTTAACATAAAATTTGAAACATGCACTTATTGTTAATGCCATAGCTGCAGTTAATCGTGTAATCGGCAATTAAAAAAAATATTTAACTAATTAAAAATAATAATAACAGCATGTATTTGGCATTAATTATTCTTTTCAACCTCTTTTCCTTAAATATCTCAGACTTATCTAACTATACATATTTTTTTATATATAAATGTAGATTAAATAAACTTTACGAAGAAAATGTAAACAACTTCCTGTACAAAATTGTGTTGAAGAAAGTTTTTATACTTATTAAAAGTACCCTCTGTTTTTATAACGTTATCTAAAAGAACATTTTTTTTTATTACTTTCATATTAAAGAGAAGAAAAACAATTTTTTTAGTTTTCATTTTTTCAAACTTATTACAAAATTTATAGTTATTTTATTAAAGTCTTCATTCTGAGTCAGAATCTGAATTAGTTGATTCTGCACTGCTAACACTGTCTGAACTAAATGTGTGGAAAGTATGTATAAAAAGTTTTGGTTTAGTTTTATAACACAGGTCAGCAGAAAAATAAATTTTTTCAGCTGCATGGGATATTTTTGGTTAATTGTGTGTTTTTTTTGGAGCGCTGAATCCAAAAATGACCTCCATTTCCCTCCATCACATACAGCATTGTTGCAAAACATGGGGAGTTTACATTAGAAAAGTACAACTGCAATGAAAAAAAATCAATATTTTATTAAAAGCAACTATGTTCAGTGCCACTACTAGCGGACGGTTGCAGGAAGCAGGAGCAACTTTCTAAATTGCGATTTATGTGATACTAAAAAGGCTAGAAACTTTAAATAGAGCATGATGGTTACTTATAAAATATAAATGCTCTCTAAGAACAGTCGAAAATAAATTCGAAATGTAAAAGGGGTGAAGCGAAGGGAATGGACTAGTGATGGGCGATTTCGAATTTTTTAATCGATTTAATCGATACTATGGCCAACTCGATTTAATCGATACTATAAATTTTTTAATCGATGTCTCTAAAGGTCATATCATTTTCATTTTCCTTCAAAAATTTAAGGTCAAGTAGTTGGATGTCAAATCCCAAAACTTTCTTCTGTCTCATAAATGTTAAAACTTCAAAATTCGCTATCACAGTGTCAAATTTAAATAACCTATACCCATCATGAGGATCCAAAAGTATAGGTTCGTTGAAATATGTGTATTTAAAAAATATATATAAGAATCCCATTTTCCTAATAAATCATTGAATTTCGGCCCACACCCTCTTAGATGTCCGCAACGGAAAATCCCAGTTCAAAGGGCATAAAAGCGACACATGTTGGGTAGTATACACCCAAGCCTAATAAGGATCTATTTATACGACAGTGTAACAGAATATGAAGTTTGATTAAATTCCGTGCATTAGTTTTGAGATATGGCTATCATGAATATCATGAAAAAAGCAGTATAGCAACGCAGCCTATTACATGATTAACACGAAAGACTCAGAAACAACTTACGTCAATGACTAACAGAATATAAAGTTTGATGAAATTCCGTTCATTACTTCTTGAGATGTTATCGCAAACATTGTGTAAACCCTGAAAAACAGTGTTGAATTCAGGGGCTGGTACGGGTGCATCCCCCTCCCCGGAACATTGAAATGTCCCCTAGGGAGATTTGAGATTTTATGCTTAATGGACGAAAGTCCAATCCCCCCCCCCCTCGTAACTCTAGAATGTTCCTCGCCAGAACCATAGAAATCCCCCCCCACCGGAGAAAAATGTCTGAATTCAACACTGTTGATAAAAGCAGCATGGCAGCACAATTTGTCATATCATTTACACAAAAACCTAATCATGGATAACTTATGGCATTGTCTAACAGAATATTAAGTTTGATGAAATTTCGTTCATTAGTTCTTGAGATATTATCCCTAAAATTGTGTAAATCCTGAAAAACGTGTTGAATTCAGGGGGTGGCCCGGGGGGTGACATCCCCCCCCCGCAACAACGCATAAAATCTGAAACTTTCTGGGGGGCCTTTGAGTGTTTCGGGGGGAGGAGAATGTCACCCCCCCGGGTCACCCCCTGAATTCAATACGTTTTTGTGCACTAAACATTTATGAAATTTCGTTCATTAGTTCTTGAGATATTATCCCTAAAATTATTTAAATCCTGAAAAACGTGTTGAATTCAGGGGATGGCCCGGGAGGGTAACATTCCTCCCCCCCCCCCATCGCAACATTCAAATGCCCCCCAGAAAGTTTGAGATTTTATGCTTTTTGTACATTAAAATGTACAAAAGTCCAATCCCCTCCCCCTCTGAACTGTCCCTCCCGGAGAAAAATGTTTGAATTCAACTCTGCTGATAAAATCACCATAGCAACGCCCCTGTTGGGCGATTTACACCGAAACCTAATAAGCAGCAATTTATGCCAACGTCTAACTGAATGTGGTTTTATGAAAATCCGTGTTCTTGAGATAGAGCTATTGCGAAAATCGGGAAAAATGCAGCATAGCAGCGCCACCTGCCGGTAGGTTTACATCAAAACCTAATCCTCAACAACTTATGTCAACGTCAAACTGAATCTGAAGTTAGGTGAATATTCGTGCATTAGTTCTTGAGGTAGCAATCTTGCGGAAATCATGAAAAATGCAGCATAGCAGCGCCACCTGTTGAGTGATTTTCACCAAAAAGTAATCAGCACCAATTTATATGAAGGTCTAACTGAATCTAAAGTTTCAACAGATTCCATGCATTAGTTCTTGAAATAGACCACTCACAATTTTTTTGTCAGAGACAAACAAATAGACAGACTGACAGACAAAAAAATTATAAAAATAGTCAAATCGTATTCCAGACAAGAAGTTCTAAAACTATAAATCCTTAGAAACCGGAAGTCGAAAATTTTCACGAAAACAACACTTTATTTTTCTAAAGACAAAAGAAAGCAAGAAAAGATGAACGCGTCGATTCTGCCCTTGGATCAGAAACGGTGAATCGATTCAGTTCAGATTCGATGCCGATGTCGATCTTCAGAATCGTTATTTTTTTGATTTACTTCAATTCTTTAGATGCAATGTCGAATCGTTATATTTTGATTTACTTCAATTCTTTAGATGCAATGTCGAATCGTTATGTTTTGATTTACTTCAATTCAAATCGCATCGCGGTCGATCCACGATTCGGGTTGAATCAATTCTTCCAATTTTGCTGTTTTAGTGCCAGAATTGCTGTAAAATTTTGTATAAGAGCCTTTTTTTACTTTCTACGTTAAATCAGTGTTGAATGCAGGTATTTTTCTCAGGGAGGGATTTATGCGACTCCGGTCGGTATTGGGGGGGGGGGTATTTCAGAGTTCCGTAATGGGGGCGGGGGTAGCACATTTGTCCATTAAAAAGCATAAAATCTCAAAACTTACGGGAGGGACATTTCAATGTCCCGGGAGGGATGTCCTCCCGGGCTACCCCCTGAATTCAACACTAGGTTAAATCGTTATACTTTTGTTTAGAAGCCTAGTTATTCAGGTTACTAATTTATCATATTGTATTTTTCAAGTTCGTCCCTTCTAATCTCTCCACCCCCCTCTCCCCTTTTCCTCGCTAATCTTAATTTACGGGGCCGTTCAAAATTTGCATGCAATTTTTAAAATGTCCAATTCTTGTTCTATTTTATTATAAAGCCACATTTTGAAACCTTGACCAAAGATACTTTTGAGGTCGCCCCTCCGACCGTTTGGGGCTTACCTGCTCCCTCGGGGGGGGGGGGGGATATTTTTTGTTTCTTCCAAACCATATCGTATAACATATCGTTGGAAAGCTTTTAATGTGATCTTTTATTTTCTGTCTCTAGCCTTCCTTCTTTTTGGTAAGGGTCAATCGTGCTCCAACTTTTGTATTGATATTTTTGACAGTAATTTCAAAGGAATATATATTTATTCTTTCGGATTTACTGTTTTAAAGGCAGAACTGCTATCAAATTTCGCATAAGAGCCTTTTTCTTTCTAGGTTAAATTGTTATATTTTTAGTTTAGGAGCCAAGTTATTTGGGTTACTAGTTTATTAAGCTGTACTTTTCCAGTTCGTCACCAATACATCCCCCCCCCTCCCCCCCAATCCCAATTTTCTTAATTATGGTCCAATTTCAATGGGACCTTTTTTGACATTCTTCCCGAGTCATTTGTTTACCAACTAAACACTGATATTATATCTGCAGCTCTTGGTGAGCACTATTTATGAATGGTAATGACAAATTTCGTCTCTTTTCAATTTTAAACTTATCATTCTTGGTTTAAAGCCACGTGACTCAAGGTTCTCGTTAGTTAAGCGGTATTTCACAAGTTTGTCAAAGTGTTTGTGTAAGTTGTATTATAAAAATTCCAGTCGTTTACAACCAAACTTACTGATTTATGATACTTTGAATTTTATGAAATTTCGGAGCTTTCCGAAACTAAAGGATCTCTTGTATGTTATTAATTTTTTTCAAGGGTGTAGGTATGAAAATACGTGCTAAAATGCTTTAAAGCCTTTTTTTTTTCAAATAATATATTTAACAATTTAAACAAAGTGATTCCCGAGAATTATGTACTGTTTTAAAAGGGGACCACATCTTAGAATGTAAGGGGCGTAAAAATTCGAAACTTGGACAGGGCGATGCAAAAAAAAAAAAAAAAAAAAAAAAATTCTCCTTTCAGAAATTCGAAAAAATATTATCTTTATTACAAGCTGAGATATTAATTATTATTTCACTAATTGGTTTATTTCTATTAAATGCTTTTTTTTAAAAGGCAGTCACGTGATTTTTTATAGCAGCATTAACGTTTTCTACTGTTTAGCGTGCGGTTCTTTGACGGCGGGCTGAGATAATTATTACCTTTTCAATATAAAAATTTTTATAAGTGTTCATACCACTATTTTCGAATAGTAATTTCACAAATATCTTGAATTCTTGCTTAAGACTACCACCCCCCTAGACTGATGTATCTTCGGATAGGTTGTATAAAGGAGTTTCGTTTAGATACACTTTTGTTTTGAATAGACTGCGCTCCCTGGTGGTGGAATATAGAACTAACAGACCGCGATTTCATTTAAAGTAGAAAATCTAACAAGGTGATCTGTTCGAAACTTTAAGATCGTTTATAACACGTAAGAAAAAGTTTAAAAAAGAATGGTGCGAAAATTTCGGGAGGAAGGGGGGGGGGGGAAGGCCGCTAGAATTTCTTTTAAACCTTAGCGTTCCTTACAGTTTTAGGTGGGGTTTTTAGACGGAGTCCTGAGATAAATGCTACTTATTAAATAGAAAAAAGTCAAAAGTTTAGTTACCACTATATCCGAATAGTAATTTCGGCAAATAGCTTAAATTTTTGATCAAGATTGCCACACTCTTGAGTAATATATCTACTGATAGGTTGTTTAACGGAGTTTCGTTCACAGTTTTGTTAGGAATAGAGTGCGCACCCTGGTGGTGGAATCTGGAACTAACATAACGCGATTTTGTTAAAATTAGGAAATCTAACAATGCGATCTGTTTTAAACTTTAATATAGTTTATAACACATGATAAAAAATTATAAAAAAGAATGGCGCGTCACATTTCGGGGGGGGCGGGATAGAGGGGAGGGGCAGAACAAAATTAGAAAATAAAACAGGGCGATTTGTTAGAAATTTTAAGATAGTTTATAACACATAATAAAAAAATTTAAATGATGAATGTCAAAAATTGGGGGGGGGGGGGGAGGTGAGCGCGTTTTTCCGACCCGGTGGGCAAAGTGGGGGGGGGGGACACCTATACGGTGCTGTAGGCAGCGGGAACCCGGTTCGCGGTTCGTTCGCTTCGAGATTTCATATTAGGGGGAACCCGCTAGTTACTAGTTATAATGTTAAAGATGTCCAAGCAATATACATGTGCGTCCACTATCCTTCTAAGACAGTAAAATGAATTGATTTTTATTTCTTCTGAGTGCTGGACAGATAGTTACACCTGTTTATTTTCTATTTAATTTACATCCAAAATTTTTAATTGGTCCAAATCATCCAAGCAACCTAATAGCAAATTGGTATATAATTTTATATACCTTAGATAAATTCAAATAATATAAGTGATCGTAATTACCTAAATTCTAGTAGAAGAGCAACGCGAAGCATTAATAAAATTAAATTATAATTCGCGTCAAAATGTAATTATTAAATTTGAATAATTACGAATAAAATTAAGAGTTTGCGTTGTGAATTATTTAGACGAACTCTTCCACTTATGAATTAAACTAAAATTTAAGCTGTAAAAATAAATTGACACACCTTAAACATTATCAATTAAATAATTACAGAAACTTTTTTATAACTTGATTAAATATTTTATTTACATTGAACACAACTATATACAGAAATAGATAATATTATTTCAAAAAAAAAGAAAGCAACACCTTTGTTTGCTTCTCATTATTTTAAGTATATTTAATCTTTAAAAAAAAGACAATATTTTCATTTACTCTAATTATTATATTTTTTTCTTTTTGCTAAAAGAATAATTCTCTTTCATTTTTAAATTACCTTAATTTTATTTAATTATTGGTTTTGTCGGATATCAGATTACTCTCTACCATCAAATATCAGAAAAGTATATTTATAATTTTTCATATGATTTTAAGTGGTAAAAGAAAAAGTTTAAAGTAGTACCTTTTTTTAATATACGGGATGGTGGCCTTTATTCATCAAATTCAGAGTTGTCGCGTTGCTTAGGATCATATACATATGTCATCAGGAATTCGCTTCGTATCAGAGCGGCGACCTCGGGATGGCAGGATGCATAGCTACGGACCTCTGTAGAACAATCCACTGTATTTTAACATCAGGAAGACATCCTCAATTAGGCTTGCTTAGGCTCACTCCGATATGCACATCAGGAAGACATCCTCAATTAGGCTTGATTAGGCTCACTCCGATATGTACATCAGGAAGACATCCTCAATTAGGCTTGATTAGGCTCGCTCCGATATGTACATCAGGGAGACATCCTCTATTAGGCTTGATTAGGCTCGCTCCGATATGTCCATCTCGCCTGGGCATTACTAGGTCTTTTTTTTTGATTCATTGCACGGGCTTCCAGGAGAGCTCCTGCGTCCTCTACATCTTTTTTCAGACTCTCTTTTTCAAACCTTATTCTTCTTGCACACCAACTCCTGCAGTGGGTGGAACTATTTTTGTCTAGTCCACTGTTATTGGATGTGAGAAGATTTTGCATTATTCTTCGATAGGCCTATTAGCTAACAGTCTGCAAATGGCCCCTTACATATACTTTAATATTATTATCTGCCTTAAAGTTTGGGTGGTCTGAAAAGCCATAAATTTATCCCAACACTTTTATTGAGGCCATAAATTTATTCCAACGTTTTTATTATTTTACGATTTCTAATTATACACCACTTTCCATTGGCTTGTCATAAAACGACACCATGGCGTCTGGCTATTGTTGTTGTCTGAGATCCGAACTCTATTCAACATTATACATTCATTTTACAATACAACATTTTTTAAAAATATATATTTAATATTTAAAATCAACTTAATAATTTTTGTATGAACTTACACTCCTATTTTACTTAAATATATAAACATTATAATTTTACACTCATAATTATATTTTATAAAAAATATTTATACAAACAGAAATAACAAATTACGCAATTTTACTTTGATTTAACCAACATGGTGCGGGAACATATCATTGTTATATGTTGCCCAGCATCTCTCCCGGTCGTCAGAAAAAAAAAATAAAAACTGATTGCTGGTTTTATTTTTTTTTGTGTAAAGCATAAAAGAGTGTACGTGTCCATATGACTGTGTATCTACACAGTTTTTGAACTAAGTCTGTAAAGTTCAATTATCCATGGTTCTGGTATATTTTATAAGAAGTTCTTCTATTTTTCATAACAGAAAGTTCAACACATGATAGCATAGTTGTCTGTTGACATTCACATTTATAGAAGACATCTGTACTTAAAATCTGACATCTTTCTCGAAGCCTTTTTTCTTTACCACACACATGTTTAATAATTTTGTAACTTTACAGTTTTAAGTGCCCAAAATACATTCAAAGCTATAATTTTGTATGAAACTAATATGCCGAAATAAACCTGATTACAAGAAAAATAATGGCATACACATTTGACATATTATTTCATCACATACAACCTTATGACACAGTGTTTTATCTAAAACACATTTTATACTGAATAAAAGTAAATACAATGCTTGTAATATGACATGTTATATTTTCACATAATTAATTTGATGTATTCAAATTATAATCAGAAAAATATTGTATACAAACTGGTTACATTATTTTATTTATTTATTTGTTACTTCTAACATGTATGATACGTCAACATATACAAGCTATCTCATCTCCTTTAATATATTATTACGTAATGCTTTCCAACTTTACCCGATACGAGAAAAAAAAAGAAGAAGGAGGAGAGGAGAATAAAACCAGTTTTTGACAATCCCCGATCCTTTCGAAACGAGGGGTTGGTCAAGCTACTAATCACTTTCTGCGAGGTGATTTGTGCTGTGACAAAATTTTACGGCTTCCCAAAGTATGTATTTAAAACCATTTCATGCTTGTAATTACCTTATTAATTAGTATAATTTCTTGATATACTTTCTTCTTAACTAACTGTGCATGCCTGTATGTAATTTTAAACATAATCTATGCATAAACAGTGTATGTATTTGTATCATATCTAATGTAAACCTTCTGCTTTTTTATTATTATTTTGTAGGGGAAAATGGCGATTCTAGCATTTGAATTCTCCTGCCTCATACTGCGACTGAAGCGAGCGTGCCTTTTTATGCTGTCAGGTTCAAATCTAAACCAAATTGCCTTTCAGGATTTAAGAAAAAATGCATATAATTTTCTTTAACTGATTACATTGTATATTTTTAGACCTTTCTAACAAACACAAATTTTGATTCATGATATTGTTTACTATTAAAATGTAAACAACACGGAAATATGACTTCTACAGCCTCTCAAAATGTAAAATATGCATTACGCTGACCTTAAAAATGCACCTTCATTTAATACTATTAAATAGTGTTGTCAGAAAATGCCATTGACGAAGAAGAGAACAATTTTTTTTTCTTTAATAATTATTTATTTAGCCAACAATTCTATCTTAAAAGATTGTTAAATTTTCATATTTATTTATTTACTGAATGAAATAAAAATTTATTTATTCAAAATTTTATTTATTATTAACATTCCGTATGTGAATTCTACTGTCTAAACTTTAATGATATGTTTTAAAAAAAATAAAAGATAATAAATTATTATTATTAATCCAACATTAATAATTATTATTTAATTATAAAAAAAATGTTATTAATACACTTGTATAATTTTAAAAATACAAAAGCAAATGATAATTACTACGTAAAATCGTATGTAGTAACCCATGAGTACTCGGCCGAACCAAAGAATTTCTGCCAGCAGAAAAGAATCTTTGTATACTCATAAATATCTACACCCAATTGTTACAGATTAAGTTTTTTTAAAAATAATTACTGTATGTACTATAAAAAAATTAAGTAAATAAATTTATTAAGCCATACTACCTATTTTAATAAAAATAAGGCCAATATATATAAATACATTAATTTATTTATTTTGTTTCCTTATGTTAAATTGGCCAAATTATATATATAAAAAAAATTTTATGAACTCACACACTCAAATTTATCAATACTATGTATATTTATATGTGTTAAATTTAGAATTGCATTTAATTCTAAGGGAAACTAAAGAGAAAAAAAAAAATGCTTAAATTCTAAAATAACATAAATTTATAAAATATTTTATTTTAAAAAAAAAATCTAATTTCTAGCTGATTTCAGCAAGATGTCATTTAATATTTATATTAAATAATTTTGCTAATACATTTTATTAATTATTAAATTTGCATATTTTTATATATACAATAAAAATATAATAGTCTTACATAAAATTTTACACTACAACAATGTTATTAATTAATTTAACTTGGATTTAAGCCTACTTTAATTCTAATTGAATACCGTTAATAAAAGTAAATTAGCATATCAAGTTAAATATAATATAAACTATGTTCGTCTAATGTTAATTTTGCTGAAAATTCCATAAATTTTAACTGTAAATGCTAATTGCTATACCTTTTGTTATTTATTTTGAAAACAACACCAACTTATATTTTTATTTATTATTTTTTTTATTAAATCTAGGAACTATACACTGAGCTAGACACTCCATAAATGTGTAAAACCTAAAAATCAAAAGTTTTCCTAAATAAAACTCAAAATGCTGCTTTTTACAATATAATATTACTAATTTTATTGTTTCTGAGCGTAACATCTAGTAATTATACCATACTTAATTTTTTCTTCGATTCCTTTTTCAGCCAAGAATCCTGAAATTTATAACTAAGTGATGACCTTGATTTACCTTGATGAATTGATAAATTTTCTACAAAAATTTTGTTGGTGTTGGTGCATACCCAGCCGTAGGCCAAAATTGCACCCTACAGAAAGCCTTTGGTGAGAAAATTTTAATTTTACTTCAATTATTTATTTGTGTAATTTTTTTACAATAATTTTGTGTGCAATCATATTGAAATAACTTGCCTTGTCCATTGTTATACATATATATGTTTTTTAAAAAAACCAATGTGCTACACCAAAATCCTTTTTTTTAAATTTTTTATAACACTTTTGTTCATAAAACTTATCCCTGCTGTCTAAATTCTAGACTTTAGCATATAAGTTGTAATTGAACTACAGGAATAAATCTTAGTACTTTTTGCATATTTTATTATATTTAGGCTTATAGCTGACCGCTATCCTAATATAGAGTGCACTAATAATTTATTCCTTGTCAACCATATATTTATATAAGAAGAAAAAAAATATATATATATGAGTATGCTATAAAGCTGTTCTAACTACCCTGAACCTATAGCTTACACCTACTCATTTTAAAGAGTAATTCTGAAATTCTGTCATCTAAATTGTAAGGCTATTAGGAAAGGCTACCCTTATAGAAGACAGAAAAATTCTCTTTTGAAAATTACTCCAACATTATTCACTATTAAATTAATTAAGTTTTAGTGTTATTTGGCTTTGTTAAGATTTTATATTTTCTAATTCATATTCGAAAAGAAAAAAAAATATATAACTTTCGCCTGGAGAGAAATATTTCACTGCTCCATTGAAGTTTTGTGAAGCACATTTCATAATTTTATAAGTATGTTTTCGGGTGCGCCCTGCACATTTGCTCAATATTGTAACCCTGAGACAAATTGGCGTTCCCATGTTCCTATCCTTTCTTATTATTATTTTGAATTTTAAAAGGGCAAGTTATTAATTTTGTTTCAATTTTTTTTTACCTAAAAGAGAAAAATTTATTTTTAAATTTTGAAAATTTTGAAATTTTGAAATTCGATTAATTATGTATTTTGATTTATTTTTAATACCAATTCATATCCCATGGATAATATTGGGGAGGGGGGGAAAAGGTAATGATCTTGTATAACATCCCCGTATAAGTTTGTATATGGTGTATAACCATATAACGACATATTTTTATCATAATAATCTATTTGATACTTTAAATATGGGTCTACATTCTCAGAATATTTATTATTTTTTTTATAATACTTTTTAGTAAGTTTGTCACCCTTTTGACTCGTATTTTTGTTCAACTTGAACCAACAATTTTCAGTTAAGTGCGATTTTCTCTGACAAATGCCACATTTATTTTTGTAATTTTTCTCACCCTTAATTTTTTTCTGAGACCCTTGTAAATTCGTAATTTCCGCCTCTGTATGACCTGTTGCATATTTCGGAGCGTACAGCTGATCCATATGTCGTTTGATCGGCTCTATTGATTTATCTGGAACATATTGTAATAAATAATTAAAGTTTCTAAACTTTTTATTAACTTCGTAGGGTCCTTGAAATTTTGGCTCTAATGCGCCTGGTTTTCCAATACATTTTAAATATACTGTTTGACCCAAATTTAAATCCTTTACTTTTTCGTATGCCTCTTCATCTATATATTCTTGCATTGTTTTCTCTATATTACAGCATATGTATGAAAATATTCTAAATTGCATAAATACATAAAAACAACAGCACTAAAATTTAAAACAATTTCTTAGGAGATGAAGTTGTTTTGTAGATTATTCTTTTACACACATAAATACCCCTAAAATGTTTATAATACACGTATATATAAAAAAAACAACATAATTTCATTTAACAGAAAAATATCTGTCTTTTTCTACAGAAAAAACAATCTTATTTTATTTTTTTTTATATGTAAATAATGTACTACTACTTCGTAGTACGACTCATAAATTTTCTTTTGTATCAAGGTGATACAATTTCAAAAATCATGATCTATTGACATTTCAATCATTTTTATACCAGACATATTATCAAATTTTACTTATTATTCTTCTTATTATTATTATTTATACAGTATATTAAAAAAAAAATTATTTTTACAAATGTGTCATCTGTGATGTGAATGCCATTATTTCTCAATGGTAACTGAGATCCAACCAAAAGAGAAAAGAGAGAAAAAAAACAAAATTGTAATTCCTAAATTTACCTATTATAAATCCCAGAATTATTTTTTTCATTTCCTTTTTTTTTTTTTTTGCTAACATATATTATTCATTTTATTTATATAAAATTATTATATGTGTGTCATTGTTGTTACAATAATAAAATTAATTTTAATAAAATTTTAATCAATTAAACTTACATACCTACAATATCTTTAAAATTGTGACATTAAAATAATACTTAAATTTATTTTCCTTTATTATTATTATTATTATTATTATTTCTAATGACCTCAGATGAACGTTCCTGAGTCACAGCACCATTTTACTATGAAGGAGGGGATGCTGGACAGATAGTTACACCTGTTTATTTTCTATTTAATTTACATCCAAAATTGTTAATTGGTCCAAATCATCCAAGCAACCTCATAGCAAATTGGTATATAATTTTATATACCTTAGATAAATTCAAATAATATAAGTGATCGTAATTACCTAAATTCTAGTAGAAGAGCAACGCGAAGCATTAATAAAATTAAATTATAATTCGCGTCAAAATGTAATTATTAAATTTGAATAATTACGAATAAAATTAAGAGTTTGCGTTGTGAATTATTTAGACGAACTCTTCCACTTATGAATTAAACTAAAATTTAAGCTGTAAAAATAAATTGACACACCTTAAACATTATCAATTAAATAATTACAGAAACTTTTTTAAAACTTGATTAAATATTTTATTTACATTGAACACAACTATATACAGAAATAGATAATATTATTTCAAAAAAAAGAAAGCAACACCTTTGTTTGCTTCTCATTATTTTAAGTATATTTAATCTTTAAAAAAAGACAATATTTTCATTTACTCTAATTATTATATTTTTTTCTTTTTGCTAAAAGAATAATTCTCTTTCATTTTTAAATTACCTTAATTTTATTTAATTATTGGTTTTGTCGGATCTCAGATTACTCTCTACCATCAAATATCAGAAAAGTATATTTATAATTTTTCATATGATTTTAAGTGGTAAAAGAAAAAGTTTAAAGTAGTACCTTTTTTTAATATACGGGATGGTGGCCTTTATTCATCAAATTCAGAGTTGTCGCGTTGCTTAGGATCACATTCATATGTCATCAGGAATTCGCTTCGTATCAGAGCGGCGACCTCGGGATGGCAGGATGCATAGCTACGGACCTCTGTAGAACAATCCACTGTATTTTAACATCAGGAAGACATCCTCAATTAGGCTTGCTTAGGCTCACTCCGATATGTACATCAGGAAGACATCCCCAATTAGGCTTGATTAGGCTCACTCCGATATGTACATCAGGAAGACATCCTCAATTAGGCTTGATTAGGCTCGCTCCGATATGTACATCAGGAAGACATCCTCTATTAGGCTTGATTAGGCTCGCTCCGATATGTCCATCTCGCCTGGGCATTACTAGGTCTTTTTTTTGGATTCATTGCACGGGCTTCCAGGAGAGCTCCTGCGTCCTCTACATCTTTTTTCAGACTCTCTTTTTCAAACCTTATTCTTCTTGCACACCAACTCCTGCAGTGGGTGGAACTATTTTTGTCTAGTCCACTGTTATTGGATGTGAGAAGATTTTGCATTATTCTTCGATAGGCCTATTAGCTAACAGTCTGCAAATGGCCCCTTACATATACTTTAATATTATTATCTGCCTTAAAGTTTGGGTGGTCTGAAAAGCCATAAATTTATCCCAACACTTTTATTGAGGCCATAAATTTATTCCAACGTTTTTATTATTTTACGATTTCTAATTATACACCACTTTCCATTGGCTTGTCATAAAACGACACCATGGCGTCTGGCTATTGTTGTTGTCTGAGATCCGAACTCTATTCAACATTATACATTCATTTTACAATACAACAATTTTTTAAAAATATATATTTAATATTTAAAATCAACTTAATAATTTTTGTATGAACTTACACTCCTATTTAACTTAAATATATAAACATTATAATTTTACACTCATAATTATATTTTATAAAAAATATTTATACAAACAGAAATAACAAATTACGCAATTTTACTTTGATTTAACCAACATGGTGCGGGAACATATCATTGTTATATGTTGCCCAGCACTGAGAAAACTAAATTTTCACGTCTTGCAGCGATGATTTTTTTTTTTTTTTTAAATAAAAGAACTTTAATAAACTTTGCTAGTTACATTATTAAACTCAAATTGTAAGAATACTAAATCGGTTCTTATGGCAACGTGAAATATGTCCCTGAAAATTTAAATTTTAATTCAGGCTGGAAGAAAATCACAATGATTTAATTACAGGGACAGTCAAAAGTTTTCCGTTACATTACGGCCAATGGAAAAAATTATTTCAAGTGCATTTTAAGGATGTTACACACTTTCGAACAGAATGAAATTGATATGCACTTATGAAGTGCACTGTTATAGTACGAGCGCACCACATTTGCCACGTTTGACGCGCAATTTCCAACTTGTATTTAACCGAGACCTTTCTTAAAAAATAAATTTAAATAAAATCTAAATTACAATATTAGTAAAATTACATCTTAAAACTAATAATTTAAAAGTTAAAAACTTTATTATTTGACTCAAAGGTCTGTAATAGCTTACGACTGGGCCCCTGACTTTGTCTACCCTCTAAATGTGAGGTATGGGAGGTGGTCGCTACGGCTCTGCTGATTCGCTAAGTTTTGAAATTAATATTTTTGAGCTTATCTGTGCGAATCTGTGACTATCGAAATATCGATTCAAGTATCGATTCTAGAATTTGGGAATCGATTCTTATTGTGATCGATTCAGTTTTATACGATGTCGATTTTAATCGATTCCTGAATTTTCCAGAATCGCCCATCACTAGAATGGACGTTTAGCGTTCTAATAAAGTCCTAAAAAAATTACGATTTCTATGTAATCTCAGTGAAATAATAAACCGATTACAAATGTAATGGTTGCGAATCAATGGTTACAGTCTTTGATTCTACACGGGCTATATTTTATGCCAGTGCCACTACCACCTGGGGTTGGAAGGAACAACAAACGGTCTAAAAAAGCCCTTAAAAACGTTTTAAATTACGTTTTCTATGGAATATTAGGAAATACCAAACCGATTTCAAAATTAATTTTGGCAAATTTATGATGACAGTCTCTGTTTCAACATAGGCATTTTATGTTAGTGTCACTACAACCAGAGAGGTGGTACACCATTAGACAAAAAGCTTGGAATTTCAATTTGGAATGGTGGTTAATTTTAAGGTGTAAATGCTCACTAAGGACGGTTTCTAAAAAATACAAAACTTCAAATAAAATACTGAAATGAGCGAATGAAATGAGCACAAAAGGTTCAAAACACTTTCTAAATTATCCTTTATTTAGAATTAGTTTTAGTTCTTCTCATTAATTTAAGTCTCATTTCTGCCTAATGCAGTGTGTTAATGAAGTTTAGTCAAACTCTGGCTTAATTAGCAATTTTTGAATTATTCCTGAAAGTATAATAATAAATTCTAATAAAAATTAGACATAAAAATATCACTTAGCATACTTCAACTATTACAAACTACTACGAACAAAGCCGCGGGTTTTGCTAGTACTATATAAACCTACAAAACTAGTTACAATAAAAAAATGCATCTTGTTATTGGTTAGTCTAAATCTCAAGCAAACATTGTTTCAACCTAAGGGTCGCTGCTCTTCTATAAAGACACTCTAAAATTTTGTAAAACTTTGCGTTTTATCAGTGTGTGATTTTAATTGCGTTATTTTTAAAAGTAAAGCATTTCCACCTGTGAAGAATTTCAAAGCCGCTGAATTGAAAATGATGCACTTCAAGAAAACATATTTCAGTTTTAAAATTTAAAATACACGCTTTTATTTTATTAAAATGAGGTCATTTACATCCGCTGAAGAATTCCACATTTAGTCCAGTCTCAAACAACATCTATAGAAAAATGTGCATGGGACGTCACTATCGCGGAATAATACACAAACCCAGCAAAAAGCGATGTCGTAAACTCGACAAAAAAATAGGACATCTAATGATTCATGTATGCTTTTATTTGTTTGTAAAATTAATATGCATACTTAGAATTAAATATAGTTTTATAATAACTGCATGTTTTATCAGAAATCATTCATTTATATATGTTTTTTAAAAACACGTATTTAAATTTCAACTTTTTGTCAATTGTTATGAGAAAATGGCAACATAAAGTTATAGTAATCTACTATTTTCCAATTATTTTCCCTTTACTTTCTACAGAAATGGTACTTCATTTGCCAACATTACAGAAAATTAGTAAAAAGTACAAACAAATTAATATCTCAAAAATAAATTGAGATGCAGTTTTAAACAAATTGCAGTTAAAAGTACTTTTTTTTTTGCCTATACGAAAGTGTAAAAATTGAAAATGCTTAGAAGTATAAGAAATTACAGTAGAGATTATCAATATTTAACCGTACAAGGATACATCTGCTTCGTTACACGGCTGGCTTACGTAAGGTAACATTTTTTTTAGGGACGACCCTTTAATTGTTGCCTGAAAGAAATAGCACATCGGGGTATAACAATTATACCTGCTACTGCTAAATTGGAATTTACTTTCAGCTCCTAGCGGTTCTGATTTCACGTGTTTTGCTGTACAGCAGCGTTTCTTAAACTTTGCAGTCTCGCGGACCCCCTTTGATATGACATGCATTTCGGGGACTCCCAACAAAATTTTTCTTAATGTAAGATAAAAGAAAAATAATAATTTAATGGTATAGACCTTATTTAAATAAAAAACTTGCTTGGAAAACTAAATCACTGAAAAACCAACGTTTGAACACTCAAATTAAGCACTATGAAAATGAACAGAAGTACACGTTTCGTGAGTACTGGAACTCACATCATGAGTATATAAAATAAAATCAACATTTACTCAAACACATGAAATTGAAAGACGAAAACCCAAATGTCAGTAAACGACGAACCAAAAGATCGCCATGTTCCAGCAACCAATGAGATGAAAGCGGAAGTGAAGCATCGTGACATAACAAATCCACCCAGAAAGGTGAGATGTAAGGTACACAGGAAAAATCATTGACTAGGGAGTTTCTAAATTTATGAATATGAACAACTTCAAAAAATCGAAATCTAAAAGATTATTGCATTTCTTGATAAAAGTGACCGAATCAAAGTTGAAATTACGTCCTCCCACCAACAAAGAGAAAGAACAGAGGATTTTTGTAATTATTTTTTCTTAACATAGTTATGTGTTCATAAATTCAGTAACGGAGTTGTCGTTTAGTTTGTCCAATATAGGGCAAACCAGACTGGCATTGTATATTGTAAATACCGCAAAAGTCTTGAGGAGGAATTTTATCAATCTTATAAAATTCCTTCCCCAGCATTGAAATTTCTCCTTCGAAAAATTTAGATTTAGGTGTTTATTTTATGTTTATTAATACTCCTATATTAGAATTCTAGTCCTGCATTTATCTACAGCTAGAGAAATTCCTGCCGAAGAAAAAAAATCTGAATTCAACACTGAGCTGGAGGCCCCCGTCTGTAGGCTCGCGGACCCCCAGGGGTCCGCGGACCACAGTTTAAGAAACGCTGCTGTACAGTAATACCTCGACTTACGCCAGCAATTCGTTCCAAGACTAGCGACGTAAGTTGAAAACGGCGTAAGTCGAGGTACAGTCGTGGAAAAAAAAAAGTAAACACCCCCTACTAACTCCGCAACAAATTATCGTAGAAGAAAGTTACTGGTACCGAACGATTTTAAATAAAGTCTACTTTTAAATGATGTATATAAAAATTGCTTAGGGGGGCATCTACATATTAAAACGAACCATAACTTCATTTTTTTCAACGGCAATACCCAATTCTGACAGCATAAATGAACTCTACACCCTTCAAATAGCCTAAAAACAAATTTTTATGCAATTCGTACCATAAGTTTCCGAGAAATTAATTATTTTAAAACGAGCTTATTTTAAGGGCTGTATCGAAATTGAAGTTGGGTTCTCGATTGAAAACCGAGAGAGCCGCCTTCTTGATCAAGGCACCTTAAGCAGTCAAAGAAGTCTGTTAGATAACAAGGCAGCAGAAGAAATTTCAAAATATCTACTCACTTCAATCATAGACGGCCCCTTAAACCATCATTTTGCCGTGTTTTAAGCATAATTTGAAAACTACTTGGAAGAAAAATGTGAAATTTGGGATTTTCATAAAGCAGGACTTAATAAATCTAAATCCATCAAAAAAATTGTAGGTTGCAATTCATAATTTTTTCGAATATTAATTTCATAATTCATAATTCATATCATAAAATTATAAAAATTACAAATTCAGCGTATTTATGTTTGGGCACATTAGTTTTATTTCTAAACAAAAAATTAGCACATTAGGAGCATAATTTCAGAAGATATAAATAAAAATATGAAAATGTAATTTAACATTAGAAGCACTAAATTTTGAATGTTTATAATTCAAAAACTTATCATTCAAATGACTTGAAATTTGGTGTCTAGGCATATTTTGAACCGAAGATTTGAAATATCTAGCTAAAATTGGGTATTGCTATTGAGAAAAATGAGGTTTGGGTTCGTTTTAATATGTAGATGACCCCCTAAGCAAATTTTTTATACGTCATTTAAAAGTAGACTTTATTTCAAATCGTTCGGTACCAGTAACTTCCGTCTACGATAATTTGGTGAAGAGTTAGTAGGGGGTGTTTACTTTTTTTTTTTTCCACGACTGTACAGTGTACATTTAGATGAGCAAAATAAAAATTCCCAAAAATCTAATGAACATATTCTATTGTATTTAGGGATTGTGTTACATACATGTAACATTACCAAAAGATTGTGTTTGTAATACAAGAATTTAGAATAAATCAATAAGTTGTTAATCTACAATTTATTGTTCTTCTAGTCGCCTCGTTCGAGTCTTTGAGCATGTGAAAAAAATTTTGCAATGAAGTTTGAACCGACATTCCCCCCCACCCCACCCCCTCTCTTAGAAGCTCTTTCTAAGAGTAGAGTGAGTTTTCTAAGCTTTTTCTAGTCGTTGCTACACTTCGCTCGTCTGAATCAGTATTTTCAAGAACCGTCATTCCAGCTTCAATAAGGTTTAGCGCTTCGGTTAATTTTGCAACCGCCATAATCTTACCCCTTCCGACTAGGCTCAAAATCTTCATCTATTTCTTCCACAGTACTTTCACTGTTAAAAATTTGTAGCGTTTGCTGCTTAGTCACTCCACCGCTTTTATAAAAAACGATTACTTGACTATACTATGGAGCATTCTCTTTGGTCAGAATGGAGATACAGTGAAACCTCCCTGTGCGACCACCTCCCTGAACGACCATTTTTTCATGGAACGAAATTTATTCCCATAGGCTCAATATTTTTTAACCATTTGGAAAAATGGTTTCGTCAGGATGGGAAATCAAAAGCATATCTGAAGGTTTTCATTGGTTTAATCTGCATTTTATTCGTTTTATGATTGGTCTATACAGTAATCTGTATTTCCCTTTAATTTCAACAACGATGGATACCTTTTGTTGCCACTATGACAAAAAAGTAATAAAAACTACAAAAAAAAATTAATAACTCAGAAACAAATTGAGATACAGTTTTCAAACAAATTGCATTTAAAAGTACATTTTTTTCTCTATCCGAAGGTGTAAAAAGTAATATTGTCGGATGTTTAGAAGCTTAAGAATGAAATTTCATTTAAAATTGGCCGTCAGATTTCTTGGAAATCTGACGATGGAAAAGCCTTTTCCCGAACAGCCAATGAAATGCTTGGATATTTACGTAAGTTTCAGGTGGATAATACTTAAGTTTCATGAAATCTGACGGGTCGCAGGCGATTTTGTTGGCTTGCAATTTTTTTTAATTCCGGTAGCTTTTAAGCGTTTAAACCCGTTTGTGCCTTTTTAGGCAATGAATTTAACTCTCATGACAAATTAAGAATGACGGTCAATAAATTCCCCTGCCCTATTTTGTTAGGAAACTCTCAAAGAAATAAATTTATGAAGTCGACGTTATTTGTTCCCGTCAAAAAAAAAAAAAAAAAAAAAAAAAAATAGCATTTATTTACTGAATTTTGAATGAACTTGGAAATAAAAGTTATAAAAAATCAAACCATAAAATCAAAGCAAACGTCAATGTATTCATTTTTTAAACTCTACAGTAATTAACTTTTGTTTTGATACTTAAATTTTTATATTTTTTCCTAAAGTAAAAAATAAATGGTACCAAATAAATTTTAGTGACATTAATTCTTACCTTTTTAAAAAATTAAAATCTGGATTTAAACATGACCTCCATTAAGAGACCACCTCTCGGAGCGACCAATTTTCATTGGAACGGAACACGGTCGCTTTAGGGAGGTTTTACTGTATTCTATAAAAGCGGTAGAGTGACTATGCAGCTAAAGCTGAAGATTTTTAACAGTGTTGTTTCCTTAATTCGATAAGTTTGTCGATGGTTAATTCCGGATCAGGGGAATTTATGAGTTCAACAACATCTACAGCATTCATCTGCAAGTTAAGCTCTCTTCCATTTTCGACGATTTCATGAATTAAAAAAGATACAGAATCAAAATTTTCAGATGTTTTCTTAGCCTCTGCGAAGGAAAAGAGGCGCAGTATTTTCCAAGCATCTCATTCATTTTTGCTGAACTTGATCCCATGAATCCCCTCTGGCTGTGAGACTACATCTGAGATGTTAAATTTCTTCCAAAAGTCTTCAAAAAAGTTCAAAGTGCGTCTTAATTAAATATTTTTTTAATAAGATTTTTATGTCTACAGTAGAGCGGCGATTATTCGAACAAGTAGGGAAACGACCCAGTTCGGGTAAGCAAAAGTTCGGATAAATGGACAGAGAATTTAAGGGATGTTTCTGACTATACTAAAACCTTCACACTTTGTCCAGGCTTAGGACTGGCAGCACCAGTTAGTGGTAACGTGTTTAAAAACTTTTTTTTTATCATTTAAATTTTTTTTTTCTCTTTTTACTATTTCCTGAACTCCAGCGATTATAATTTAAACAAAAAAACTTTCGATTGTTGCTTGCTTCAAAGAGGACGTTCTTTCCAGAGTTGCCATATCTCGAATTATTCTTAAATACGTTAATTGAATAGGAATTCTTCTGCCGTTTGAGCCATTTCATAGCTGTTTCCAAACATTCAAAGGTTTCGTTATGTGACGGACCTATTTCGTTTTCATTTTTTCCATTTCTTTTTCATCTCAAATCTCATCCACAATCTCATCATCATTAAAAAAACTTTTTGAGAGAAAGTGTTCGGATAAATAGAAGCTCGGTTTAAAAAAAAAAAAAATGAGAGAAATAGGCTGTTCGGATAATTGGAAGTTCGGTTAATTGGAGTTCCGATAATCGGTTTCTCTACTGTATTTAGTATAGCAAAACCTGCTAAAACAAGGGGCAGAAGAAAAATTCCTTTCTAAATACGTTTTCCTCTTACCAAGTATAATTGTATGGTATTCGTACCGTGGGGATAGGGGGACAATGAAAGTTTTACTTTTTAGACAGAATTCATTTTATAAACAAGTTTCGTTTTGTAGCGTTTACTGTATATTTATGTCTTGATTTTGAAGTCGTTGTCCCGTTATTGTTAACTGCCTGTTCCCCTGTAGTTGTCTCCCTGTCTGACTTTTTGGGACACTGGACCTGGCATCCTGGTAACACTACTTTTGAGTGGCAAACGGATAAATAAACCTATGTAATTTCAGTGGTGCCAGCATATATGAGCCCGTGGGGCGCGCGCCCACCCAATAATTTGATCTCTTTGCTCACTGAATTTCAAATGATTTAATTCGTTATCTCTGAAATGAAATTTGGCTGTATTGGCGTTTTCAAAATAATTTTGTTTGAAATGCAGTAAGGACATCATTTAGACTTACAGGAGCACTGAAAATCCCTTCACCGGATGTAATATAATTAAATTTCTCTCAAAAAATATTCCTGTATATTTTACCATCTGTTTTAATGTCTTGAATTGATAAAGCAATTAGGTGACTAAAATGTATGTCATTCTTGACATTTAGTTTTTTGAACTTCAATAGTTAGCAATTTTTATGTTATTTATAATAAATAGCTATTAATGTACAGTAGAATCTCGATTAACCGAGCTTCGATTAATCGTGGTTTCTGTTAACCGAGCCGATAACGAAGTCTGTTTCTGTTTCTTTTTTTTTTTTTTTTTTGTGAATGAGCCTTGAAAAACACCATACTTTTTATTGCAGTGATAACCGCCCTAAAATATTTGGAGCAAAGAAGCGATGTTACGCCGATAGATCTTCTGTTGCTCAAAATTTGGCGTGATTGGGCAGCTACAGACTGAAAAATCGAACTTTTTCAACGATAGGTAACAGACTTTTTTTTTTAAATGATGTAACTTTAACAAATTGATGTAATTAAATTTTAAAAAATATATTTTTTTCTGGATATATTTTTTTATTTTTTGAAAATGCAACTTCCAATATTTAACTTAGTATAGTTTAAAAAAATTTCAATTTGCTTTTTAAAATTTACTACTAGTAGTTGATTTCCTTTTAAAATTTGTTGAGCTCTGAAACATAACTTTATATATGTTTATTTTTGTTATTTAAGAAACTTTCTATCGTTTTTTATTCTCAGATATATTAAATTCACGAGCACGGCGAGTCTATATATATACACAATTTCTATTAACCGAGATTTCTGATATCCGAGGTACTAGCGGTCCCAATTAGATCTGATAATCGAGATTGCACTGTATTTATAAGAAAGAACTAAGGAGAATATAATTTAATAAAATAATTTATTAAATTATAATAGTAATTTTAATATAATAGTAATATAATAGTAATATTTTGCTTAGAAAAAACATAATTTATCTTCGAACTATCATCTTTAGTCATTCGCTCCTCCCCGACGACTGTCTCCAAAAACTTTGGAGCGCCCCCACTTACTTTCAAAAGTTGGCGCTACTGTGTAATTGTTGTCCACTCATGTGAACCTACTTTCAAGGGCAGGCTCACAACAAAAAAGTACATTTTGAAAAATATCTGGACTTATGTATTTTTTGAAATGACCGATTCGGTTCTTCTGCTTGTTATTTTTTCCTTTTTCTTCCTTTCCCTTTTAAATGAAACATAGATACAGGTATCGTTACGAAATACGAGCATCAAAATATCATATTTTGACCGTTGAGAGAAAAAAAAATGTTTGTAACTGCCATAAAAACAAAAAATAATAATCCTCTTTCAAAGCAATCTATAACGTAATATCACCAATTTCATCGTTGCCAAAAGGCAAGTTCTTGTTTTTTTTATATTCTTTTTCAATAATTACTGGGAGACAGGTATAGAGAAGGAGGAACGACATTGGGATCCTCTACTTTGGTATTCTATTACAACTGGATTCCAAGGTGATGACGAAGAGAAGAAAAAAAAGTATGGAAGGCGCGTCTTTTTCGTTCCCCCTCCCCCCCCCCCACAACTTGAAAACATAAAATCATTATTACATTCTTCTCAGAAATCAAATCAAGTCAACAGAACCCGGGAGGTTAAAATTTGTTTGAGTTATTTTATAGTTCACCTATGGGAAAGTTGTGCAAAGAGAAGGATACAAAGGAAGGGAGCATGCTTTCTTTCCTTGGATTTTCAGGCGCCTATTTCTTTTTTCCAATTTTCATGAGTAAAAAAAAAAAATAAAATTTGTTAAGAGGGGGGAGGGTATCAAAGGCGCGGTTTTTTCGGGATTTTTTTTTCAACTTGAAAAGATAAAATCATTGCTACATTCTTCTCAGAAAATAAATCAAATCAAGTCAATAGTACCCGGGAGGTTAAAATTTATTTGAGGTATTTTATAGGTCAGTTATGGTAAGATTGTGCAAAGAGAAGGGAGCATGCTTTATTTCCTTAGATTTACAGGCGCCCGTTTTCTTTTTCAATTTTCACGATTTAAAAAAAGAAAAAAATATTAAGAGAGGAGGAGGAGGAGATGTATTGAAGGCACGGCTTTTTTTTTTCTTTTTTCCCTTTTTAAAAAAACTTGAAAACATGAAATCATTATTACATTCTTCTCAGAAAAGAAATCAAATCAAGTCAACAGAACCCAGGAGTTTAAAATTTATTTGAGTTATTTTATAGGTTACCTACGGGAAGGTTGTGCAAAGAGCAGGATACAAGGGAGGGGAGCTTTCTTTCTTTAGATTTTCAGGCGCCTATTTTTTTTTTCAATTTTCAAGATTTATAATTTTAAAAAAAATCGAATTTATTAAGAGAGGGAGGGGGGGGGGGGGCGTATCTCAGGCACGGCTTTTTTTTCTTTTTTTCTTTTTTTTTTTTTTTTTACTTGAAAACATAAAATCGTTATTGAATTCTTCTCAGAAAAGAAATCAAATCAAGTAAATAGAACCCGGAAAGTTAACATTTGTTTGAGTTATTTTATAGGTCACCTATGGGAAGCAGGATACAAAGTAAGTGAGCGTGCTTCCTTTCCTTAGATTTTTAAGCGCCTATTTCTTTTTTCCAATTTTCATGAGTAAAAATAAAATTTATTAAAATGAGGGGGGAGGGGAGGTATCGAAGGCGCGGCTTTTTCGTCCCCCCCCCCAACTTGAAAACATAAAACCATTTTTACATTCTTCTCAGAAAAGAAATAAAATCAAATGTAAAGAAACCCTCTTTATCCTCTCAACTTGAAAAAATATAATTATCATTATTACATTCTTCACAGAAAAGAAATCAAATCAAATGTAAAGAAACCCTCTCCCCCCCCCCCTACTTGAAAATATAAAATCCTTATTACATTCTTCTCAGAAAAGAAATCAAATCAAATGCAAAGAAATCCTCTGTTTCCCCCCAAATGAAAATATGGAGGACTGGGAGCAGGAAAACACAATGGTAAGCCTACCAGTCAACCACTAAAATCGGGTCTGCAGGTTTTTTCCACCAAGATATGACTTGGCAGACCAGTTGCATTTTCATACGCTAATCGAGTTTTAACTAACACTGAAACTTCAGCCATGAACTCGATGAAATGAAGGTTTGTGCAGACGCCGATCGGTCTAATAGGAATACATTACATTTTTTTTTTTTTTTTTTTTTTTTTTTTTTAATATAACTGAAATATCAGCTGATGGCAAGAAACTGGTAACCAAACCGAATTTTTTATCTCAAACCTATGCCAGTTCTATGTATATAACAAAGTATCTGAGATAATATTTATATTAAAAAATTCCGTATCTTTAGCTTCTAGCAGAAAGTTATCGCAAACATCAAAGCATCGAGCTTAATAAATAGAGACTGCGATTATTTGTTATTTTTAAAGTATAATAATGTAAATACTGATATCTATAAGTATGTCATTTAAACGGTAACATTAACAGGAAAAGGAAAAACATAATCTTTTTCTTTATTGAAAGTTTTTTTTTAATTATCTTGAATAAACATAAGAATAAATGCCATGCGTAAATGCGATTTCCAACGCATGTTTATTTTTTGTAAAAAAAAAAAACTTTTATGCATTATATCGCAATGAAATTTACTTTAGGGATAAGAATAAGGGAAAAAAAAGTCATAATACTAGTGAATTGTGAAAGGTCAAAGGTATAACGTAACAAGCAAACAAAAATGTACAATCATAACTTTTCCGATCAAAACGAAGAATGCAAAAATTTCATTTCATGTTGATGAAAACAAAATAGTAACAGCTTGAATTTGAATATTTATAAAAAATATATTGTGGCATATTATTACAAACTTTTGTCTTTCATCTTCAGACTTTTGACAATTTTATGTTTCTTTGGTCCGCCTGTCCGCTTTTGTGCCGGAAAGCTCGAAATTTCATGAAATCCAATGCATCATAATACAGGGTGAGTACCTGCATATATTACAATAAGTGATACATGAATTTAAAGAGAAATATAACGAGTTTTTTTCAGTTACAAATGTTCGATGTGTGACCCTCTTGTTACACCGGCATACGTCCAATCTGTAATCCAGTTCGTCCCAAACATTTTGTAGTATCACTCTGTCAATGGTTCTGAATGCTGCACAAATGCAATCTTTAACCCGGGAGAACGCGCGCATATCCAGGGTATGAATGGTTTTTACTTTCTCACTAATGAATACAAATAATAATCGTCACCTTATTTAATCGTAGACAATTGTTACAAATTTTGCGATAAAATAAGTTAAAGATTACTTTTAAAAGACAGTGGTGACAATTGTAAAAACCATACGCACTCTGGGTCTATCAGGCTCGGCGCGCGTCTTCCCGGGTTAAGTTCTGGCACTGTTTTCGGCATTGGTGGTACATAAACAATGTCTTTGACGTAACCCCACAAAAAGAAATCATATGGTGTTGTAGGTCTGGGGATCTTGGTGACCATATGATTAAGGGTAAATCACCATCACCCGCTTAAGGACAGCCCAGATTTTGCGTTTCAGCAGGACGGAGCCCCACCTCATTGGTCTTTGCAGGTACGTAGTTACTTGAACGAGGATCTTTCACACAGTTTGGTGTTTGGAACGAACTGGATTACAGATTGGACGTCACGTATGGCCGTATAACAAGAGGGCCACACAAAGCGATATAAGTAAGCGTACAATGTCAATACTGGAATCTGGAGTATATTGACACAGCTGCGCCATCTGGTGGACGGAGTGAATAATGCAAATACGCGGGTTTTCAGTATGACGTCATATATGACAGAATATCTACTATTTGCGCATCTCTTGAGGATATTTTCTGATTCTTTACTCACTTATGGAAGATGAATCTTGTTTCCCAGTTTTATTGCAAAATATTTTTATTACAGTTTGTTTTGATAAAATTATGCACATTTAACAAAATAATCGCAATATCATTTTAATTTCGGGAGAAAAGCACTAATGCTACGAAAGCATTACTGCCTTTATCTCTTGAACTAAAATGACATTGCGACTTTTTTTTTAAATACACATATTTTTATCAAAACAAGCCGCAACAAAAGTATTTTGCAATATATCTGGCAAACAAGATTCATCTTCTGTGAGTAAGTAACAATCTGAAATTCGTAATAGAATTTTTAACAGGGATTCTCTAAATGGCTTTGTCTGCTTCAACAACAAAAAAAAAAAAATCTAATCTGGCGATTTTAGGAAAATTTTTGCAGTTATTGTCTGGACTCGCAAAATATTTAAACAAATACTAAATTAACAATACTTGCTCGTTTAATAGTACAACATTTAATGCATGCATTTTAAATTAAAGTGATTCTGAATATAAAATAAAATAAATTTTAAATTAAATAAATGAACTATTTGTAATTTAAATAACATGAATACAATACGATCAAAAGAATATTGGAATAAGTTTTCGATGTATCGCCTGCGCTTGATAAACGAAGAAAAGGACTTAAAATTGAATATTTTATTTATTATTAAATTCTATACATATTCTAAACCTTGATAAACATTCTATTTTCATCTGGAATAGAACCGTGTATATCATTTTTTATAACTTTAGCACATCAAGAATTGAGTAAAAAATAAGACTACAAAATTCAATCTTTACACATTAACTACTTACTCATTTTTATGCGTCATTATTCATTTCTTTAAAAGAAAATAATTAAAATCGAGCCTATTTAAATCAACAACATTTTATAATATATATCAAATAATATTTTATTATTTTTTTAATAAATTAAAGTTAAAATACGTAACTAACTTGTTTTGCTCTTTGGAAAAGGACATATGAATTCCATAAGAAAAAGAATTTTCTAACAATTTCGAAAACTAGAGTTTTTCGATTGCCAACATTTTGCCATTTTAACAAATAATATTAGTTCTAAAAAAGAACTGTTTTTATTTAAATAATTAACTATAATAAATAAGTCAAAAAACACGAATAAAAATTAATAGAACATTCTATTACTGTCAGAATATAAATGCTACAAACAAATGAAAACACGATGTTGGCGCTTGCGCAGTTATTTCATAGATGTGCAATTAATAGATTATCCATAAAGAAGAAAACAGTTAGGCATATTTCTGTTGTTCACTCCGTCCGCTACGTGGCGTGCGACCTTGATTGATGTGACCTCGCCTTTAATCTTGCGGTTACCTCTCCCATTTAAGATAAGACGCTTACCTATATCGCTTTGGGGCCACACATCGAACATTTGTAACTGAAAAAAAAAAAACTTGGTCTATTTTTCTTTAAATTCATGTATCACTTATAGTAATATGTGCAGTAGTTTCGAAAATATGATTTTTTAAAATCGGGTCCATCATTTGTAATAGCCCTGTATAACTAGGTCTTGGTCGTAGAAAAATGGAATTTTTGCTGTTTTACTTGTCAGTGCATACGGAAAATTTTTCTGAATATGACTTTCAGCATCGAGGACTAGTATAAAAATTTAACAAGAAAGGTAAATCATGTGTCAGCATAAATTATGAAACACTTTTCAACACTTCCAGAATACTTTAACAAAGCTATCCTGTTTAATAAGGTTAATAAGATAAATAAGTAAACATTTTAGTTAACGCATAACACATTTGGCAATCAGATTTGAACAATTACCGTCTACGGGAAAGTGACTATAATTCTTTTGTGCAGCTCTTCATATCATCTATAGATTCGTATATCTTTTACATAGTATACTAAAATTTAGCATAGTAAGAAAACGCATAACAAAGTCGAAAATTCACTTTCAGCAATTTCCACCAATAGACAGAAACATACTTGAATTCTTTTGTACAGCTCTATATATTACCGACAGACTTTTTATACACGTCACATATTAAACTGAAATTTAATTTGGGTAAAAACAGGTTTAAAACTACTGAAATCACACTTCCAGAAATTATATTCCATAGACCGGCATGTATCCAGTTCTTTGCATAACCCGGTATATGATTTTATTTATATTCTACAAACATCACTCTCTAAATATAGGTGAGCTTGAAAATGCATAATCAAATAAAAAACATCTTTCAGCAATTCACTGTCATTCTCAGTATTGCTGATTAATTCTTTTGTGTAGCTCTGTATATAGTCTATAGAATTTGTACAACATAGTAGTATACAAAAATTCAACTAAACTTAAAAACGCATGCTATAACTGAAAATGCACTTTCAACAATCATCCCTAATACACAATAAAGTAGCCTCCCGCTTAACCGGCCTAAACGGGACCGAAGGTTAGCCGGTTAAGAGAAAAACCGGTTAAAGCGGAGAAGTAAAAAAAAAATTAAATAAGTATCTGCGTAATTTAATTAATTAAATCCGTACGATGTATTTAGTTTTTCAATTTGTGTAGTTTTAAAAAAGTACATATTTTCTATATTATGTGAAATGAATACTAGTTATAATTAACTGATTTGAAAGAAAAATTATCACTAATAACAAATAATGAAAAATATTTAACACAAATTAAATTGTTGAAAATCGTGTCACACACCTTTATAGGCAGTTGAAATTGTTCAACGTTATGTATATTTAAGTTAATCAACCATAAATAAATCAGTGACCTTCTTCTGTTGTAGGCAAGATGTCCGACATTTTGCAGCATAATCTCTCCATCTCTTTAATAACGCCATAAGTTTAACCGAGGTAGCTGTTAGCCTCTGCTTAACATAGCGTAGCGCCAACTCTAATTCTAATGCTTTCACGTTTTCCGTATGAGGAATTTCAGCAGTGTCAACTTCAACTGGATCATCATCAGGATCGTCTTCGTATTGAACAACACCAGTTAATGTCCTAATTATATTCTCGTCAAATAATGTTTCAAGCTTGAGATCTTTATCAGATTCAAACAATTCGTATACATCTTCTACGGTAATCTGTTCGCATTCCTCAAGCTTTTTAAATGCTTGTAGATGCAGTTTACAGATAGATCAGACATTATAGAGTTCCGGAGAGGGGGGGGGGGAGAGATTGCATTTTTGACCATTAAAAACGCAAAATCTCAAATCTTCCGGGGAGACATCTCATTGTTCCTGGGGGGGATGTCCCCCCCAGGGCCACACCCTGAATTCAACACTGGTGAAGGTCAACACGTATCCATTTAAAAGAGACGTTCTCCTTTCGGAATTTTGCCTCCTTCCACTCGAAATTGTATTTCAACTAGAAAGCGTAAACTGAGTTTTCGAGATCGTCCTCCCTGAATTTTTCCTGATGTTGGGAAAAAAAGTCGTCCGGTTAAAGCGGAGTTCCGGTTAAGAGGGAGGCTACTGTACTTCGGATACAGTATTGTATACGAAATCATTTATGTGTCCCTGTATAAATGAATGATAAATACGATGCACATCATATTCAACTAGAAGTATCTTGTCACGCTTTATCGTGCTTACACCATACTTACCAACTTTCCCTCAAACTTCCGTAAAATGCGAGTTAAATTGACCCAGGTTAAACTCGTTTCCAAACAGAAATTTACTAAAGAAATTAATTCAAACAGATTTCATAGAGAAACATGATTTTAAATGTATAACGAAGCATCAAATAAATTTTCTGGTTAGTAACAGGTATAGCCTGGGTCAATTTAACTCACCATTTACGGAAGTTTAGTTGAATGTTGGCAAGTATGTTACACTGATAAAAAAAATACCGCCTTCACCTAGAATGAATAGGTAGACATTTTCTGAATTCCTAAACTAGAAATATAGATTCCCGAGCTATGCGAATACTGTAAAAAAAAAAAAATGGACTAAAAAACGGAAATACTACTGGCAATCTAGACGCCAGTACTATTTCCGTGAATTTTTATCCATAAATTACAGAAAAATTTCCGTTTTTAATCTGAAAAACGGAAAATTTTCTTTAATTTATGGGTAAAAATTCCCGTAAAAAACGGAAATAGTACTGGCGTCTAGATTGCCAGTAGTATTTCCGTTTTTTAGTCCGTTTTTTTTTTACAGTGAGGGTGAACAACTAAGCTAAATAGACGAAATGAAAAAACGGAAATAGTACTGGCGTCTAGATTGCCAGTAGTATTTCCGTTTTTTAGTCCGTTTTTTTTTTTTACAGTGAGGGTGAACAACTAAGCTTAATAGACGAAATGATCTAGAATTTCTAGTCTCTTGTTTTCTAGGGGACGAAACGGTAATGAATCGTTTCAGCAGCGAGAAATTATCACTTGATTTTTAGAATGGTTCCATAAACTAGAATTTTAGTTACTAAAACTACCTCTTGTGTTCGCATCTATTTGCAAAGATTTTAAAATAAGTTTGACCACGAGAATATAGGAAAAAGCTCTTGAATTCTAGTGGGAGACTCTAGAACTCTCTGGCAAAGGGAACTAGAATTTATAGGGATGACATGAATTATTTTTCCTAGAGCCACAATTTAGATCCTAGTTGCCAGAACCATATTTTTTTCTCAGTGTAAAGCTAGTGAAATCGCATTTTTAGACATTATCATCCATAAGCGGTCTTCTATCCAAATTTTTGTGTGGTCTTGTACATGATTTTATTTATATCGTACAAAAATATCTTAGTATGCTAAATATGGTTCAGCTTGAAAATACATAACTCAGTTAAAAACCACCTTTAAGCAATTCCCGCTCATATTCAATAATGCTTACGAATTCTATTCTGTAGCCCTGTATATGATCTATATACATACCACTGTAATAAACAAAATTTAGTTAAACTAGAAAACGCATATCATAACTGAAAACACATTTCCAGTAATTATCGAAAATAGACAGTACTTTGGATACAGCAGGGCTGTCCAACTGTCCAACCTTTCAGCAAGCGCGGACGCACCTCATCTAGCCGAAAACATTGAAGGGCGCCATTATTTACATGTTTGGAAATATAGAACGCTATTATCTGACTAAAATAGGAGGCAGGGCCTCAGTTTGGCCTCCTTTATTACTTGGAAATTCCAAATTCATATAGGAAATTCCTACAGAATTTTTACTTTAAAAAATCTTAAAATCCCTGTCATTAAATAGAGCAAAAACTACTATTCGGAATTGCTGGTATGAATTTGGATTTTCAGAAAAAAATAAGACTGACAAAACTTAAATTATAAGATGCTCAGACTCCAATGTGCCATAAGGCCCCCTACTATTTACAGCTCGATGTGAAAAATAATTGTGGGAGAACAGTATAAATATTCCATCTTGTGCTGCGTTTGTAACCTTGCCAACATATAATAGTGAGAAATTTTCCTTGCTGGGTATCGTTCCAAGTGGTTTAGTCGGTAGAACGTCAGTGCGCTATACTGATGGCCCGGGTTCGAGTCCCGGCTTGGAATCTTTTTCACTATGTTGGCCTTTGCGCCTTTTAAGCAATTATTTAGAAATTTGATTTTCATTTGAAATATTGTGTCCAAGGCGAATGTTTCCCTCTGGAATAATTTCCATGTATTAGTATAAATAAAAATAAATTTGAATATTTTCCTGAGAAAGGAGCCTATCAAAATATTTTGTCGAGAAAGGAGCCGAAAATTTAATTCCACTTATAATAAAAAATCACATGGATATCTAATGATTTTAAAGAAGCATCTTTTAACATAGATTTTTATTTTAAAAAATTCTAGTACATGAATCGTTGGAAAGGGCACCATAAAAACTTTTAAAGAGCGACACGGCGCCCACGGGCACCGCGTTGGACAGCCCTGGGATACAGTACAGTATCCGGAATCTTTTGTGTGAAAATGAATGATAAATGATATGCAGATCCTATTCTACAGCAAGTACACTAGTTTGCAAAACTTAAGCAACGAACACAAAATGTTAATTTCTAAATACGTGAGTACTCAAAAGAAAATTCTATAAACAGCAAGTGTAAAAAATAGGTGTTATCCTAACAGCATAGCTAGCCTATAGGAAGTCTTCATGACCTCACAAAGGGTCACAAGTGTCACAGTCACTACAATGAACTGAAATGTGATATCTTTCATTCGTCTCATTCTTAATCTCATTTGATCACTCCACCGAGAAGTCAACATGACTGCTGCTTTGTGACGAGTCACCAAATGACTTTACAATGAAGTCACCTTGTGACCCCCATGTAAACGTCATTTGAAGACTCCATTGTAAAATCATTACGATAGCTGTTTTGTGACGAGTTCCCAAGTGATGGAAAATGAAATCATCTGGTGACATTTCACAAAGGAGTGCAATGGTGACTTCACAGTAGAGTCTTGTTCACCTGAAAATCACCATGTTACTTCATTGTGACATTATTTGGAGACTCAGCACAATGCAATGTTCACGATGACTTCAAAACTGAGTCTTTAAGTCACAGTCACATGAGAATCACAAGGTGACGTAGTTGTAATGTCACCTAGTGACTCATCACAAAGCAACAGTCACAGTGACTTCTTAGTGGATTAACCATATGACGATCATTTTACAATAATAATGAGACGAATGAAAGATCCCAAATTTTGTTTCTCCGTGGTGACTGTGACACTCGTGGCCATGTGTGACATGAAGGAGATGTCACATCAACTAGCTGTGTTGTAGATATAATAGCTATTTACTACAACTGTTGTTTATATCATTTACTTTTGAGTATTCACATGTTTGAAAATTAGCATTTTAAGCTTGTTGCTCAAGTTTTGCACACCAGTGTACATTGCTAAAGTAAACCTCAATAATGTTTATCGATTTCAACATGTTTGAAACAGTGCAACATAATTAAAATTTCAGTTTTTCACCATAGACAATTATGTAACCAAACTCTTTTGTGCTACTTCTGAAATGAATGATAAATGCTTAACACCCCATATTCTACAGAAAGCATGTATTAGTGCACCTGAGAAATTTATACCAATTTCAATATGTTTGTAACAGAGTAACATCATTAAAACACACCGCAAATGATTTCCCTTCATAGACCATAATATAACGGAATACTTTTGAGTTCCCTGCACATGTACTGTAAGTGTTACAAATAACATATTCTATAGTGCTTTCTTCTAGTGTACCTCAATAAGGTACATAAATTTTATTTTGTTTAAAATAATGTAACACCATTAAAATACAGAAAATGATTTTTCTCCATAGACCGTAATGTACGGAATACATTTAGATGCCTTGTAAATAAACTATAAATACATACACCACTTCCTTTTCAATATCAAAGATGCCATGGCAAACCTCAATAACATACTGCATCAATAAAATGTCAATCTGAGTATATTTACGCGAGTTAGAGCTCAGACAGACAAGCGACCAGACAGACAGGTGTTGTACACAGATTTCCATTTACTATGTTGGAAAGTGTTAAAAAAATGTAACTTTTTGAAAATTAATAGCGTGTTTATTTCACAAAGATAGGAGGCATTCTCACATAATTTTGACCTTTTAAGCCCCTGAATAATAATTTTTATTTTAGTGCATATTCTTGTGTTTTTTCTTTTTTTTTTTTTTTTTTTTTTTTTTCATTTCTTATACTGGAAATCATCCCATTGCATGACTGCATAACAATATATTAACGAGATAAATAAGTTTTGGACGATGATGGGGGTCCAAATATACCACGAAATTCCTTACCGTCCTGTGTCCCTGATGCTGATTTTTAAGTTTGGAGCTGTCTGTATAAAATTGCTTCAATAAAAGTAATTCGATGTAATTTTTTCCGAAACTGGGACTATTGTTTTATATAGTAAATATGAAGCAAAAAGTTAACCTGCACACATTTTTACGGTTGTTATTATTTTTTTAACTCTGTCCTTGGATTTTAGATTCCTCACCGTCCTTCTTGCTAAAATTGTACAGAAAATCACTTCAGATGCAGCCACAGAATTTTTTTTCAACTTTTTTCTCATGAAGAGGTATGCTAGAGAAAGAATGGCTAAAATTCGTTGACCGGAAATTTTACTGCAGAATTTAAATCAGCATTTAACACTTAACCGAAAACGTGAAAATCCCGTGCATAAACAGAAGACTTAATAATTTACCAAATAGTGAACTTAAACATTTAATCTATAATAGTAATGCATTAACAGGACCAATTTTTTAATATAACAGCATAAAAATAAGTTTGGTATGTCGGAGAGAGAAAATATTAAGGGCAGATATGTAGACGCAAACATCTCACAGACGTACGTTTCCGGTTAAGGGTTAAATATCAATTTCAAGCATTGTGGCTTTATTGGTAGTCTTACTGTCCCCAAGATTTATTCCGGCACTTTTCGAGGTAAATTAAATTTATTTTTTTTTGTAATATAATCCAATGTAAATAACTGTTCCTAAAAATCAATGAATATCGTGGCTATCACTTACTCTTAACATGATTTGGCTAAAAATAGGTGGTAATTTTCCTTACAGTCCTATCCTTATACCGTCCCTTATTTTTGTCCTTACCGTCTCTTTTCTTCCTTACCGTTCCCCTTTTTTCCCCTTATAGTCCCTTCCTTAACACCCCTTTAAGACAATGTTATATCAAAATTTTGGGCTAAAAATACTACATTGTTATTATTTCTTATTTGAATGTTCTGTGGGTACTATGCAAATTCCTTATAAGTAAAAATTTAGAAGAAAATAAAAAGTTAGAGAGGTAAAACGATAATGAAAATTTAAACCTCAGTTAAATAAAAAAAATCGTCACTGCTGACCATTTTTTCGTTATTTTGATTCATTAAGGCATTCGTCTATCAGTTTAAAATGTTATTGTATTAAGTTTAATTTCACCAGATTTTTATTCCTGAAAGTTAAAATTTTGTGAGAATGCCTCATAATCTTAACTCCTACCTCATTTTGAAAAACTTTTTACACTTACATTACTGTTGCTGTATGTCAAACTCAAGCGCTAATATCATAAATTATGTTAATCCTCTAATTTATTCTCATATGCATTTCCGTTGGTAAACCCCAATTCTCTGAAGTATCTTAATTAGCGTTTGAATCGCTTAAAAAACGAAAACTAAAGACAAAAAACGCAGTTAGAATGAAAGAGAAAGTTCAAACTCATTTTTGGCTCGTTAGTATTTGTTAATTCTTTCTACTTAAAATTAATAATATAACAATGTATTATTCCTGAAATAGATCAAAGGTGTAACAAATTGGGCATTAGAAAACAATTATTTTCAGAGAACTAGTGTGAGAAAAATATATGATAGTCATCAATTTTGTCACATCACTTGAGAAAAATATCTGACGCATAAAATACAGGGTGTCTACAAATTAGTTGGTCAATTTCGTAAGTTAAGAACTTCCGAAATATTAAATGAAATTAACTAGTGGAAAGTCAGACTAATAGTAGTATTGCCGAAGTTTATTCATAGATGGCGTTAGGTGTCATAACTGACGCTATCGCTTAGCGATCGGAGGTGTTATTCAATGGCCACCACGATCACAAGATCTTTCACTGCTTGATTTCGGTGTATGGGGTTTTGTAAAGGATCGAGTGTACAAGCCGCCACTTCCTGCATCCATTCCTGAACTAAAATCAGGAATCTGCACTGCAATTAATTGGATCGACGGAAACATGCTGACACATCTGTGGCAAGAAAGGATTTACCGATGGGACATTTGCAGAGTCACTTAAGGGTGTTCTCAAATCCAAAGGGTCAACTTTCTGACATAAGTTTTAATTCATTTTTGTTCGGAAACGCATGAAACTAGAAAGTGTTGTTATTCAGAAACTATGTCATCGAACTGTTTTTTCCGTTTTCTTGTAAACGCAATAGATCTTTCAGAAAATACTGTCAAAGTTGGCATTTTGAACCGAACTTCCGAACGAAGGAAGAAAATCCAGTCAATAAGGAGAGAAAAATGCCGTGTCACGTGATAGCTTGTAACTCAACAGGTAATTTATGGATAAAAAAATTGAAAAAACAGTTCAATTCCAACTCGCTTCCATGGACAGGCTTTCGAATATTATACCTTTCCGTTAAAAAATGAATTTGTAAATGTGTCAAAACGTTTTGCGCTTGTTGAGCAGAGCAGTTAAGAACAGCCTTAAGAAGGTCACATCGAACATTTGTGATAGTGGTAAACTTGAACTATTTTTCTATCTTGCAACAATATGTACTTTAATTTTTTCCCTGTCAATTCCATTCAATAAATCATTCTTTTTGCCGAACTAATTTGTAGACACCCTGTCCAATAATTTGTGTTTTATCAGAGCAAAATGTTTTTATGCATAGGTGGATGCAAATTGAACTTGAAATTATCGCATTATGTGTTTTTATATATTAAAACACATCTTTCGAAAAATTTATAAATAATTAGATCAAACATCTACAGATGCATAAATTATTCTTTCTCCTGTTAGAGCTGGGAACTGTTTTAGGCAGCGCTGTTGGAAAAAAGAAGGAAAAAAAACATAAGATATATTCTATGAGCCAGTGGTACTCTTGAGTTTATTTCATGCGGACCTTGAAATCTTTCCGTGTTGGACTGATTTCCATCTGAGTCCTCCTCAGACCAAGTTTTTTGTACAATGTACGTTTTTCAAAGTACAAAAATGCTTGTTTTTTTTGTTTGTTTTTTTAAATATATATATATAATATCTGGTATCATAAAAATATACATAAAACTTTTATTAAAAAAAAGAAAAAAAATTCCGATTAAATAATATCATTAATAAAGACTACTGTATGTGTGGTCTATGGCATTTTATTTTTCTTCGCCACCCCTCCTGATCCACTCCCCAAAAGTCAACCAATTGTTATACATAACACCATAAAAAATCATAAAAATTTGAAATCCCTTGAGTATGATAATATTACTAACAATGCTCTAAAACTTTTACCTACTAACTGCATTCGCCATTTCACCAAATGGGCTAATTCTATTCTAAGATTCTGCTACTTTCCAAAACCTTGGAACATATCTATCATCTTCCCCCATTCCCAAATCGGCTTCTGATCATAGTGACCCCACTAATTTTCGACCCATTAACCTTCTTTCATAGTTAAGTAAATTTCTTGAAAGTGTGAATTCTAAACAACACCGCTGCTTCGTATTGTAGAATTTTTAACGGAAAACTTCATTGTGAAGAAATCAGTTGCTGCTATATTCTCAGTATCTACTCTCCAATTCAGTGGCGCTAACTTATATGGACCCGTGGGGCGCGAGCCCACCCAATACTTTGATAACTCCGAACTCCCAATTTCCATTTATTTATTTAATCGCTGAAATAAAATTTGGTTTTTATTGAAGTTTTGAAAATAATTACGTTTGAAAAATAGTAAGGACTGGAATTAGGCTTACAGGAGCACTGAAAGCCACTTCAGCGGATGTAAAAATAAATTTCTCTGAAAAACCAATTTCCTGCGTATTTTACCATCAGTTCCAATGTCGTGATGAATCGATGCAGGTGATTAAAACGACGTTTAATTTTTCTCGATATTTAGTTTTTTGCATTTTCATTAGTTAGCAATTTTTATGTTATTTATAATAAATGTGGTGACAGAATTTAAACTCTGCACTGCAAAGACTAGCACATTCTTTAAATGAGGCTCGGGACGATCCACCCCAACCTCTGGGTCTACGAAAAAAACTGCTGAACCTACAAAAACTATTGCGAAAAAGAGAGATGACTGTTGGTTGCTCGCGTGAGCAGACGTGCTGAAACGTCGTCGTGTCGACCGAATACCGGGTCAGCGGACCTCGGTTTTAAAGCAGAATGTCGCCGGCCAGTTGTAATTATCATGTTTAATCTAAATGTAAATACCCCATCTGTAAATATTTCATCCACATAATCAAGAACATTAAAGTTTAAGATTTAGTTAAAAATCTGCCTGGACTAATTCCTTCTAGACACCGACCAGTAGAAGTACATTTATTCGACAAAGTAAATGTGCATTAAATTTCTACATAAATATTAATGTATTTATAAGGAAGAACTTGTAAGAGTATAATTTAATAAATTATAATTAAATTACTGTAAAGTTACAATAATTTCACATTTAACTTAGAAAAACCATAATTTCACTTTGAATTAGCATCTTTAGTCATTCTCTCCACCTCCGCCCCTTTCTCTACACACACATACTGGGAAAAAAATTTTATGTGGTATTTTACTCAAACTTTTTTGAACCCACCCAATATTTTTCAAAAGTTGGCGCTACTGCTCCAACTTATCATTTCTGGCATTCTTCAAGGTTCGGTTCTTGTACCGACGCTTTTCAACAGTTTTTAAAGATATGCCTTGTTTTGTTTTATATGCAGGCAGTACCTCTATTTACACTGCAAAGACACCTTGATATGATGAGGAACTTCTGCACATTTCGCACGTTCAAATTAATGAATCGAAGGCTGCCGCTATTTACTTTTCCAGAACTTTCTCCTACACCAATACATTCCACACCAATACATTCTACACCACCATTCCATACCCTTAACAACACTGCCTTCCCTTGGAAAGATGACATCAAATACCTAGGAATTATCCTTGATAAAAAAAATACCTTCAGAAAACATATTCTTAACATAACATATTTACTTTTTAAACGTATGGCGGCAATGGAATCAAGAAGTTCTACCGCAGAGGTAACGTCTCCAGTTTTAAAAGAGGTAGTCTAACATTCGAAACTAACCGATTACATTCTGTCAGAAATTTACATAGACGCATGTAATTTCGGGACACGCACAATAGTGTTCGGAAAGTAGAGTGGTGTCACTCCAGATTTATTTTATAACGTATTCTTCGTTATTATTTTTTACGCGACTGCGAAGAAGGATTATGTGTTTCACGCGTATCTGAGTATGTGGATTAATTTATACCCTCGAAACATCCCAACGGCTGGATGGATTTTAATAAATGAGGTCTCTATCGATTCGTCTTAACCACCCGATTGTTATAGGCTACGTTTTGTTTTTATAAATTCAAAATGGAGGCCGTAAAATACAAAATGGCGGTAGAGACGAAAAAAAAAAAATTGTTCGCACCTTATTGAGTGACATATCATTGAATAGGTCTTTCAAAATGAAGACGATGTTTCATTGACTATTTTACAGTCAGAAGCTCCGTTTAAATATTACACAACCTGGAAGTTGTGTAGGTAGGATCTCTAGCTTTACTGCAGCTCTAACCTTCATAGACATCTATAGGCCTCATCAAAACGGTGTATATAGATAGGAACTAACAATTAAACACAACTTAAAAGTCATAAATACAAGTAAAAAAAAAAAATAGGTAAGCAATATAAAAAAAATAAGTTCCACATTGATGAGAAATAATTAGTTCGCTTTTTACGCCGTCGGGTTTTTTGATTTTTTAAATTTAATTTTGTCATTAAACATTGCATTCAACGGACATATTTTATAAAACGATACAAGTTTAAAAATCCGTTTGTGAGAATGTTTTCTTCTAATATAAAACAGATACGGATGAAAATTTTTACTATTTCAAAAAAGTTTAACTTCTAACCATTTCAAAAAGCCTTTGATTTCACTTTTTTTTTTTTTTCTTTCTTTCTTTTTTGAAAAATCAATAAAAGAACAAAAGTTAATTTCCAAGCCACTTTAGCGAAATATTCGCTTTTAAAAATTGGCTATTAATCTAATTTTATTATTTTCATCTTATTGTCATTCAACTTTCAATTCTTAATTAAATATATTTCTCTAGAAATGTTAGGGTATTGATCCTCATAAGCTATTTATAAACTCAAGAAGAAAAGTAACTGAATCCAGAAAAGCGTCGTTTGTCGTCATTTACCAATGCTTTCGTCACGATCTTTGATAAAAATATCTCGCAAAATCAAAGCGACAATTACTGTTTCTTTGTTTTTTTTCTTTTCTTTTTTTCTTTTTTGTAGTAAATGCTTATGTATCAATGTCTATAAATAAATCACAATTCGTTGAACCATAAAAGAAAGAAGTTCAACATATTTTATATTTCAATCATTATTTTTCAATGTCCCATCACATCGATGCTTCTACTTTTGTTTAAGATATGGGACGGGGTAAGACCGAGCCTAGGCCCAGAATGGGATCGGGCTCGGGCTTAAACGGAAAATTTTAATTTATTCACAAATTGAAAGTATGAAAAAAAAAAACCTTGCCATTTGACACGTTATTAAATACCGATTGTCCCCAAAATGACTGATGGATTTTAAAATTCAATAACTTGCAAACGGCGACAGATATTAAAAAAATTCTTGCAGGAGTGTTATGTAATATGTCAGGAGTTTTTATGCTGTGATTCTCAGTTTTAGTTACAAATAGCATCGATAGATGGCGCTGCAAGCAATAACCGCTAAATCTAGGCTCGATTTTTCGACCTCTCTCTTCTTCCATGCGAAAAAAGGAGATTAAAATGTATTGAATGCATCTTGAAGTACCAAAAATCGGGTCTGAACTGAGCGCCTATTGCTCTCAGCGCCATCTATTGTCTGAAATTCGAACTAAAATCAAGAATCCCAGTACAGAAACTCCTGACATCATACATAACCCTCCTGCAAGAATTTTTTCAATATCTGTCACAGTTTGGAAGTTATTGAATTTTAAAATCCATCAGTCAGACACCCGGTATATATATATATATATATATATATATATATATAATATATATATGTATCCCATACAGTAAAGTTCAAAAGTTGAATGAGTGTATGGCAGAGGGCATATGTAACAAATTCAAAATTTTACAGAAATGAGGAAAAACTATTTACACTAAAAATACCGGGAATTTTACTGAAGTTATATAAAAATATTTCACACCAGGCTTTTTATTCGAAACTATATAAGGGGCCTTCAACAAATGAAATTGTGACAGCTTGTGACAAGGGGGTGAGAGGGGGTCAGAAGAAATGTGACATCACATTTTGGTTAAAATAAAAGCATTAAAAATCAGCAGATTAAATTTTGGAGTTATTTTGAAATTAAAGTATTTTTTATTGATAAAGTAAAGATAAGATTTAAAGCCAAATATATTAAATTCCATTTTAAAATCCAAAATACTACTGTTTTCAAATGCTCTTTCATATTAATATTTTATTAATATTTTTGTATATTAATTATGTTTTTTGTTGTAAACCTTAGTCTTATTTCATACAAAATAGGTGCACGAATCATTTTTATTGTTATGCTCACAAAAGTCATTTAAAACACATGGTTAAAGTTTAAAAATAAAATTTGAAATATAATCTATAACGTAGTGCTTTGTTTCTGAACTACAAGTATATGTTTATGTAATATAGCGTGACATGTGAAAAGGGGGGGTGGGGTATGGTGAAGTGTGACACTTCGTGACAAAGAGGGGGGGGGGGGTCAAAAATATTGAAAATAGTGTGACATCATTTATGGACCGCCCCTAACTCTGTTATCTTATTTCTGTGCGATTTAAATTTTATTTATTATATGAGAACAATTCTGGTTCGAATCGCCATTTTCATTTGGTACCGTCAAATGACCGGCTCTTGATCTTGGTATGTTTATCCTCTTCAGTTTCGAAGCTAAAATAATCATACAAATGCTTATTATTTGGTTTTTTCCAAGCAAAATGACATCGTAAATGGGAGAAAAAATATCTTTTCTGAAATGGATCCTTTAGGCGCTTAGTAATTTAGGTTCAATAAACACAAAGCAAAATTGAAAAGAATAAAAATCAGATTTATGATGACGTTTTATTGTTACATTTAATATTGAAGAATTAAGGTTTGCTTATCCGTAGATGTGCTTCCCACAGTTCTTTTTTTCAATATTATACAATAAATTGTAATCAAATTCGTGGTTTCAGAAATGAATGTTAGATAATTTCTGGTCGTTTCAATGCAATACAATGCTTCTGTTTTGTCGGATGAAAAACGCCGTGTAGCCACAAGAAAGCACCGCCTGATCAGAAGTAAAAGACTGATACGTCTATCTGGCGCTTAAGTGGGCCATTCATAGTGTTTGTGGGTTTATTTATTCAGATAAAAGATTAAAGTAAAAGTTTTCTCATTTATCTCAATGGAAAATTTTAGACACTTTTGTGAACATTTTGGCTAAGATATTTCTTACCACATAATTTTCGTGCTTATGAGATGGATTATCAAAAATGGACAATTTTCCTAAACCGTCGGGAAATCCGGAGTTAAAAGTAATTTAACGATGTAAAATTCAGAGTTTAGTTACATTAAAATCATATACAGGAAATCGGGACTTTGAAAAACTGACGTAATAAGCGAAGTGACGTGAAAACCGGGTGTCGGGTTAAACGAGGTCCGACTGTATATGTGTATGTTTTCCATTATTTTCATGATGTTCTTGCAACACTGTAAATGGATTCGTCTGTAGCTGTTCTGTCTGTGCATTTCAATAAATAAATAAATATTTATTTATTTAACATAGAAATGACAGCTGATCATTAAAAACTACCTTGTCGCTCACTTACAGGGATGCACAAAAGAAATCTGTTACAATACTGTCTTTGAGCGAAAATTGCTTGAAGTTCGTTTTCAATTTCGGTGTGCGCTTTTAAATTGAACTCATTTTTTGCATGTTTCTCATTGTGTTATAAATTATTTTCATGATGTTCTTGCAACACTGTAAATGGATTCGTCTGTAACTGTTCTGTCTGTGCATTTCAATAAATAAATAAATATTTATTTATTTAACATAGAAATGACAGCTGATCATTAAAAACTACTTTGTCGCTCACTTACAGGGACGCACAAAAGAAATCTGTTACAATACTGTCTTTGAGCGAAAATTGCTTGAAGTGCGTTTTCAATTTCGGCGTGCGCTTTTAAATTGAACTCATTTTTTGCATGTTTCTCGTTGGGTTATAAATTATTTTCATGATGTTCTTGCAACACTGTAAATGGATTCGTCTGTAGCTGTTCTGTCTGTGCATTTCAATAAATAAATATTTATTTATTTATTTAACATAGAAATGACAGCTGATCATTAAAAACTACCTTGTCGCTCACTTACAGGGACGCACAAAAGAAATCTGTTACAATATTGTCTTTGAGCGAAAATTGCTTGAAGTGCGTTTTCAATTTCGGTGTGCGCTTTTAAATTGAACTCATTTTTTGCATGTTTCTCGTTGTGTTATAAATTATTTTCATGATGTGCTTGCAACACTGTAAATGGATTCGTTTGTAGCTGTTCTGTCTGTGCATTTCAATAAATAAATATTTATTTATTTATTTAACATAGAAATGACAGCTGATCATTAAAAACTACCTTGTCGCTCACTTACAGGGACGCACAAAAGAAATCTGTTACAATACTGTCTTTGAGCGAAAATTGCTTGAAGTGCGTTTTCAATTTCGGTGTGCGCTTTTAAATTGAACTCATTTTTTGCATGTTTCTCGTTGTGTTATAAATTATTTTCATGATGTTCTTGCAACACTGTAAATGGATTCGTCTGTAGCTGTTCTGCCTGTGCATTTCAATAAATAAATAAATATTTATTTATTTAACATAGAAATGACAGCTGATCATTAAAAACTACCTTGTCGCTCACTTACAGGGACGCACAAAAGAAATCTGTTACAATACTGTCTTTGAGCGAAAATTGCTTGAAGTGCGTTTTCAATTTCGGTGTGCGCTTTTAAATTGAACTCATTTTTTGCATGTTTCTCGTTGTGTTATAAATTATTTTCATGATGTTCTTGCAACACCGTAAATGGATTCGTCTGTAACTGTTCTGTCTGTGCATTTCAATAAATAAATAAATATTTATTTATCTAACATAGAAATGACAGAGAAATGATCATTAAAAACTACCTTGTCGCTCACTTACAGGGACGCACAAAAGAAATCTGTTACAATACTGTCTTTGAGCGAAAATTGCTTGAAGTGCGTTTTCAATTTCGGTGTGCGCTTTTAAATTGAACTCATTTTTTGCATGTTTCTCGTTGTGTTATAAATTATTTTCATGATGTTCTTGCAACACCGTAAATGGATTCGTCTGTAGCTGTTCTGTCTGTGCATTTCAATAAGTAAATAAATATTTATTTATCTAACATAGAAATGACAGAGAAATGATCATTAAAAACTGCCTTGTCGCTCACTTACAGGGACGCACAAAAGAAATCTGTTACAATACAGTCTTTGAGCGAAAATTGCTTGAAGTGCGTTTTCAATTTCGGTGAGCGCTTTTAAATTGAACTCATTTTTTGCATGTTTCTCGTTGTGTTATAAATTATTTTCATGATGTTCTTGCAACACTGTAAATGGATTCGTCTGTAGCTGTTCTGCCTGTGCATTTCAATAAATAAATAAATATTTATTTATTTAACATAGAAATGACAGCTGATCATTAAAAACTACCTTGTCGCTCACTTACAGGGACGCACAAAAGAAATCTGTTACAATACTGTCTTTGAGCGAAAATTGCTTGAAGTGCGTTTTCAATTTCGGTGTGCGCTTTTAAATTGAACTCATTTTTTGCATGTTTCTCGTTGTGTTATAAATTATTTTCATGATGTTCTTGCAACACTGTAAATGGATTCGTCTGTAGCTGTTCTGCCTGTGCATTTCAATAAATAAATAAATATTTATTTATTTAACATAGAAATGACAGCTGATCATTAAAAACTACTTTGTCGCTCACTTACAGGGACGCACAAAAGAAATATGTTACAATACTGTCTTTGAGCGAAAATTGCTTGAAGTGCGATTTCAATTTCGGTGTGCGCTTTTAAATTGAACTCATTTTTTGCATGTTTCTCGTTGTGTTATAAATTATTTTCATGATGTTCTTGCAACACTGTAAATGGATTCGTCTGCAGCTGTTCTGTCTGTGCATTTCAATAAATAAATAAATATTTATTTATTTAACATAGAAATGACAGCTGATCATTAAAAACTACCTTGTCGCTCACTTACAGGGACGCACAAAAGAAATCTGTTACAATACTGTCTTTGAGCGAAAATTGCTTGAAGTGCGTTTTCAATTTCGGTGTGCGCTTTTAAATTGAACTCATTTTTTGCATGTTTCTCGTTGTGTTATAAATTATTTTCATGATGTTCTTGCAACACCGTAAATGGATTCGTCTGTAGCTGTTCTGTCTGTGCATTTCAATAAATAAATAAATATTTATTTATCTAACATAGAAATGACAGAGAAATGATCATTAAAAACTGCCTTGTCGCTCACTTACAGGGACGCACAAAAGAAATCTGTTACAATACAGTCTTTGAGCGAAAATTGCTTGAAGTGCGTTTTCAATTTCGGTGTGCGCTTTTAAATTGAACTCATTTTTTGCATGTTTCTCGTTGTGTTATAAATTATTTTCATGATGTTCTTGCAACACCGTAATTGGATTCGTCTGTAGCTGTTCTGTCTGTGCATTTCAATAAATAAATATTTATTTATTTATTTAACATAGAAATGACAGCTGATCATTAAAAACTACCTTGTCGCTCACTTACAGGGACGCACAAAAGAAATCTGTTACAATACTGTCTTTGAGCGAAAATTGCTTGAAGTGCGTTTTCAATTTCGGTGTGCGCTTTTAAATTGAACTCATTTTTTGCATGTTTCTCGTTGTGTTATAAATTATTTTCATCATGTTCTTGCAACACTGTAAATGGATTCGTCTGTAGGTGTTCTGTCAGTGCATTTCAATAAATAAATAAATATTTATTTATTTAACGTAGAAATGACAGCAGATCATTAAAAACTACTTTGTCGCTCACTTACAGGGACGCACAAAAGAAATCTGTTACAATACTGTCTTTGAGCGAAAATTGCTTGAAGTGCGTTTTCAATTTCGGTGTGCGCTTTTAAATTGAACTCATTTTTTGCATGTTTCTCGTTGTGTTATAAATTATTTTCATGATGTTCTTGCAACACCGTAACTGGATTCGTCTGTAGCTGTTCTGTCTGTGCATTTCAATAAATAAATAAATATTTATTTATCTAACATAGAAATGACAGAGAAATGATCATTAAAAACTACCTTGTCGCTCACTTACAGGGACGCACAAAAGAAATCTGTTACAATACTGTCTTTGAGCGAAAATTGCTTGAAGTGCGTTTTCAATTTCGGTGTGCGCTTATAAATTGAACTCATTTTTTGCTTGTTTCTCGTTGTGTTATAAATTATTTTCATGATGTTCTTGCAACACTGTAAATGGATTCGTCTGTAGGTGTTCTGTCTGTGCATTTCAATAAATAAATAAATATTTATTTATTTAACATAGAAATGACAGCTGATCATTAAAAACTACTTTGTCGCTCACTTACAGGGACGCACAAAAAAAATCTGTTACAATACTGTCTTTGAGCGAAAATTGCTTGAAGTGCGTTTTGAATTTCGGTGAGCGCTTTTAAATTGAACTCATTTTTTGCATGTTTCTCGTTGTGTTATAAATTATTTTCATGATGTTCTTGCAACACTGTAAATGGATTCGTCTGCAGCTGTTCTGTCTGTGCATTTCAATAAATAAATAAATATTTATTTATTTAACATAGAAATGACAGCTGATCATTAAAAACTACCTTGTCGCTCACTTACAGGGACGCACAAAAGAAATCTGTTACAATACTGTGTTTGAGAGAAAATTGCTTGAAGTGCGTTTTCAATTTCGGTGTGCGCTTTTAAATTGAACTCATTTTTTGCATGTTTCTCGTTGTGTTATAAATTATTTTCATGATGTTCTTGCAGCACCGTAAATGGATTCGTCTGTAGCTGTTCTGTCTGTGCATTTCAATAAATAAATAAATATTTATTTATCTAACATAGAAATGACAGAGAAATGATCATTAAAAACTACCTTGTCGCTCACTTACAGGGACGCACAAAAGAAATCTGTTACAATTCTGTCTTTGAGCGAAAATTGCTTGAAGTGCGTTTTCAATTTCGGTGTGCGCTTTTAAATTGAACTCATTTTTTGCATGTTTCTCGTTGTGTTATAAATTATTTTCATGATGTTCTTGCAACACTGTAAATGGATTCGTCTGTAGGTGTTCTGTCTGTGCATTTCAATAAATAAATAAATATTTATTTATTTAACGTAGAAATGACAGCAGATCATTAAAAACTACTTTGTCGCTCACTTACAGGGACGCACAAAAGAAATCTGTTACAATACTGTCTTTGAGCGAAAATTTCTTGAAGTGCGTTTTCAATTTCGGTGTGCGCCTTTAAATTGAACTCATTTTTTGCATGTTTCTCGTTGTGTTATAAATTATTTTCATGATGTTCTTGCAACACCGTAAATGGATTCGTCTGTAGCTGTTCTGTCTGTGCATTTCAATAAATAAATAAATATTTATTTATCTAACATAGAAATGACAGAGAAATGATCATTAAAAACTACCTTGTCGCTCACTTACAGGGACGCACAAAAGAAATCTGTTACAATACTGTCTTTGAGCGAAAATTGCTTGAAGTGCGTTTTCAATTTCGGTGTGCGCTTTTAAATTGAACTCATTTTTTGCATGTTTCTCGTTGTGTTATAAATTATTTTCATGATGTTCTTGCAACACCGTAAATGGATTCGTCTGTAGCTGTTCTGTCTGTGCATTTCAATAAATAAATAAATATTTATTTATCTAACATAGAAATGACAGAGAAATGATCATTAAAAACTGCCTTGTCGCTCACTTACAGGGACGCACAAAAGAAATCTGTTACAATACTGTCTTTGAGCGAAAATTGCTTGAAGTGCGTTTTCAATTTCGGTGTGCGCTTTTAAATTGAACTCATTTTTTGCATGTTTCTCGTTGTGTTATAAATTATTTTCATGATGTTCTTGCAACACTGTAAATGGATTCGTCTGCAGCTGTTCTGTCTGTGCATTTCAATAAATAAATAAATATTTATTTATTTAACATAGAAATGACAGCTGATCATTAAAAACTACCTTGTCGCTCACTTACAGGGACGCACAAAAGAAATCTGTTACAATACTGTGTTTGAGAGAAAATTGCTTGAAGTGCGTTTTCAATTTCGGTGTGCGCTTTTAAATTGAACTCATTTTTTGCATGTTTCTCGTTGTGTTATAAATTATTTTCATGATGTTCTTGCAGCACCGTAAATGGATTCGTCTGTAGCTGTTCTGTCTGTGCATTTCAATAAATAAATAAATATTTATTTATCTAACATAGAAATGACAGAGAAATGATCATTAAAAACTACCTTATCGCTCACTTACAGGGACGCACAAAAGAAATCTGTTACAATTCTGTCTTTGAGCGAAAATTGCTTGAAGTGCGTTTTCAATTTCGGTGTGCGCTTTTAAATTGAACTCATTTTTTGCATGTTTCTCGTTGTGTTATAAATTATTTTCATGAAGTTCTTGCAACACTGTAAATGGATTCGTCTGTAGGTGTTCTGTCTGTGCATTTCAATAAATAAATAAATATTTATTTATTTAACGTAGAAATGACAGCAGATCATTAAAAACTACTTTGTCGCTCACTTACAGGGACGCACAAAAGAAATCTGTTACAATACTGTCTTTGAGCGAAAATTGCTTGAAGTGCGTTTTCAATTTCGGTGTGCGCCTTTAAATTGAACTCATTTTTTGCATGTTTCTCGTTGTGTTATAAATTATTTTCATGATGTTCTTGCAACACCGTAAATGGATTCGTCTGTAGCTGTTCTGTCTGTGCATTTCAATAAATAAATAAATATTTATTTATCTAACATAGAAATGACAGAGAAATGATCATTAAAAACTACCTTGTCGCTCACTTACAGGGACGCACAAAAGAAATCTGTTACAATACTGTCTTTGAGCGAAAATTGCTTGAAGTGCGTTTTCTATTTCGGTGTGCGCTTTTAAATTGAACTCATTTTTTGCTTGTTTCTCGTTGTGTTATAAATTATTTTCATGATGTTCTTGCAACACTGTAAATGGATTCGTCTGTAGGTGTTCTGTCTGTGCATTTCAATAAATAAATATTTATTTATTTATTTAACATAGAAATGACAGCTGATCATTAAAAACTACTTTGTCGCTCACTTACAGGGACGCACAAAAGAAATCTGTTACAATACTGTCTTTGAGCGAAAATTGCTTGAAGTGCGTTTCTAATTTCGGTGTGCGCTTTTAAATTGAACTCATTTTTTGCATGTTTCTCGTTGTGTTATAAATTATTTTCATGATGTTCTTGCAACACCGTAAATGGATTCGTCTGCAGCTGTTCTGTCTGTGCATTTCAATAAATAAATAAATATTTATTTATTTAACATAGAAATGACAGCTGATCATTAAAAACTACCTTGTCGCTCACTTACAGGGACGCACAAAAGAAATCTGTTACAATACTGTCTTTGAGCGAAAATTGCTTGAAGTGCGTTTTCAATTTCGGTGTGCGCTTTTAAATTGAACTCATTTTTTGCTTGTTTCTCGTTGTGTTATAAATTATTTTCATGATGTTCTTGCAACACTCTAAATGGATTCGTCTGTAGGTGTTCTGTCTGTGCATTTCAATAAATAAATAAATATTTATTTATTTAACATAGAAATGACAGCTGATCATTAAAAACTACTTTGTCGCTCACTTACAGGGACGCACAAAAGAAATCTGTTACAATACTGTCTTTGAGCGAAAATTGCTTGAAGTGCGTTTTGAATTTCGGTGTGTGCTTTTAAATTGAACTCATTTTTTGCATGTTTCTCGTTGTGTTATAAATTATTTTCATGATGTTCTTGCAACACTGTAAATGGATTCGTCTGCAGCTGTTCTGTCTGTGCATTTCACTAAATAAATAAATATTTATTTATTTAACATAGAAATGACAGCTGATCATTAAAAACTACCTTGTCGCTCACTTACACTGACGCACAAAAGAAATCTGTTACAATACTGTCTTTGAGCGAAAATTGCTTGAAGTGCGTTTTCAATTTCGGTGTGCGCTTTTAAATTGAACTCATTTTTTGCATGTTTCTCGTTGTGTTATAAATTATTTTCATGATGTTCTTGCAACACTGTAAATGGATTCGTCTGTAGCTGTTCTGCCTGTGCATTTCAAGAAATAAATAAATATTTATTTATTTAACATAGAAATGACAGCTGATCATTAAAAACTACTTTGTCGCTCACTTACAGGGACGCACTAAAGAAATCTGTTACAATACTGTCTTTGAGCGAAAATTGCTTGAAGTGCGTTTTCAATTTCGGTGTGCGCTTTTAAATTGAACTCATTTTTTGCATGTTTCTCGTTGTGTTATAAATTATTTTCATGATGTTCTTGCAACACTGTAAATGGATTCGTCTGCAGCTGTTCTGTCTGTGCATTTCAATAAATAAATAAATATTTATTTATTTAACATAGAAATGACAGCTGATCATTAAAAACTACCTTGTCGCTCACTTACAGGGACGCACAAAAGAAATTTGTTACAATACTGTCTTTGAGCGAAAATTGCTTGAAGTGCGTTTTCAATTTCGGTGTGCGCTTTTAAATTGAACTCCTTTTTTGCATGTTTTTCGTTGTGTTATAAATTATTTTCATGATGTTCTTGCAACACCGTAAATGGATTCGTCTGTAACTGTTCTGTCTGTGCATTTCAATAAATAAATAAATATTTATTTATTTAACATAGAAATGACAGCTGATCATTAAAAACTACTTTGTCGCTCACTTACAGGGACGCACAAAAGAAATCTGTTACAATACTGTCTTTGAGCGAAAATTGCTTGAAGTGCGTTTTCAATTTCGGTGTGCGCTTTTAAATTGAACTCATTTTTTGCATGTTTCTCGTTGTGTTATAAATTATTTTCATGATGTTCTTGCAACACCGTAAATGGATTCGTCTGCAGCTGTTCTCACTCTAAATTAAAATGTCTGAAATTCAGACACTTAAAAGTCTGAAATGGAGTGTTCAATTTTCAGACATTTTAAAATGTCTGAATTTTTTCAGACACTTTTTGCGTCTGAATTTCAGACACTTCAAACGTCTGAATCGCATCCATTTTTTTGTAAGCATCATACGTAGCCATGTTTGACCACGTTGAATCCTGGAAAAATATTTGGCTGTGGTCCTGCCCCTCCCCCCCCCCCCCCCAATACAGCCTGATTTTTTTGGTGCTCTCAGTTTTGGTATACAGTTTTCGTTACGTTGATAATTTAAATCTTTTACGACATTGTACTGATTATAATCAATATCTTGAACTTCAGGAGTAGAACAAGATTAAAAAACAAAAAATATTTATCTAAATATTAGATTTTTTAAAATTTATTTTGTTTTTAACCTTATTTTACTTTAAAAGTTCAAAATATTGATTATAATCAGTACAATTTCGAAACAGATTTAAAATATAAGCTTTACAAATATTGCACATCAAATTTGGGGGCACTACAGTCGTAGGGGAACGGGGCACTTCCCAGTTTGCCCTTCCTTTAATCAAGAAGTACTTTTGCAAAAAACGCAACTCTGCATTATAGTTGTCTAAATTGAGATGTCCGGTATTCGGGAGTATCCGTTGTGGAGGTTAATGGACATTCTCGAATAGCGAACACCTCTATTTAACGAATACTTTTTTAATCAGCAGACATACATATTTGTATATTTTTACCTCAAAAAAGTAGACATCTCCAATTATCGGACAAATTCCGCGGTCCCGAAGTGTTCGCTATTAAGGGCTTTTAAGGTACATAGATAAATATATATATATATTTTATAATCTTGTCCTACTCTAAAAGTTCAAAATATTTATTATACTCGGTTGAATGTGGAAAAAGATTTAAAATATCAGATGTACGAAAATTGCAAAAATCCCCCCCCCCCCCCAAAAAAAAAATGAAAATATAAAAAAATATATTGCCACATAGGCAATTTTACATATACATCACTTGATAATCACAACAGCCATTTAACTATGAATAATGAAAATAAATAAATAAATATTCTACTTTAATAACATTGGGGAAAAAATGACTTTGGTATTTTGTTAAATATATTTGCGTTTTTAAACTTGTCCTACTCTAAAAGTTCAAAACTTTCATTATAATCAGTGCAAGATTTAAGATATCAGCTTTAGAAAAATTCATGCAAAATCCCCCCCTCCCCCCCCCCCAAAAAAAAAAGGAAAATACTTATTTAAAAATTATGTTTTTAAAAAATTTATATTTCCACATGGGCAAGTTTTTATGTAGATCAGAGGGTACTCACAAAAGCTATTCAACTATCAATAAAAACAAATAAGTACATATTCTATATTAAAAACATGAGGAAAAAATAACTTATGATTTCCAAACTTCTTTCGTCTTAAATATATACAGTAACATCTGTCATTTTTGTATTTTTCGTATAAGTGCATATAAATAAAGTTACCACAATTTTAAATACGAAATCTAGTTAGAGGTTTTTACTTTTTCCCATTATAAATTTCAAATTACTTTTTTATTAAAAATAATAAAAAAATCAGTATTAGAGTTGATTGCAAATCAAATACATATGTATATTTTTACAGGCAGCTTCATATAATAGACCAGTCTCATTTACTTTATTTATCTTTTTTTAATCTGCGGTTTTTTGCCAGGAAGTAAGAAAGCATTAGGTCATCTTTCAAAGTTTTTTTTTTCTTTACTTCCTTGTGGCCGTCATTTACTGCGAGATAAAAATTATCCATTGAAACTAAGAACTGACATTGAATATATAATTCGTAATAAAAAAGAACGTCATAAGTTTAAAAATATATACTTCTAGAATTAGTGGGGTTTTTTGCGAACAGATTCAAAACTAATTAAATTTCATGCAGGATTTTGTTTAGTACAATAAATAAAATCATAAAATACACTAATTTTACTACTATAAAGAAACTTACTTGAGTTGCTGCAAGAGGTAAGAAATATTCCTCGATTTGAAATTTTAAAAACTAGCACAACCACAGTGAGGGAGAAAGACTTTCATCAGTTTAAAAGGTAATCCCATAATACATCCGACTAGCCATATTTAAAGAATGAGATGTTTCATCCTAAAAACAGGACCCGCCAGACAAAAGTTTCTTTTTTTTTTGCCAGCTTCGACAGGACGAAGATGAATAACACAATATTATTGATATAAATTGATACGAGTTAACACTAAGCCCATTGCACACGCTTTGTAGAATTTCCGGGTGTAATCTTCAACCGTCGTCTACTTCTGTTCTGTGTCTATCCCGCCCTTGTATCGACGACAGCTTCTAAGAGACATTTGATGTCGAGCACACACGTCAGATGTATGTATTCAATAAATAAATAATCCAAGTTAATACGAATTAAAATCACAGTACTTCACATTTCGAAAAAAACGAATTAAAATACACGCGTACATAAAAACAAACTTTGTTTGAATTACAACGTATACCACTTCGAACGAAGACATCTAAAACGCATGCGCAACTGGGAGTGCTAGTGCCCCCTGGTGGTTATTGCGTCGGAAGAATCAAAACGTCTAAAATTAAGACACGTTTAAAGCAATGAAGTGTCTTAAAATAAGACGTTTGCGGATATTTTAGACATTATTCTCAGTTCGTTTACACCATGGTCATAGTAAGACGCTTATGTATCTTAAATTAAGACATCTATAGTGTCTTAATTTTCAGATTAAGACACTTAAGTGTCTAAAATTCTTTTTCAGTCACATATGTGTCTAAATTTAAGACGCTTCTATTTGCAGTGCTGTCTGTGCATTTCAATAAATAAATAAATATTTATTTATTTAACATAGAAATGACAGCTGATCATTAAAAACTACCTTGTCGCTCACTTACAGGGACGCACAAAAGAAATCTGTTACAATACTGTCTTTGAGCGAAAATTGCTTGAAGTGCGTTTTCAATTTCGGTGTGCGCTTTTAAATTGAACTCATTTTTTGCTTGTTTCTCGTTGTGTTATAAATTATTTTCATGATGTTCTTGCAACACTGTAAATGGATTCGTCTGTAGGTGTTCTGTCTGTGCATTTCAATAAATAAATAAATATTTATTTATTTAACATAGAAATGACAGCTGATCATTAAAAACTACTTTGTCGCTCACTTACAGGGACGCACAAAAGAAATCTGTTACAATACTGTCTTTGAGCGAAAATTGCTTGAAGTGCGTTTTGAATTTCGGTGTGTGCTTTTAAATTGAACTCATTTTTTGCATGTTTCTCGTTGTGTTATAAATTATTTTCATGATGTTCTTGCAACACTGTAAATGGATTCGTCTGCAGCTGTTCTGTCTGTGCATTTCACTAAATAAATAAATATTTATTTATTTAACATAGAAATGACAGCTGATCATTAAAAACTACCTTGTCGCTCACTTACACTGACGCACAAAAGAAATCTGTTACAATACTGTCTTTGAGCGAAAATTGCTTGAACTGCGTTTTCAATTTCGGTGTGCGCTTTTAAATTGAACTCATTTTTTGCATGTTTCTCGTTGTGTTATAAATTATTTTCATGATGTTCTTGCAACACTGTAAATGGATTCGTCTGTAGCTGTTCTGCCTGTGCATTTCAAGAAATAAATAAATATTTATTTATTTAACATAGAAATGACAGCTGATCATTAAAAACTACTTTGTCGCTCACTTACAGGGACGCACTAAAGAAATCTGTTACAATACTGTCTTCGAGCGAAAATTGCTTGAAGTGCGTTTTCAATTTCGGTGTGCGCTTTTAAATTGAACTCATTTTTTGCATGTTTCTCGTTGTGTTATAAATTATTTTCATGATGTTCTTGCAACACTGTAAATGGATTCGTCTGCAGCTGTTCTGTCTGTGCATTTCAATAAATAAATAAATATTTATTTATTTAACATAGAAATGACAGCTGATCATTAAAAACTACCTTGTCGCTCACTTACAGGGACGCACAAAAGAAATCTGTTACAATACTGTCTTTGAGCGAAAATTGCTTGAAGTGCGTTTTGAATTTCGGTGTGCCCTTTTAAATTGAACTCATTTTTTGCATGTTTCTCGTTGTGTTATAAATTATTTTCATGATGTTCTTGCAACACTGTAAATGGATTCGTCTGTAGCTGTTCTGTCTGTGCATTTCAATAAATAAATAAATATTTATTTATTTAACATAGAAATGACAGCTGATCATTAAAAACTACTTTGTCGCTCACTTACAGGGACGCACAAAAGAAATCTGTTACAATACTGTCTTTGAGCGAAAATTGCTTGAAGTGCGTTTTCAATTTCGGTGTGCGCTTTTAAATTGAACTCATTTTTTGCATGTTTCTCGTTGTGTTATAAATTATTTTCATGATGTTCTTGCAACACTGTAAATAGATTCGTCTGCAGCTGTTCTGTCTGTGCATTTCAATAATTAAATAAATATTTATTTATTTAACATAGAAATGACAGCTGATCATTAAAAACTACCTTGTCGCTCACTTACAGGGACGCACAAAAGAAATCTGTTACAATACTGTTTTTGAGCGAAAATTGCTTGAAGTGCGTTTTCAATTTCGGTGTGCGCTTTTAAATTGAACTAATTTTTTGCATGTTTCTCGTTGTGTTATAAATTATTTTCATGATGTTCTTGCAACACTGTAAATGGATTCGTCTGTAGCTGTTCTGCCTGTGCATTTCAAGAAATAAATAAATATTTATTTATTTAACATAGAAATGACAGCTGATCATTAAAAACTACTTTGTCGCTCACTTACAGGGACGCACAAAAGAAATCTGTTACAATACTGTCTTTGAGCGAAAATTGCTTGAAGTGCGTTTTCAATTTCGGTGTGCGCTTTTAAATTGCACTCATTTTTGGCATGTTTCTCGTTGTGTTATAAATTATTTTCATGATGTTCTTGCAACACTGTAAATGGATTCGTCTGCAGCTGTTCTGTCTGTGCATTTCAATAAATAAATAAATAATTATTTATTTAACATAGAAATGACAGCTGATCATTAAAAACTACCTTGTCGCTCACTTACAGGGACGCACAAAAGAAATCTGTTACAATACTGTCTTTGAGCGAAAATTGCTTGAAGTGCGTTTTCAATTTCGGTGTGCGCTTATAAATTGAACTCATTTTTTGCATGTTTCTCGTTGTGTTATAAATTATTTTCATGATGTTCTTGCAACACTGTAAATGGATTCGTCTGCAGCTGTTCTGTCTGTGCATTTTATAATTAAATAAATATTTATTTATTTAACATAGAAATGACAGCTGATCATTAAAAACTACCTTGTCGCTCACTTACAGGGACGCACAAAAGAAATCTGTTACAATACTGTCTTTGAGCGAAAATTGCTTGAAGTGCGTTTTCAATTTCGGTGTGCGATTTTAAATTGAACTCATTTTTTGCATGTTTCTCGTTGTGTTATATATTATTTTCATAATGTTCTTGCAACACCGTAAATGGATTCGTCTGTAGCTGTTCTGTCTGTTCATTTCAATAAATAAATAAATATTTATTTATCTAACATAGAAATGACAGAGAAATGTTCATTAAAAACTGCCTTGTCGCTCACTTACAGGGACGCACAAAAGAAATCTGTTACAATACTGTCTTTGAGCGAAAATTGCTTGAAGTGCGTTTTCAATTTCGGTGTGCGCTTTTAAATTGAACTCATTTTTTGCATGTTTCTCGTTGTGTTATAAATTATTTTCATGATGTTCTTGCAACACTCAAAATGGATTCGTCTGTAGGTGTTCTGTCTGTGCATTTCAATAAATAAATAAATATTTATTTATTTAACGTAGAAATGACAGCAGATCATTAAAAACTACTTTGTCGCTCACTTACAGGGACGCACAAAAGAAATCTGTTACAATACAGTCTTTGAGCGAAAATTGCTTGAAGTGCGTTTTCAATTTCGGTGTGCGCTTTTAAATTGAACTCATTTTTTGCATGTTTCTCGTTGTGTTATAAATTATTTTCATGATGTTCTTGCAACACCGTAAATGGATTCGTCTGTAGCTGTTCTGTCTGTGCGTTTCAATAAATAAATAAATATTTATTTATCTAACATAGAAATGACAGAGAAATGATCATTAAAAACTACCTTGTCGCTCACTTACAGGGACGCACAAAAGAAATCTGTTACAATACTGTCTTTGAGCGAAAATTGCTTGAAGTGCGTTTTCAATTTCGGTGTGCGCTTTTAAATTGAACTCATTTTTTGCTTGTTTCTCGTTGTGTTATAAATTATTTTCATGATGTTCTTGCAACACTCAAAATGGATTCGTCTGTAGGTGTTCTGTCTGTGCATTTCAATAAATAAATAAATATTTATTTATCTAACATAGAAATGACAGATAATGATCATTAAAAACTACCTTGTCGCTCACTTACAGGGACGCAGAAAAGAAATCTGTTACAATACTGTCTTTGAGCGAAAATTGCTTGAAGTGCGTTTTCAATTTCGGTGTGCGCTTTTAAATTGAACTCATTTTTTGCATGTTTCTCGTTGTGTTATAAATTATTTTCATGATGTTCTTGGAACACCGTAAATGGATTCGTCTGTAGCTGTTCTGTCTGTGCATTTCAATAAATAAATAAATATTTATTTATCTAACATAGAAATGACAGAGAAATGATCATTAAAAACTGCCTTGTCGCTCACTTACAGGGACGCACAAAAGAAATCTGTTACAATACTGTCTTTGAGCGAAAATTGCTTGAAGTGCGTTTTCAATTTCGGTGTGCGCTTTTAAATTGAACTCATTTTTTGCATGTTTCTCGTTGTGTTATAAATTATTTTCATGATGTTCTTGCAACACTGTAAATGGATTCGTCTGTAGGTGTTCTGTCTGTGCATTTCAATAAATAAATAAATATTTATTTATTTAACGTAGAAATGACAGCAGATCATTAAAAACTACTTTGTCGCTCACTTACAGGGACGCACAAAAGAAATCTGTTACAATACTGTCTTTGAGCGAAAATTGCTTGAAGTGCGTTTTGAATTTCGGTGTGCGCCTTTAAATTGAACTCATTTTTTGCATGTTTCTCGTTGTGTTATAAATTATTTTCATGATGTTCTTGGAACACCGTAAATGGATTCGTCTGTAGCTGTTCTGTCTGTGCATTTCAATAAATAAATAAATATTTATTTATCTAACATAGAAATGACAGAGAAATGATCATTAAAAACTACCTTGTCGCTCACTTACAGGGACGCACAAAAGAAATCTGTTACAATACTGTCTTTGAGCGAAAATTGCTTGAAGTGCGTTTTCAATTTCGGTGTGCGCTTTTAAATTGAACTCATTTTTTGCTTGTTTCTCGTTGTGTTATAAATTATTTTCATGATGTTCTTGCAACACTGTAAATGGATTCGTCTGTAGGTGTTCTGTCTGTGCATTTCAATAAATAAATATTTATTTATTTATTTAACATAGAAATGACAGCTGATCATTAAAAACTACTTTGTCGCTCACTTACAGGGACGCACAAAAGAAATCTGTTACAATACTGTCTTTGAGCGAAAATTGCTTGAAGTGCGTTTCTAATTTCGGTGTGCGCTTTTAAATTGAACTCATTTTTTGCATGTTTCTCGTTGTGTTATAAATTATTTTCATGATGTTCTTGCAACACCGTAAATGGATTCGTCTGCAGCTGTTCTGTCTGTGCATTTCAATAAATAAATAAATATTTATTTATTTAACATAGAAATGACAGCTGATCATTAAAAACTACCTTGTCGCTCACTTACAGGGACGCACAAAAGAAATCTGTTACAATACTGTCTTTGAGCGAAAATTGCTTGAAGTGCGTTTTCAATTTCGGTGTGCGCTTTTAAATTGAACTCATTTTTTGCTTGTTTCTCGTTGTGTTATAAATTATTTTCATGATGTTCTTGCAACACTCTAAATGGATTCGTCTGTAGGTGTTCTGTCTGTGCATTTCAATAAATAAATAAATATTTATTTATTTAACATAGAAATGACAGCTGATCATTAAAAACTACTTTGTCGCTCACTTACAGGGACGCACAAAAGAAATCTGTTAGAATACTGTCTTTGAGCGAAAATTGCTTGAAGTGCGTTTTGAATTTCGGTGTGTGCTTTTAAATTGAACTCATTTTTTGCATGTTTCTCGTTGTGTTATAAATTATTTTCATGATGTTCTTGCAACACTGTAAATGGATTCGTCTGCAGCTGTTCTGTCTGTGCATTTCACTAAATAAATAAATATTTATTTATTTAACATAGAAATGACAGCTGATCATTAAAAACTACCTTGTCGCTCACTTACACTGACGCACAAAAGAAATCTGTTACAATACTGTCTTTGAGCGAAAATTGCTTGAAGTGCGTTTTCAATTTCGGTGTGCGCTTTTAAATTGAACTCATTTTTTGCATGTTTCTCGTTGTGTTATAAATTATTTTCATGATGTTCTTGCAACACTGTAAATGGATTCGTCTGCAGCTGTTCTGTCTGTGCATTTCAATAAATAAATAAATATTTATTTATTTAACATAGAAATGACAGCTGATCATTAAAAACTACCTTGTCGCTCACTTACAGGGACGCACAAAAGAAATCTGTTACAATACTGTCTTTGAGCGAAAATTGCTTGAAGTGCGTTTTCAATTTCGGTGTGCGCTTTTAAATTGAACTCCTTTTTTGCATGTTTTTCGTTGTGTTATAAATTATTTTCATGATGTTCTTGCAACACTGTAAATGGATTCGTCTGCAGCTGTTCTGTCTGTGCATTTCACTAAATAAATAAATATTTATTTATTTAACATAGAAATGACAGCTGATCATTAAAAACTACCTTGTCGCTCACTTACACTGACGCACAAAAGAAATCTGTTACAATACTGTCTTTGAGCGAAAATTGCTTGAAGTGCGTTTTCAATTTCGGTGTGCGCTTTTAAATTGAACTCATTTTTTGCATGTTTCTCGTTGTGTCATAAATTATTTTCATGATGTTCTTGCAACACTGTAAATGGATTCGTCTGCAGCTGTTCTGTCTGTGCATTTCAATAAATAAATAAATATTTATTTATTTAACATAGAAATGACAGCTGATCATTAAAAACTACCTTGTCGCTCACTTACAGGGACGCACAAAAGAAATCTGTTACAATACTGTCTTTGAGCGAAAATTGCTTGAAGTGCGTTTTCAATTTCGGTGTGCGCTTTTAAATTGAACTCCTTTTTTGCATGTTTTTCGTTGTGTTATAAATTATTTTCATGATGTTCTTGCAACACCGTAAATGGATTCGTCTGTAACTGTTCTGTCTGTGCATTTCAATAAATAAATAAATATTTATTTATTTAACATAGAAATGACAGCTGATCATTAAAAACTACTTTGTCGCTCACTTACAGGGACGCACAAAAGAAATCTGTTACAATACTGTCTTTGAGCGAAAATTGCTTGAAGTGCGTTTTCAATTTCGGTGTGCGCTTTTAAATTGAACTCATTTTTTGCATGTTTCTCGTTGTGTTATAAATTATTTTCATGATGTTCTTGCAACACTGTAAATGGATTCGTCTGCAGCTGTTCTGTCTGTGCATTTCAATAATTAAATAAATATTTATTTATTTAACATAGAAATGACAGCTGATCATTAAAAACTACCTTGTCGCTCACTTACAGGGACGCACAAAAGAAATCTGTTACAATACTGTCTTTGAGCGAAAATTGCTTGAAGTGCGTTTTCAATTTCGGTGTGCGCTTTTAAATTGAACTCATTTTTTGCATGTTTCTCGTTGTGTTATATATTATTTTCATGATGTTCTTGCAACACCGTAAATGGATTCGTCTGCAGCTGTTCTGTCTATGCATTTCACTAAATAAATAAATATTTATTTATTTAACATAGAAATGACAGCTGATCATTAAAAACTACCTTGTCGCTCACTTACACTGACGCACAAAAGAAATCTGTTACAATACTGTCTTTGAGCGAAAATTGCTTGAAGTGCGTTTTCAATTTCGGTGTGCGCTTTTAAATTGAACTCATTTTTTGCATGTTTCTCGTTGTGTTATAAATTATTTTCATGATGTTCTTGCAACACTGTAAATGGATTCGTCTGCAGCTGTTCTGTCTGTGCATTTCACTAAATAAATAAATATTTATTTATTTAACATAGAAATGACAGCTGATCATTAAAAACTACCTTGTCGCTCACTTACACTGACGCACAAAAGAAATCTGTTACAATACTGTCTTTGAGCGAAAATTGCTTGAAGTGCGTTTTCAATTTCGGTGTGCGCTTTTAAATTGAACTCATTTTTTGCATGTTTCTCGTTGTGTTATAAATTATTTTCATGATGTTCTTGCAACACCGTAAATGGATTCGTCTGCAGCTGTTCTCACTCTAAATTAAAATGTCTGAAATTCAGACACTTAAGTGTCTGAAATGGAGTGTTCAATTTTCAGACATTTTAAAATGTCTGAATTTTTTCAGACACTTTTTGCGTCTGAATCGCATCCATTTTTTTGTAAGCATCATACGTAGCCATGTTTGACCACGTTGAATCCTGGAAAAATATTTGGCTGTGGTCCTGCCCCTCCCCCCCCCCCCCAATACAGCCTGATTTTTTTGGTGCTCTCAGTTTTGGTATACAGTTTTCGTTACGTTGATAATTTAAATCTTTTACGACATTGTACTGATTATAATCAATATCTTGAACTTCAGGAGTAGAACAAGATTAAAAAACAAAAAATATTTATCTAAATATTAGATTTTTTAAAATTTATTTTGTTTTTAACCTTATTTTACTTTAAAAGTTCAAAATATTGATTATAATCAGTACAATTTCGAAACAGATTTAAAATATAAGCTTTACAAATATTGCACATCAAATTTGGGGGCACTACAGTCGTAGGGGAACGGGGCACTTCCCAGTTTGCCCTTCCTTTAATCAAGAAGTACTTTTGCAAAAAACGCAACTCTGCATTATAGTTGTCTAAATTGAGATGTCCGGTATTCGGGAGTATCCGTTGTGGAGGTTAATGGACATTCTCGAATAGCGAACACCTCTATTTAACGAATACTTTTTTAATCAGCAGACATACATATTTGTATATTTTTACCTCAAAAAAGTAGACATCTCCAATTATCGGACAAATTCCGCGGTCCCGAAGTGTTCGCTATTAAGGGCTTTTAAGGTACATAGATAAATATATATATATATTTTATAATCTTGTCCTACTCTAAAAGTTCAAAATATTTATTATACTCGGTTGAATGTGGAAAAAGATTTAAAATATCAGATGTACGAAAATTGCAAAAATCCCCCCCCCCCCCCAAAAAAAAAAAAAATGAAAATATAAAAAAATATATTGCCACATAGGCAATTTTACATATACATCACTTGATAATCACAACAGCCATTTAACTATGAATAATGAAAATAAATAAATAAATATTCTACTTTAATAACATTGGGGAAAAAATGACTTTGGTATTTTGTTAAATATATTTGCGTTTTTAAACTTGTCCTACTCTAAAAGTTCAAAACTTTCATTATAATCAGTGCAAGATTTAAGATATCAGCTTTAGAAAAATTCATGCAAAATCCCCCCCTCCCCCCCCCCCCCAAAAAAAGGAAAATACTTATTTAAAAATTATGTTTTTAAAAAATTTATATTTCCACATGGGCAAGTTTTTATGTAGATCAGAGGGTACTCACAAAAGCTATTCAACTATCAATAAAAACAAATAAGTACATATTCTATATTAAAAACATGAGGAAAAAATAACTTATGATTTCCAAACTTCTTTCGTCTTAAATATATACAGTAACATCTGTCATTTTTGTATTTTTCGTATAAGTGCATATAAATAAAGTTACCACAATTTTAAATACGAAATCTAGTTAGAGGTTTTTACTTTTTCCCATTATAAATTTCAAATTACTTTTTTATTAAAAATAATAAAAAAATCAGTATTAGAGTTGATTGCAAATCAAATACATATGTATATTTTTACAGGCAGCTTCATATAATAGACCAGTCTCATTTACTTTATTTATCTTTTTTTAATCTGCGGTTTTTTGCCAGGAAGTAAGAAAGCATTAGGTCATCTTTCAAAGTTTTTTTTTTTCTTTACTTCCTTGTGGCCGTCATTTACTGCGAGATAAAAATTATCCATTGAAACTAAGAACTGACATTGAATATATAATTCGTAATAAAAAAGAACGTCATAAGTTTAAAAATATATACTACTAGAATTAGTGGGGTTTTTTGCGAACAGATTCAAAACTAATTAAATTTCATGCAGGATTTTGTTTAGTACAATAAATAAAATCATAAAATACACTAATTTTACTACTATAAAGAAACTTACTTGAGTTGCTGCAAGAGGTAAGAAATATTCCTCGATTTGAAATTTTAAAAACTAGCACAACCACAGTGAGGGAGAAAGACTTTCATCAGTTTAAAAGGTAATCCCATAATACATCCGACTAGCCATATTTAAAGAATGAGATGTTTCATCCTAAAAACAGGACCCGCCAGACAAAAGTTTCTTTTTTTTTTGCCAGCTTCGACAGGACGAAGATGAATAACACAATATTATTGATATAAATTGATACGAGTTAACACTAAGCCCATTGCACACGCTTTGTAGAATTTCCGGGTGTAATCTTCAACCGTCGTCTACTTCTGTTCTGTGTCTATCCCGCCCTTGTATCGACGACAGCTTCTAAGAGACATTTGATGTCGAGCACACACGTCAGATGTATGTATTCAATAAATAAATAATCCAAGTTAATACGAATTAAAATCACAGTACTTCACATTTCGCAAAAAACGAATTAAAATACACGCGTACATAAAAACAAACTTTGTTTGAATTACAACGTATACCACTTCGAACGAAGACATCTAAAACGCATGCGCAACTGGGAGTGCTAGTGCCCCCTGGTGGTTATTGCGTCGGAAGAATCAAAACGTCTAAAATTAAGACACGTTTAAAGCAATGAAGTGTCTTAAAATAAGACGTTTGCGGATATTTTAGACATTATTCTCAGTTCGTTTACACCATGGTCATAGTAAGACGCTTATGTATCTTAAATTAAGACATCTATAGTGTCTTAATTTTCAGATTAAGACACTTAAGTGTCTAAAATTCTTTTTCAGTCACATATGTGTCTAAATTTAAGACGCTTCTATTTGCAGTGCTGTCTGTGCATTTCAATAAATAAATAAATATTTATTTATTTAACATAGAAATGACAGCTGATCATTAAAAACTACCTTGTCGCTCACTTACAGGGACGCACAAAAGAAATCTGTTACAATACTGTCTTTGAGCGAAAATTGCTTGAAGTGCGCTTTTAAATTGAACTCATTTTTTGCTTGTTTCTCGTTGTGTTATAAATTATTTTCATGATGTTCTTGCAACACTGTAAATGGATTCGTCTGTAGCTGTTCTGTCTGTGCGTTTCAATAAATAAATAAATATTTATTTATTTAACATAGAAATGACAGCTGATCATTAAAAACTACTTTGTCGCTCACTTACAGGGACGCACAAAAGAAATCTGTTACAATACTGTCTTTGAGCGAAAATTGCTTGAAGTGCGTTTTGAATTTCGGTGTGTGCTTTTAAATTGAACTCATTTTTTGCATGTTTCTCGTTGTGTTATAAATTATTTTCATGATGTTCTTGCAACACTGTAAATGGATTCGTCTGCAGCTGTTCTGTCTGTGCATTTCACTAAATAAATAAATATTTATTTATTTAACATAGAAATGACAGCTGATCATTAAAAACTACCTTGTCGCTCACTTACACTGACGCACAAAAGAAATCTGTTACAATACTGTCTTTGAGCGAAAATTGCTTGAAGTGCGTTTTCAATTTCGGTGTGCGCTTTTAAATTGAACTCATTTTTTGCATGTTTCTCGTTGTGTTATAAATTATTTTCATGATGTTCTTGCAACACTGTAAATGGATTCGTCTGTAGCTGTTCTGCCTGTGCATTTCAAGAAATAAATAAATATTTATTTATTTAACATAGAAATGACAGCTGATCATTAAAAACTACTTTGTCGCTCACTTACAGGGACGCACTAAAGAAATCTGTTACAATACTGTCTTCGAGCGAAAATTGCTTGAAGTGCGTTTTCAATTTCGGTGTGCGCTTTTAAATTGAACTCATTTTTTGCATGTTTCTCGTTGTGTTATAAATTATTTTCATGATGTTCTTGCAACACTGTAAATGGATTCGTCTGCAGCTGTTCTGTCTGTGCATTTCAATAAATAAATAAATATTTATTTATTTAACATAGAAATGACAGCTGATCATTAAAAACTACCTTGTCGCTCACTTACAGGGACGCACAAAAGAAATCTGTTACAAAACTGTCTTTGAGCGAAAATTGCTTGAAGTGCGTTTTCAATTTCGGTGTGCGCTTTTAAATTGAACTCCTTTTTTGCATGTTTTTCGTTGTGTTATAAATTATTTTCATGATGTTCTTGCAACACCGTAAATGGATTCGTCTGTAACTGTTCTGTCTGTGCATTTCAATAAATAAATAAATATTTATTTATCTAACATAGAAATGACAGAGAAATGATCATTAAAAACTACTTTGTCGCTCACTTACAGGGACGCACAAAAGAAATCTGTTACAATACTGTCTTTGAGCGAAAATTGCTTGAAGTGCGTTTTGAATTTCGGTGTGCCCTTTTAAATTGAACTCATTTTTTGCATGTTTCTCGTTGTGTTATAAATTATTTTCATGATGTTCTTGCAACACTGTAAATGGATTCGTCTGTAGCTGTTCTGTCTGTGCATTTCAATAAATAAATAAATATTTATTTATTTAACATAGAAATGACAGCTGATCATTAAAAACTACTTTGTCGCTCACTTACAGGGACGCACAAAAGAAATCTGTTACAATACTGTCTTTGAGCGAAAATTGCTTGAAGTGCGTTTTCAATTTCGGTGTGCGCTTTTAAATTGAACTCATTTTTTGCATGTTTCTCGTTGTGTTATAAATTATTTTCATGATGTTCTTGCAACACTGTAAATAGATTCGTCTGCAGCTGTTCTGTCTGTGCATTTCAATAATTAAATAAATATTTATTTATTTAACATAGAAATGACAGCTGATCATTAAAAACTACCTTGTCGCTCACTTACAGGGACGCACAAAAGAAATCTGTTACAATACTGTCTTTGAGCGAAAATTGCTTGAAGTGCGTTTTCAATTTCGGTGTGCGCTTTTAAATTGAACTAATTTTTTGCATGTTTCTCGTTGTGTTATAAATTATTTTCATGATGTTCTTGCAACACTGTAAATGGATTCGTCTGTAGCTGTTCTGCCTGTGCATTTCAAGAAATAAATAAATATTTATTTATTTAACATAGAAATGACAGCTGATCATTAAAAACTACTTTGTCGCTCACTTACAGGGACGCACAAAAGAAATCTGTTACAATACTGTCTTTGAGCGAAAATTGCTTGAAGTGCGTTTTCAATTTCGGTGTGCGCTTTTAAATTGCACTCATTTTTGGCATGTTTCTCGTTGTGTTATAAATTATTTTCATGATGTTCTTGCAACACTGTAAATGGATTCGTCTGCAGCTGTTCTGTCTGTGCATTTCAATAAATAAATAAATAATTATTTATTTAACATAGAAATGACAGCTGATCATTAAAAACTACCTTGTCGCTCACTTACAGGGACGCACAAAAGAAATCTGTTACAATACTGTCTTTGAGCGAAAATTGCTTGAATTGCGTTTTCAATTTCGGTGTGCGCTTATAAATTGAACTCATTTTTTGCATGTTTCTCGTTGTGTTATAAATTATTTTCATGATGTTCTTGCAACACTGTAAATGGATTCGTCTGCAGCTGTTCTGTCTGTGCATTTCAATAATTAAATAAATATTTATTTATTTAACATAGAAATGACAGCTGATCATTAAAAACTACCTTGTCGCTCACTTACAGGGACGCACAAAAGAAATCTGTTACAATACTGTCTTTGAGCGAAAATTGCTTGAAGTGCGTTTTCAATTTCGGTGTGCGCTTTTAAATTGAACTCATTTTTTGCATGTTTCTCGTTGTGTTATATATTATTTTCATGATATTCTTGCAACACCGTAAATGGATTCGTCTGTAGCTGTTCTGTCTGTTCATTTCAATAAATAAATAAATATTTATTTATCTAACATAGAAATGACAGAGAAATGATCATTAAAAACTGCCTTGTCGCTCACTTACAGGGACGCACAAAAGAAATCTGTTACAATACTGTCTTTGAGCGAAAATTGCTTGAAGTGCGTTTTCAATTTCGGTGTGCGCTTTTAAATTGAACTCATTTTTTGCATGTTTCTCGTTGTGTTAGAAATTATTTTCATGATGTTCTTGCAACACTCAAAATGGATTCGTCTGTAGGTGTTCTGTCTGTGCATTTCAATAAATAAATAAATATTTATTTATTTAACGTAGAAATGACAGCAGATCATTAAAAACTACTTTGTCGCTCACTTACAGGGACGCACAAAAGAAATCTGTTACAATACTGTCTTTGAGCGAAAATTGCTTGAAGTGCGTTTTCAATTTCGGTGTGCGCTTTTAAATTGAACTCATTTTTTGCTTGTTTCTCGTTGTGTTATAAATTATTTTCATGATGTTCTTGCAACACTCAAAATGGATTCGTCTGTAGGTGTTCTGTCTGTGCATTTCAATAAATAAATAAATATTTATTTATCTAACATAGAAATGACAGATAATGATCATTAAAAACTACCTTGTCGCTCACTTACAGGGACGCACAAAAGAAATCTGTTACAATACTGTCTTTGAGCGAAAATTGCTTGAAGTGCGTTTTCAATTTCGGTGTGCGCTTTTAAATTGAACTCATTTTTTGCTTGTTTCTCGTTGTGTTATAAATTATTTTCATGATGTTCTTGCAACACTGTAAATGGATTCGTCTGTAGGTGTTCTGTCTGTGCATTTCAATAAATAAATAAATAAATATTTATTTAACATTGAAATGACAGCTGATCATTAAAAACTACTTTGTCGCTCACTTACAGGGACGCACAAAAGAAATCTATTACAATACTGTCTTTGAGCGAAAATTGCTTGAAGTGCGTTTTGGATTTCAGTGTGCGCTTTTAAATTGAACTCATTTTTTGCATGTTTCACGTTGTGTTATAAATTATTTTCATGATGTTCTTGCAACACTGTAAATGGATTCATCTGTAGGTGTTCTGTCTGTGCATTTCAATAAATAAATAAATATTTATTTATTTAACGTAGAAATGACAGCAGATCATTAAAAACTACTTTGTCGCTCACTTACAGGGACGCACAAAAGAAATCTGTTACAATACTGTCTTTGAGCGAAAATTGCTTGAAGTGCGCTTTTAAATTGAACTCATTTTTTGCATGTTTCTCGTTGTGTTATAAATTATTTTCATGATGTTCTTGCAACACTGTAAATGGATTCATCTGTAGATGTTCTGTCTGTGCATTTCAATAAATAAATAAATATTTATTTATTTAACGTAGAAATGACAGCAGATCATTAAAAACTACTTTGTCGCTCACTTACAGGGACGCACAAAAGAAATCTGTTACAATACTGTCTTTGAGCGAAAATTGCTTGAAGTGCGTTTTCAATTTCGGTGTGCGCTTTTAAATTGAACTCATTTTTTGCATGTTTCTCGTTGTGTTATAAATTATTTTCATGATGTTCTTGCAACACTGTAAATGGATTCGTCTGTAGCTGTTCTGCCTGTGCATTTCAATAAATAAATAAATATTTATTTATTTAACATAGAAATGACAGCTGATCATTAAAAACTACTTTGTCGCTCACTTACAGGGACGCACAAAAGAAATCTGTTACAATACTGTCTTTGAGCGAAAATTGCTTGAAGTGCGTTTTCAATTTCGGTGTGTGCTTTTAAATTGAACACATTTTTTGCATGTTTCTCGTTGTGTTATAAATTATTTTCATGATGTTCTTGCAACACTGTAAATGGATTCGTCTGCAGCTGTTCTGTCCGTGCATTTCAATAAATAAATAAATATTTATTTATTTAACATAGAAATGACAGCTGATCATTAAAAACTACCTTGTCGCTCACTTACAGAGACGCACAAAAGAAATTTGTTACAATACTGTCTTTGAGCGAAAATTGCTTGAAGTGCGTTTTCAATTTCGGTGTGCGCTTTTAAATTGAACTCATTTTTTGCATGTTTCTCGTTGTGTTATAAATTATTTTCATGATGTTCTTGCAACACTGTAAATGGATTCGTCTGTAGCTGTTCTGCCTGTGCATTTCAATAAATAAATAAATATTTATTTATTTAACATAGAAATGACAGCTGATCATTAAAAACTACTTTGTCGCTCACTTACAGGGACGCACAAAAGAAATCTGTTACAATACTGTCTTTGAGCGAAAATTGCTTGAAGTGCGTTTTCAATTTCGGTGTGCGCTTTTAAATTGAACTCATTTTTTGCATGTTTCTCGTTGTGTTATATATTATTTTCATGATGTTCTTGCAACACTGTAAATGGATTCGTCTGCAGCTGTTCTGTCTGTGCATTTCAATAATTAAATAAATATTTATTTATTTAACTTAGAAATGACAGCTGATCATTAAAAACTACCTTGTCGCTCACTTACAGGGACGCACAAAAGAAATCTGTTACAATACTGTCTTTGAGCGGAAATTGCTTGAAGTGCGTTTTCAATTTCGGTGTGCGCTTTTAAATTGAACTCATTTTTTGCATGTTTCTCGTTGTGTTATATATTATTTTCATGATGTTCTTGCAACACCGTAAATGGATTCGTCTGTAGCTGTTCTGTCTGTTCATTTCAATAAACAAATAAATATTTATTTATCTAACATAGAAATGACAGAGAAATGATCATTAAAAACTGCCTTTACGCTCACTTACAGGGACGCACAAAAGAAATCTGTTACAATACTGTCTTTGAGCGAAAATTGATTGAAGTGGGTTTTCAATTTCGGTGTGCGCTTTTAAATTGAACTCATTTTTTGCATGTTTCTCGTTGTGTTATAAATTATTTTCATGATGTTCTTGCAACACTCAAAATGGATTCGTCTGTAGGTGTTCTGTCTGTGCATTTCAATAAATAAATAAATATTTATTTATTTAACGTAGAAATGACAGCAGATCATTAAAAACTACTTTGTCGCTCACTTACAGGGACGCACAAAAGAAATCTGTTACAATACTGTCTTTGAGCGAAAATTGCTTGAAGTGCGTTTTCAATTTCGGTGTGCGCTTTTAAATTGAACTCATTTTTTGCATGTTTCTCGTTGTGTTATAAATTATTTTCATGATGTTCTTGCAACACCGTAAATGGATTCGTCTGTAGCTGTTCTGTCTGTGCGTTTCAATAAATAAATAAATATTTATTTATCTAACATAGAAATGACAGAGAAATGATCATTAAAAACTACCTTGTCGCTCACTTACAGGGACGCACAAAAGAAATCTGTTACAATACTGTCTTTGAGCGAAAATTGCTTGAAGTGCGTTTTCAATTTCGGTGTGCGCTTTTAAATTGAACTCATTTTTTGCATGTTTCTCGTTGTGTTATAAATTATTTTCATGATGTTCTTGCAACACTGTAAATGGATTCGTCTGCAGCTGTTCTGTCTGTGCATTTCACTAAATAAATAAATATTTATTTATTTAACATAGAAATGACAGCTGATCATTAAAAACTACCTTGTCGCTCACTTACACTGACGCACAAAAGAAATCTGTTACAATACTGTCTTTGAGCGAAAATTGCTTGAAGTGCGTTTTCAATTTCGGTGTGCGCTTTTAAATTGAACTCATTTTTTGCATGTTTCTCGTTGTGTTATAAATTATTTTCATGATGTTCTTGCAACACTGTAAATGGATTCGTCTGTAGCTGTTCTGCCTGTGCATTTCAAGAAATAAATAAATATTTATTTATTTAACATAGAAATGACAGCTGATCATTAAAAACTACTTTGTCGCTCACTTACAGGGACGCACTAAAGAAATCTGTTACAATACTGTCTTCGAGCGAAAATTGCTTGAAGTGCGTTTTCAATTTCGGTGTGCGCTTTTAAATTGAACTCATTCTTTGCATGTTTCTCGTTGTGTTATAAATTATTTTCATGATGTTCTTGCAACACTGTAAATGGATTCGTCTGCAGCTGTTCTGTCTGTGCATTTCAATAAATAAATAAATATTTATTTATTTAACATAGAAATGACAGCTGATCATTAAAAACTACCTTGTCGCTCACTTACAGGGACGCACAAAAGAAATCTGTTACAATACTGTCTTTGAGCGAAAATTGCTTGAAGTGCGTTTTCAATTTCGGTGTGCGCTTTTAAATTGAACTCCTTTTTTGCATGTTTTTCGTTGTGTTATAAATTATTTTCATGATGTTCTTGCAACACCGTAAATGGATTCGTCTGTAACTGTTCTGTCTGTGCATTTCAATAAATAAATAAATATTTATTTATCTAACATAGAAATGACAGAGAAATGATCATTAAAAACTACTTTGTCGCTCACTTACAGGGACGCACAAAAGAAATCTGTTACAATACTGTCTTTGAGCGAAAATTGCTTGAAGTGCGTTTTGAATTTCGGTGTGCCCTTTTAAATTGAACTCATTTTTTGCATGTTTCTCGTTGTGTTATAAATTATTTTCATGATGTTCTTGCAACACTGTAAATGGATTCGTCTGTAGCTGTTCTGCCTGTGCATTTCAAGAAATAAATAAATATTTATTTATTTAACATAGAAATGACAGCTGATCATTAAAAACTACTTTGTCGCTCACTTACAGGGACGCACAAAAGAAATCTGTTACAATACTGTCTTTGAGCGAAAATTGCTTGAAGTGCGTTTTCAATTTCGGTGTGCGCTTTTAAATTGCACTCATTTTTGGCATGTTTCTCGTTGTGTTATAAATTATTTTCATGATGTTCTTGCAACACTGTAAATGGATTCGTCTGCAGCTGTTCTGTCTGTGCATTTCAATAAATAAATAAATAATTATTTATTTAACATAGAAATGACAGCTGATCATTAAAAACTACCTTGTCGCTCACTTACAGGGACGCACAAAAGAAATCTGTTACAATACTGTCTTTGAGCGAAAATTGCTTGAAGTGCGTTTTCAATTTCGGTGTGCGCTTATAAATTGAACTCATTTTTTGCATGTTTCTCGTTGTGTTATAAATTATTTTCATGATGTTCTTGCAACACTGTAAATGGATTCGTCTGCAGCTGTTCTGTCTGTGCATTTCAATAATTAAATAAATATTTATTTATTTAACATAGAAATGACAGCTGATCATTAAAAACTACCTTGTCGCTCACTTACAGGGACGCACAAAAGAAATCTGTTACAATACTGTCTTTGAGCGAAAATTGCTTGAAGTGCGTTTTCAATTTCGGTGTGCGCTTTTAAATTGAACTCATTTTTTGCATGTTTCTCGTTGTGTTATATATTATTTTCATGATATTCTTGCAACACCGTAAATGGATTCGTCTGTAGCTGTTCTGTCTGTTCATTTCAATAAATAAATATTTATTTATTTATCTAACATAGAAATGACAGAGAAATGATCATTAAAAACTGCCTTGTCGCTCACTTACAGGGACGCACAAAAGAAATCTGTTACAATACTGTCTTTGAGCGAAAATTGCTTGAAGTGCGTTTTCAATTTCGGTGTGCGCTTTTAAATTGAACTCATTTTTTGCATGTTTCTCGTTGTGTTAGAAATTATTTTCATGATGTTCTTGCAACACTCAAAATGGATTCGTCTGTAGGTGTTCTGTCTGTGCATTTCAATAAATAAATAAATATTTATTTATTTAACGTAGAAATGACAGCAGATCATTAAAAACTACTTTGTCGCTCACTTACAGGGACGCACAAAAGAAATCTGTTACAATACAGTCTTTGAGCGAAAATTGCTTGAAGTGCGTTTTCAATTTCGGTGTGCGCTTTTAAATTGAACTCATTTTTTGCATGTTTCTCGTTGTGTTATAAATTATTTTCATGATGTTCTTGCAACACCGTAAATGGATTCGTCTGTAGCTGTTCTGTCTGTGCGTTTCAATAAATAAATAAATATTTATTTATCTAACATAGAAATGACAGAGAAATGATCATTAAAAACTACCTTGTCGCTCACTTACAGGGACGCACAAAAGAAATCTGTTACAATACTGTCTTTGAGCGAAAATTGCTTGAAGTGCGTTTTCAATTTCGGTGTGCGCTTTTAAATTGAACTCATTTTTTGCTTGTTTCTCGTTGTGTTATAAATTATTTTCATGATGTTCTTGCAACACTCAAAATGGATTCGTCTGTAGGTGTTCTGTCTGTGCATTTCAATAAATAAATAAATATTTATTTATCTAACATAGAAATGACAGATAATGATCATTAAAAACTACCTTGTCGCTCACTTACAGGGACGCACAAAAGAAATCTGTTACAATACTGTCTTTGAGCGAAAATTGCTTGAAGTGCGTTTTCAATTTCGGTGTGCGCTTTTAAATTGAACTCATTTTTTGCTTGTTTCTCGTTGTGTTATAAATTATTTTCATGATGTTCTTGCAACACTGTAAATGGATTCGTCTGTAGGTGTTCTGTCTGTGCATTTCAATAAATAAATAAATAAATATTTATTTAACATTGAAATGACAGCTGATCATTAAAAACTACTTTGTCGCTCACTTACAGGGACGCACAAAAGAAATCTATTACAATACTGTCTTTGAGCGAAAATTGCTTGAAGTGCGTTTTGAATTTCAGTGTGCGCTTTTAAATTGAACTCATTTTTTGCATGTTTCACGTTGTGTTATAAATTATTTTCATGATGTTCTTGCAACACTGTAAATGGATTCGTCTGTAGCTGTTCTGAGTGTGCATTTCAATAAATAAATAAATATTTATTTATTTAACATAGAAATGACAGCTGATCATTAAAAACTACTTTGTCGCTCACTTACAGGGACGCACAAAAGAAATCTGTTACAATACTGTCTTTGAGCGAAAATTGCTTGAAGTGCGCTTTTAAATTGAACTCATTTTTTGCATGTTTCTCGTTGTGTTATAAATTATTTTCATGATGTTCTTGCAACACTGTAAATGGATTCATCTGTAGGTGTTCTGTCTGTGCATTTCAATAAATAAATAAATATTTATTTATTTAACGTAGAAATGACAGCAGATCATTAAAAACTACTTTGTCGCTCACTTGCAGGGACGCACAAAAGAAATCTGTTACAATACTGTCTTTGAGCGAAAATTGCTTGAAGTGCGTTTTCAATTTCGGTGTGCGCTTTTAAATTGAACTCATTTTTTGCATGTTTCTCGTTGTGTTATAAATTATTTTCATGATGTTCTTGCAACACCGTAAATGGATTCGTCTGTAGCTGTTCTGTCTGTGCATTTCAATAAATAAATAAATATTTATTTATCTAACATAGAAATGACAGAGAAATGATCATTAAAAACTACCTTGTCGCTCACTTACAGGGACGCACAAAAGAAATCTGTTACAATACTGTCTTTGAGCGAAAATTGCTTGAAGTGCGTTTTCAATTTCGGTGTGCGCTTTTAAATTGAACTCATTTTTTGCATGTTTCTCGTTGTGTTATATATTATTTTCATGATGTTCTTGCAACACCGTAAATGGATTCGTCTGTAGCTGTTCTGTCTGTTCATTTCAATAAACAAATAAATATTTATTTATCTAACATAGAAATGACAGAGAAATGATCATTAAAAACTGCCTTTACGCTCACTTACAGGGACGCACAAAAGAAATCTGTTACAATACTGTCTTTGAGCGAAAATTGCTTGAAGTGGGTTTTCAATTTCGGTGTGCGCTTTTAAATTGAACTCATTTTTTGCATGTTTCTCGTTGTGTTATAAATTATTTTCATGATGTTCTTGCAACACTCAAAATGGATTCGTCTGTAGGTGTTCTGTCTGTGCATTTCAATAAATAAATAAATATTTATTTATTTAACGTAGAAATGACAGCAGATCATTAAAAACTACTTTGTCGCTCACTTACAGGGACGCACAAAAGAAATCTGTTACAATACTGTCTTTGAGCGAAAATTGCTTGAAGTGCGTTTTCAATTTCGGTGTGCGCTGTTAAATTGAACTCATTTTTTGCATGTTTCTCGTTGTGTTATAAATTATTTTCATGATGTTCTTGCAACACCGTAAATGGATTCGTCTGTAGCTGTTCTGTCTGTGCGTTTCAATAAATAAATAAATATTTATTTATCTAACATAGAAATGACAGAGAAATGATCATTAAAAACTACCTTGTCGCTCACTTACAGGGACGCACAAAAGAAATCTGTTACAATACTGTCTTTGAGCGAAAATTGCTTGAAGTGCGTTTTCAATTTCGGTGTGCGCTTTTAAATTGAACTCATTTCTTGCATGTTTCTCGTTGTGTTATAAATTATTTTCATGATGTTCTTGCAACACTGTAAATGGATTCGTCTGCAGCTGTTCTGTCTGTGCATTTCACTAAATAAATAAATATTTATTTATTTAACATAGAAATGACAGCTGATCATTAAAAACTACCTTGTCGCTCACTTACACTGACGCACAAAAGAAATCTGTTACAATACTGTCTTTGAGCGAAAATTGCTTGAAGTGCGTTTTCAATTTCGGTGTGCGCTTTTAAATTGAACTCATTTTTTGCATGTTTCTCGTTGTGTTATAAATTATTTTCATGATGTTCTTGCAACACTGTAAATGGATTCGTCTGTAGCTGTTCTGCCTGTGCATTTCAAGAAATAAATAAATATTTATTTATTTAACATAGAAATGACAGCTGATCATTAAAAACTACTTTGTCGCTCACTTACAGGGACGCACTAAAGAAATCTGTTACAATACTGTCTTCGAGCGAAAATTGCTTGAAGTGCGTTTTCAATTTCGGTGTGCGCTTTTAAATTGAACTCATTTTTTGCATGTTTCTCGTTGTGTTATAAATTATTTTCATGATGTTCTTGCAACACTGTAAATGGATTCGTCTGCAGCTGTTCTGTCTGTGCATTTCAATAAATAAATAAATATTTATTTATTTAACATAGAAATGACAGCTGATCATTAAAAACTACCTTGTCGCTCACTTACAGGGACGCACAAAAGAAATCTGTTACAATACTGTCTTTGAGCGAAAATTGCTTGAAGTGCGTTTTCAATTTCGGTGTGCGCTTTTAAATTGAACTCCTTTTTTGCATGTTTTTCGTTGTGTTATAAATTATTTTCATGATGTTCTTGCAAAACCGTAAATGGATTCGTCTGTAACTGTTCTGTCTGTGCATTTCAATAAATAAATAAATATTTATTTATCTAACATAGAAATGACAGAGAAATGATCATTAAAAACTACTTTGTCGCTCACTTACAGGGACGCACAAAAGAAATCTGTTACAATACTGTCTTTGAGCGAAAATTGCTTGAAGTGCGTTTTGAATTTCGGTGTGCCCTTTTAAATTGAACTCATTTTTTGCTTGTTTCTCGTTGTGTTATAAATTATTTTCATGATGTTCTTGCAACACTGTAAATGGATTCGTCTGTAGCTGTTCTGCCTGTGCATTTCAAGAAATAAATAAATATTTATTTATTTAACATAGAAATGACAGCTGATCATTAAAAACTACTTTGTCGCTCACTTACAGGGACGCACAAAAGAAATCTGTTACAATACTGTCTTTGAGCGAAAATTGCTTGAAGTGCGTTTTCAATTTCGGTGTGCGCTTTTAAATTGCACTCATTTTTGGCATGTTTCTCGTTGTGTTATAAATTATTTTCATGATGTTCTTGCAACACTGTAAATGGATTCGTCTGCAGCTGTTCTGTCTGTGCATTTCAATAAATAAATAAATAATTATTTATTTAACATAGAAATGACAGCTGATCATTAAAAACTACCTTGTCGCTCACTTACAGGGACGCACAAAAGAAATCTGTTACAATACTGTCTTTGAGCGAAAATTGCTTGAAGTGCGTTTTCAATTTCGGTGTGCGCTTATAAATTGAACTCATTTTTTGCATGTTTCTCGTTGTGTTATAAATTATTTTCATGATGTTCTTGCAACACTGTAAATGGATTCGTCTGCAGCTGTTCTGTCTGTGCATTTCAATAATTAAATAAATATTTATTTATTTAACATAGAAATGACAGCTGATCATTAAAAACTACCTTGTCGCTCACTTACAGGGACGCACAAAAGAAATCTGTTACAATACTGTCTTTGAGCGAAAATTGCTTGAAGTGCGTTTTCAATTTCGGTGTGCGCTTTTAAATTGAACTCATTTTTTGCATGTTTCTCGTTGTGTTATATATTATTTTCATGATATTCTTGCAACACCGTAAATGGATTCGTCTGTAGCTGTTCTGTCTGTTCATTTCAATAAATAAATAAATATTTATTTATCTAACATAGAAATGACAGAGAAATGATCATTAAAAACTGCCTTGTCGCTCACTTACAGGGACGCACAAAAGAAATCTGTTACAATACTGTCTTTGAGCGAAAATTGCTTGAAGTGCGTTTTCAATTTCGGTGTGCGCTTTTAAATTGAACTCATTTTTTGCATGTTTCTCGTTGTGTTAGAAATTATTTTCATGATGTTCTTGCAACACTCAAAATGGATTCGTCTGTAGGTGTTCTGTCTGTGCATTTCAATAAATAAATAAATATTTATTTATTTAACGTAGAAATGACAGCAGATCATTAAAAACTACTTTGTCGCTCACTTACAGGGACGCACAAAAGAAATCTGTTACAATACAGTCTTTGAGCGAAAATTGCTTGAAGTGCGTTTTCAATTTCGGTGTGCGCTTTTAAATTGAACTCATTTTTTGCATGTTTCTCGTTGTGTTATAAATTATTTTCATGATGTTCTTGCAACACCGTAAATGGATTCGTCTGTAGCTGTTCTGTCTGTGCGTTTCAATAAATAAATAAATATTTATTTATCTAACATAGAAATGACAGAGAAATGATCATTAAAAACTACCTTGTCGCTCACTTACAGGGACGCACAAAAGAAATCTGTTACAATACTGTCTTTGAGCGAAAATTGCTTGAAGTGCGTTTTCAATTTCGGTGTGCGCTTTTAAATTGAACTCATTTTTTGCTTGTTTCTCGTTGTGTTATAAATTATTTTCATGATGTTCTTGCAACACTGTAAATGGATTCGTCTGTAGCTGTTCTGAGTGTGCATTTCAATAAATAAATAAATATTTATTTATTTAACATAGAAATGACAGCTGATCATTAAAAACTACTTTGTCGCTCACTTACAGGGACGCACAAAAGAAATCTGTTACAATACTGTCTTTGAGCGAAAATTGCTTGAAGTGCGCTTTTAAATTGAACTCATTTTTTGCATGTTTCTCGTTGTGTTATAAATTATTTTCATGATGTTCTTGCAACACTGTAAATGGATTCATCTGTAGGTGTTCTGTCTGTGCATTTCAATAAATAAATAAATATTTATTTATTTAACGTAGAAATGACAGCAGATCATTAAAAACTACTTTGTCGCTCACTTGCAGGGACGCACAAAAGAAATCTGTTACAATACTGTCTTTGAGCGAAAATTGCTTGAAGTGCGTTTTCAATTTCGGTGTGCGCTTTTAAATTGAACTCATTTTTTGCATGTTTCTCGTTGTGTTATAAATTATTTTCATGATGTTCTTGCAACACCGTAAATGGATTCGTCTGTAGCTGTTCTGTCTGTGCATTTCAATAAATAAATAAATATTTATTTATCTAACATAGAAATGACAGAGAAATGATCATTAAAAACTACCTTGTCGCTCACTTACAGGGACGCACAAAAGAAATCTGTTACAATACTGTCTTTGAGCGAAAATTGCTTGAAGTGCGTTTTCAATTTCGGTGTGCGCTTTTAAATTGAACTCATTTTTTGCTTGTTTCTCGTTGTGTTATAAATTATTTTCATGATGTTCTTGCAACACTGTAAATGGATTCGTCTGTAGGTGTTCTGTCTGTGCATTTCAATAAATAAATAAATATTTATTTATTTAACATAGAAATGACAGCTGATCATTAAAAACTACTTTGTCGCTCACTTACAGGGACGCACAAAAGAAATCTGTTACAATACTGTCTTTGAACGAAAATTGCTTGAAGTGCGTTTTCAATTTCGGTGTGCGCATTTAAATTGAACTCATTTTTTGCATGTTTCTCGCTGTGTTATAAATTATTTTCATGATGTTCTTGCAACACTGTAAATGGATTCGTCTGTAGCTGTTCTGCCTGTGCATTTCAATAAATAAATAAATATTTATTTATTTAACATAGAAATGACAGCTGATCATTAAAAACTACTTTGTCGCTCACTTACAGGGACGCACAAAAGAAATCTGTTACAATACTGTCTTTGAGCGAAAATTGCTTGAAGTGCGTTTTCAATTTCGGTGTGCGCTTTTAAATTGAACACATTTTTTGCATGTTTCTCGTTGTGTTATAAATTATTTTCATGATGTTCTTGCAACACTGTAAATGGATTCGTCTGCAGCTGTTCTGTCCGTGCATTTCAATAAATAAATAAATATTTATTTATTTAACATAGAAATGACAGCTGATCATTAAAAACTACCTTGTCGCTCACTTACAGAGACGCACAAAAGAAATTTGTTACAATACTGTCTTTGAGCGAAAATTGCTTGAAGTGCGTTTTCAATTTCGGTGTGCGCTTTTAAATTGAACTCATTTTTTGCATGTTTCTCGTTGTGTTATAAATTATTTTCATGATGTTCTTGCAACACTGTAAATGGATTCGTCTGTAGCTGTTCTGCCTGTGCATTTCAATAAATAAATAAATATTTATTTATTTAACATAGAAATGACAGCTGATCATTAAAAACTACTTTGTCGCTCACTTACAGGGACGCACAAAAGAAATCTGTTACAATACTGTCTTTGAGCGAAAATTGCTTGAAGTGCGTTTTCAATTTCGGTGTGCGCTTTTAAATTGAACTCATTTTTTGCATGTTTCTCGTTGTGTTATATATTATTTTCATGATGTTCTTGCAACACTGTAAATGGATTCGTCTGCAGCTGTTCTGTCTGTGCATTTCAATAATTAAATAAATATTTATTTATTTAACATAGAAATTACAGCTGATCATTAAAAACTACCTTGTCGCTCACTTACAGGGACGCACAAAAGAAATCTGTTACAATACTGTCTTTGAGCGAAAATTGCTTGAAGTGCGTTTTCAATTTCGGTGTGCGCTTTTAAATTGAACTCATTTTTTGCATGTTTCTCGTTGTGTTATATATTATTTTCATGATGTTCTTGCAACACCGTAAATGGATTCGTCTGTAGCTGTTCTGTCTGTTCATTTCAATAAACAAATAAATATTTATTTATCTAACATAGAAATGACAGAGAAATGATCATTAAAAACTGCCTTTACGCTCACTTACAGGGACGCACAAAAGAAATCTGTTACAATACTGTCTTTGAGCGAAAATTGCTTGAAGTGCGTTTTCAATTTCGGTGTGCGCTTTTAAATTGAACTCATTTTTTGCATGTTTCTCGTTGTGTTATAAATTATTTTCATGATGTTCTTGCAACATTCAAAATGGATTCGTCTGTAGGTGTTCTGTCTGTGCATTTCAATAAATAAATAAATATTTATTTATTTAACGTAGAAATGACAGCAGATCATTAAAAACTACTTTGTCACTCACTTACAGGGACGCACAAAAGAAATCTGTTACAATACTGTCTTTGAGCGAAAATTGCTTGAAGTGCGTTTTCAATTTCGGTGTGCGCTTTTAAATTGAACTCATTTTTTGCATGTTTCTCGTTGTGTTATAAATTATTTTCATGATGTTCTTGCAACACCGTAAATGGATTCGTCTGTAGCTGTTCTGTCTGTGCGTTTCAATAAATAAATAAATATTTATTTATCTAACATAGAAATGACAGAGAAATGATCATTAAAAACTACCTTGTCGCTCACTTACAGGGACGCACAAAAGAAATCTGTTACAATACTGTCTTTGAGCGAAAATTGCTTGAAGTGCGTTTTCAATTTCGGTGTGCGCTTTTAAATTGAACTCATTTTTTGCTTGTTTCTCGTTGTGTTATAAATTATTTTCATGATGTTCTTGCAACACTCAAAATGGATTCGTCTGTAGGTGTTCTGTCTGTGCATTTCAATAAATAAATAAATATTTATTTATCTAACATAGAAATGACAGATAATGATCATTAAAAACTACCTTGTCGCTCACTTACAGGGACGCACAAAAGAAATCTGTTACAATACTCTCTTTGAGCGAAAATTGCTTGAAGTGCGTTTTCAATTTCGCTGTGCGCTTTTAAATTGAACTCATTTTTTGCTTGTTTCTCGTTGTGTTATAAATTATTTTCATGATGTTCTTGCAACACTGTAAATGGATTCGTCTGTAGCTGTTCTGAGTGTGCATTTCAATAAATAAATAAATATTAATTTATTTAACATAGAAATGACAGCTGATCATTAAAAACTACTTTGTCGCTCACTTACAGGGACGCACAAAAGAAATCTGTTACAATACTGTCTTTGAGCGAAAATTGCTTGAAGTGCGCTTTTAAATTGAACTCATTTTTTGCATGTTTCTCGTTGTGTTATAAATTATTTTCATGATGTTCTTGCAACACTGTAAATGGATTCATCTGTAGGTGTTCTGTCTGTGCATTTCAATAAATAAATAAATATTTATTTATTTAACGTAGAAATGACAGCAGATCATTAAAAACTACTTTGTCGCTCACTTACAGGGACGCACAAAAGAAATCTGTTACAATACTGTCTTTGAGCGAAAATTGCTTGAAGTGCGTTTTCAATTTCGGTGTGCGCTTTTAAATTGAACTCATTTTTTGCATGTTTCTCGTTGTGTTATAAATTATTTTCATGATGTTCTTGCAACACCGTAAATGGATTCGTCTGTAGCTGTTCTGTCTGTGCATTTCAATAAATAAATAAATATTTATTTATCTAACATAGAAATGACAGAGAAATGATCATTAAAAACTACCTTGTCGCTCACTTACAGGGACGCACAAAAGAAATCTGTTACAATACTGTCTTTGAGCGAAAATTGCTTGAAGTGCCTTTTCAATTTCGGTGTGCGCTTTTAAATTGAACTCATTTTTTGCTTGTTTCTCGTTGTGTTATAAATTATTTTCATGATGTTCTTGCAACACTGTAAATGGATTCGTCTGTAGGTGTTCTGTCTGTGCATTTCAATAAATAAATAAATATTTATTTATTTAACATAGAAATGACAGCTGATCATTAAAAACTACTTTGTCGCTCACTTACAGGAACGCACAAAAGAAATCTGTTACAATACTGTCTTTGAACGAAAATTGCTTGAAGTGCGTTTTCAATTTCGGTGTGCGCTTTTAAATTGAACTCATTTTTTGCATGTTTCTCGTTGTGTTATAAATTATTTTCATGATGTTCTTGCAACACTGTAAATGGATTCGTCTGTAGCTGTTCTGCCTGTGCATTTCAATAAATAAATAAATATTTATTTATTTAACATAGAAATGACAGCTGATCATTAAAAACTACCTTGTCGCTCACTTACAGAGACGCACAAAAGAAATCTGTTACAATACTGTCTTTGAGCGAAAATTGCTTGAAGTGCGTTTTCAATTTCGGTGTGCGCTTTTAAACTGAACTCATTTTTTGCATGTTTCTCGTTGTGTTATAAATTATTTTCATGATGTTCTTGCAACACTGTAAATGGATTCGTCTGCAGCTGTTCTGTCCGTGCATTTCAATAAATAAATATATATTTATTTATTTAACATAGAAATGACAGCTGATCATTAAAAACTACTTTGTCGCTCACTTACAGGGACGCACAAAAGAAATCTGTTACAATACTGTCTTTGAGCGAAAATTGCTTGGAGTGCGTTTTCAATTTCGGTGTGCGCTTTTAAATTGAACTCATTTTTGGCATGTTTCTCGTTGTGTTATAAATTATTTTCATGATGTTCTTGCAACACCGTAAATGGATTTGTCTGTAGCTGTTCTGCCTGTGCATTTCAATAAATAAATATTTATTTATTTATTTAACATAGAAATGACAGCTGATCATTAAAAACTACCTTGTCGCTCACTTACAGGGACGCACAAAAGAAATCTGTTACAATACTGTCTTTGAGCGAAAATTGCTTGGAGTGCGTTTTCAATTTCGGTGTGCGCTTTTAAATTGAACTCATTTTTTGCATGTTTCTCGTTGTGTTATAAATTCTATACCTAGTATACCGGGCTGCAGAAACGAATTCACTTACCATCCTCCTTATGAGCGGAAACTGCTGAAGGCGAATTTTCAACTGGGGTACTTATTTCCAAACTGAACTAAATTTTTACATGCATGTAAATAGGTACAAACTCTTGCGCTGGATATGAATTTATCTGTGTTCTTCATTCATCGTTTAGTATACTAAAATTTAGTGCGGCTTAAAATGTATAAATCCGTTAAAAAAAACTTTGAAGCAATTCACGCAAATGGATAGTAATGCTTTACGAATTCTCTGTATTTTACCATGATTATTTATACATACCAAGTTATTCACTGAAATTTAGTTAAACTTAAAAATGCAAATCACAACTGAAAAGACACTTTAGGCGGTCACCGCTCATAATTCATTTTCTTTTGTATCTCTGTAAATGAATGGTAAATTCTACTTACTCCGTAATCTATAGGAAACACGCTGTAATCTACAGTAAAATATCGTTGCAACGAATTTATAGGGACCACCGATTAAATTCGTTATTCTCACTCCGCTGACGGGAGTGAAAGCCTGCCATTATACACTTTTTTAAAAAATTCCGTTCAACTTTCAACCAATGTATGGAGTAAAATAATGAAGAGCATCAAAGTATGTCATTTCTTAATTTTCAAAAACTATCTATTTCATAATATAACTTGGAGGTTAAGTACTGAAACGCACTCCTTTTCAAGAGTGAATAGTCACACCTCTGAAAGAGTGACTATTCGCTCTAAGCAGGTGTGAGTATTGTATGGGATTCATAATCAGCCAATCAGAACAGTCTGGTCTACGACGCTTTTTTAAGATAAGAGAAAGACGTCCGCCATTTTAGAATTAAAATATACGGATATTATTAAAGTGAACATTTATGGAACTTTTTATCTTCATATAAAATTAAATGTAATTAGAACATTCTCAAAGAGCATTATCGAAACAATTTTGCGGTTTCAAACTTCTATTACTGCTATCTGCAGTTTTTCTCGAGCGCGCGAAATCTTCAAAAGTTGAGTCATACATCCATTGCTTGCATTATTATTTTTACTCCCCTCTCGAGTCTGTCACAACAGATAATTACACGCAGTGAAGTTCATAGCAATAACTAAAGAGTGTCTCATTTGAGCGAATACAGATCGAATCAACAGGTAATGTAGAAATTTTCCAAAGGAAGAAATGAGATTTCTAGAATATGGATAGTTTCGGTCCGGCCGAATTTTTGTAGCATTTTCGCCGAAAACGAATTTTTGGCGCAACTCAGATTTTGGGACGAAAAGGAAACCGAATCTTCTGTCGATCTCTAATTGTATGTATTCGTATTACTCATCAGCTAATCTGAACAGTAAGTCTAGGACGCTTTTTTTAAGATAAGAGAAAGGCGTCCATCATTTTAGGATTAAAATATATGATTTTTTTTTAAAGCGATTATTTCCGGAACATAAGGGTATGTCTTATTTAATTTTAATCTTTTATTCCTGGTAGAATTTGAATGTTACGATTATGAGTTAAATAGCTATGATACACGTAATTATTGGCACTAAAAAACACAACACGATATTTAAGAATTGAAATAAAGTATGTTTTACGCCTGACATGAAGGTTATAGATTAAACTGCTTTAGTATATATTTTTTAATGTTCATAGTATCGCTTATACAATATAAGATTGGATATATTTTAAAGACATAAATAACTACTTTTACATAAAAAATGTTTTTCAAACAATAAGACAATAAGAACAGTACACATGCAGTCTTTTCTTTTCTTTTTATATTTCCTTCTTTTTTCTATTTCCTAAGATCAATTTTTTCCTATAAAACATACGAAATCTATTTAGCTCATATTCCCAAAATACAATATATACGGGAATAAAAATTTTTAATTAAATATGGCTTATCGTATGCCATTATATAAGTAAGCGTTGTATTAATATTCATTTTTCAGCAATAGTGGAAAAACGTTCGAAATCATGATTAAGTTGAGGAATATGTTTAACAGAAAAATATAAACATATTCCACAGAACAGAAAAATCTGGACTCCCAAGTTCATATTTAATAAAACAATGACAGATCACAACAAATAAAAAAAAAAAATCTTACACATTCTTAATATTTAGATCAATCTTAGAACTTATTAAAAAAGATGTGAGTTGATAAGTATTGTGTTTTTAGTGGAAAAATTAAAAATATTTTAGAACAATAGGGTTGTGCAAAATAGCGCTAAAAAGATAAGATTTTATATTTAAAACGAAATAAAAATGAAATCACACGTTGTTAATCATATAACATCCACCTATTATACAGTTATTAATAAAACTTTAAAAATAACTAAAATACAGTAAACAATAACGCTTGGTTAGATTTAAATTCATTAGCAATAAATCATAAGACCTAAATATGTCAAATTTCAATTACACATGAGAAAAAAGAACATAATTAACGTACATCATGGGAACAGACTTGTATAAAACCAAAAACTTTCTGCGCACACAAATATTGGGTCAAAAAGTCCCCACGCATGCGCAGTTCCTAATTTTTGCTATAACGGTTGGGATCGGCGAAAATGCCACCGGTGACTTTGGTGAGGTCTGCTGGACTCGCCCTATGAAAGATGAGTGCTTATAATTGGGCGACTGCTTAAAAAAGGATTTGAATTTTAAAGTTTTTATTTTTTTAAAAATGTTCTATTCATCAGATTTTTATGAAATTGCAATGGGACCAAATGGGTGACTTACACTTTCAAACAAAAAAAAATGATCAAAATCGGTTCATATTTAAGAAAGTTATGCGTGAACATGGCCAAAACCGAGACCAAAACATACATACAGGTGGAATTGATAACCTCCTTATTTTGAAGTCGGTTAAAAATAGAAATCTGCAAAATACAAACCCCCTTAAAAACATCATTTAATAACCATTAACCTAAATTTACGCAATCATAAATTTAAGAGCTTTAAACAAATAAATGATCTACAAATCCTCAAAATTTTTATTGAAAACGATTTAAGTTAAATACTTATGAAAATTTCACACTTTCTTGGTCATACTGTCTTTTGGGCATTTTTAGACATTTTGCAAACTCGATGAAAATAACAATTATTTTATGTCGGAATGAGCTTAGATGCTGCCATTTATTCATTTGTTTTGAACGCAAAAAACATTCAGCTATTAAGTAGTGATGTGAAAATGTAAAAAAAAAAAAAATCGGACATTTTAGTTTTTATAGGGAAAAGAACAGAGGTCCCCATATGGGGATCCAGGGACCGAAGAGATTATAGTTATTGTCATTGATTAACACTAGAAACGTCAAGAACAACCAATTTGACTGCTACCCAATATAATTCGATTTGAACCAGAAATTTCTTTAAAAAAGAGTTAAATATATATATATATATATTACTAAAATAAGTTAAATAGATAAATTAAACAGCTGCAAATAAATATTGTGGTGTACATTTTTTTATATATAAAACGTGAGTGAAATATCCGGCGCTTCTAGTGATTACGGCGGCCTTCTTCCGATCTTAATTACCCTCCACTTTTGTCTTCATGCGAACAATAAAAACCCAGTTAGGTAGTTAAGGAAAGTAATTTTATAATTTTTAGCTTATTGTTTTTTTTTTATTTATTTATTTAAAGTAAACAAACTTTTATACTATGAAACTGAAATTTTTAAAAATGGGTAATCATCAGTCATCCCATATAGGTCCTTTTCCAGCAGGGGCGTAGCTACAAAATTTTTTTCGAGGGGGAAGAGTTCAAAATTTTCCCAACTTATAATTCAAAATTTTCCCAACGTGAAACAAATTGCTCTATTTTCCAGCTAAAATGATATGTTCAACGTGTGTTTAATGATAACGATACACATACGCAAAAAATTCTTCTCAAAAGTAAAATGCTGAAACTAGAAACATAAAAATTATAATTATTCATTCATTTAATGAAAGTTTTTGTCTTCAATTGTATACGAGTCATAATCGTACTTCGTATGAAAATAGCCTCATATTTTTAAATTTTTGAGAAAGGAACAAAGTTTTGGAGGAAATGTATTAGAAGCACTGATGATGGAGAACAGTAGCGAAATTCAGCTCTGGTAGATGTATGATATTTTTCGTGATATTTTTGTAGCACAGAGAAACATAATGAGAAATTGAGTCTGGCTGCTTTTTGTATTTCCTTTGAAAGTTTAACTATTTTACTATTACAGTACACAGAAAGGTAATCAGCAAAACAATGAAAAATTCTTTTTTTTTTTTTTTTTTTTTTTTTTTTTTTTTACTTTTTATTTAAAAAAAAAAAGAAAGTGTTTAAAAAATCTAAAATTTCCCAACTCTAAGTTCAAATTTCCTAAATTCACATATACTGGGGAGGAGGCTCCCCCCCATAACCCCCATCGCGACGCCTCTGCGAATGGAAATTAATACGATCAAACTTCTAAAAACAGAAACTGTCTATAATGGGAAAAGTTTATGGTCCGGCAGAATGGAATACCGTAGAAATCTACCTGTGAAGACGGAAAACGGTCTAAAACGGGACACTTTTCGAATCTCTAATGATTCTGTTTTTACAGTTTTAAATGTACTTGGTTAGGTAAATTCTATGAAACTATGAAAACGAAACCTATTTATAGCGTAACCTGTCTTAACTGTAAAATTTCCAGGGTCCGACTTATGCAGGGGTATGCAGGACAGTTTGATATCGGGAATTTTTAACCGCCCCCCCCCCCCCCCCTGGGAGTAATCAGGATTCTCATTCATGGTGCCAAATGGTTAAAATTATAGTCCATGAGCCGGTTGCACAAAAACCTATGTTATCAAGGACAAGAAAAAAACCTTTATTTTATGAAAGAGTAGAAGTAGGGTTATCTAATGATCCATGTCTGCAGGAAGTGAAGTGGAGCATAAGCCAAAAATTAATACCACCAGTGGTTGACTCGTAGGTTTATCATTGTGTTTTCCTGCCCCCAGCCCTCCATGTTTTCATATCTTTGTTTGTAGGACAAACACAGTGATAAACCTACGAGTCAACCACTAGTACTATTAATTTTTAGCTTATGCACCACTTCACTTCTGGCAGGCATGGATCATTAGATTCCCCTACTTCTACTCTTCCATAAAATAAAGGTTTTTTTCTTGTGCTTGATAACATAGGTTTTTGTGCTGTCGGCCCTTGGACTGTTAGTCAAAAGTGATCAAAATTCATATATTTTCAAACATACTGGAGGGGAGTGCGGTCCCCCTTACCCTCTCTGCTTCTCGTACTCTCTCCACCCATGCAAAAAACTCACTAAATCATTAGAAAACTAATGATTAAAATTTCATTATAACAACTTAGTACCCTATTGTTTTCAAAAGCAATTTTTTATTAACGTTTCCCTCGTAACGAGGGAAGTTAAAATCTATAATTATTCTCTTTTATAATAATTATTTATTAATAATTTAATATTATTATTTAATTTAATTTTATTAATAATTAATTATTTATTAATAATAACTTTTATAATAATTATCTTATTATAATTATTTTCTTTTAGACATCTTATAACGTACGTAGATAAGAAAAGTAAAAGTTTGTAGTGTCAACCAATCTATCCTTTTTCTCTGCTATTATCCTACTAGTATTTTTTCTTAAAGTTATGACCATCTTTTTGTGATACCCAGTATACAGATGTGAAAAGTACCGGGTACGAAATTTATGCATACATACATTATGTTATATATGAAGTTTAGTACTTAGTCACTTGCACATTATTCGCAAACAATTTCTATAGATAGATAGAAGCAGGGCTGCCACAGGCAACTATTTTTCTAGTCTTTTCGCACCGCTATTAAAAAATAAATCAATTTTTAAGTATAATTCTCTCCTATTAAAAAAAATAAATTTTGAAGTATATTTCTCTTGCAAATGTAGTCAAACTGTATATCAAAGATTTTTGCTTTGAGAAAGTGGTGCAAGGTAGAATTAAAACAGTAGTCACTCGTGGCAGCCCTGTAGAACCCCCTCCCCCCTCCAAGGAATTATGCTTGCTCCAGGACCCTAAAAGTTTCATATTTCCCTATAGGAGAAATACCATGCAATTATAATTGGTCGGAAACCTCTTCAAACCAGAATTTTGTTTAGGTCTCAAGCGATTCCTCACTCCCAGATTTTACTGCATAAGATTATTGTGTTTAATTAATAGATACTTCTTAGTTATACCGTCGACCAAATTACTGTCGCCAAATTGTAAGATTAAATGTCAATAATGGTTTGCTATTAATTAATTAATTGTAAGATTAAATGCCAATAATGACCAATAAAACCATTAACTCGACGTTTTATTTGTATTTTTATTAATGTTTTACTAATGTATTTGTTCTTTCGTTATTTAAAATAAAAATTATGTCAATGTGTATAATTTAGTGAATGGTTTGGCGATTTATATAATTTGGCGAAATTGGTCGACGGGATAGCTAAAAAGTACCAATTGATACAATAAAATCTACAAAGACTGCATTATAGACGGGGGAAGATTCTGTTTTAGGCAGGTTTCCGTATTAGAAAGAAGGTGTATAATTATATGTAGAGATCGACCGAAAATTCGATTTCGTTATCGTTTACGTTTCAAAATCTGAGTTTCGCTTAAAATTCGTTTTCAGCGAAAATGCTGCCAAAAATTTGGCCGAACCGAGACTGTCTGTATTCCACAAATCTCGTTTCTTCCTTCGGAAATTTTCAACATGACTCATTGATTTGAGCTGTATCGGGTCAAATGAGACACTCTTTATTGATTGCTATGAACTTTATTGTTTATAATTAATTATCGGTCATGACTGACTCAAGATGTGAGTGCAAATTACAAAGCAAGCAATGCATATAGGACTAAACTTTGAAGGCGCTCTTCACGTGCCCTTTAAAAGTTACAGACTTAACAGTATTAGAAAATGTTAGTTTGAAACCGCAGAAGTGTTTGGAGTACTCTTCGAGAAAGTTCTTGCATAATAGTTGTTCGTTAACGAAAATCATTATAAAAGATACATCGAGGTATGTATACCTAAAACATTTTTTAATAAGAGGAAATTCACATAATTAGAAAATCATTCTGTGTCGTAGATAAATTACCTTTTATTTAATATCAAAATAAAGAGTTTTAGATATTATTAGAGCACAGAGAGCCAACTTGGGCCACACGTATAAATTAATAATTCTGTATATTTATGTATGTATTAATTACTTTTAAAAAGTTTCGGATACTTTCATTTTCGTTTTCGGCCGAAAATAGGATGATTATCGAAATTTGGTTTCCAGGGCTTAATTTGCGCCGGAGTCCGGCTCCGGTACTTCTCTGTTTTTAGTAAATATTCAAATATTGGTCCGAATTCACCGGAGTTCATCAATACAGGGCTCCGGAGCCCAGTGCAATAGCGCTTCCGAAAAACCGAAGTCTAAATTACTTTTTCCTTTCCTTTCTCATCTTCAAGCTTTTGCATTCTTTTTTACCAAAACACTTACATGTGACGTAATGTGTCGCACACGTAGAAGATGGAGATAATTCGGACTCAATTTTTATATCAGTTTTTGGGCTATGACTGACTCGAGCTCAATCTGTATTACAATTAAAATTTTATTTATTCATGTATAGGGGAAAAAAAAAACCTTTTTCTCCTTTAAAATTACTTATTATACTCTATTTCAAATCATTTTAATGCTATTTTGATCAAAACGAAGGGGAAAGAGAAATCGTGTTTTTCTATTTCAAATTTATGTCGGCGACGACGCGTTGATACGGCGCTACTCAAGAGACTGATCAGTGAATTTGCTTTCAGTTCGATTTTGTAACAGTAGGATACGGTTGTGACAGTAGGGTAATTTTTTATTGGCTGGTTTTTTTTATTATTATTTATTTATTTAGATATCTAACCCGAAAAGAAAATTTTCTGCTTTAGCCAACGAGCACCAGCTACAGATTTTGTGTATTTGGGGTTTTTTGTCTTCTATTGCGTACGAGTATGAAAATCACGTTAATGATTTTTCTATTTCTTTTGTATCATGAACGGTACCCATGCTAAGGCTCTGCTCTGCACATTTACAAAGTCACTTTCATTAGTAAGTAGATATAATTGTCATGTTATTGTTATTCTGATAGAAAGCAATCGAACAGTGTTTCCCTTTTTCTATAAAAGCATCGTTCTTTCCGATAATGGTGTCAAATTTTTAATTTAATCTGATTTTCAGGGAATCGCCACAAAAGATTGTTATGCGGAAGAAACGATTATAGTTTAGGATATGCACATTTTATAGGAAATTATAAAACATTCTTCAGCCTATAAATATTAATTTCTGTAAATTTCATTCATTTTTTCTTAAAAATGCATAGCTGCGAACTATCCCTTTTTTTGGTGTTAACACTATTTCCTAATCATAATCCTTACCGTATTTAATCGCAGAATTCCGCAACTAATTAACTTTAAAATTGGGTAAAGATTACTATTCAGAAGGAGTAATAATTAAAAAGTGGAATAGTTGACAGCTAGGTATATCCTGATATTTAAAATTTTTATTTTGCTAAAGGAAAAAAAAAAATACTTTAAATTTTGCAAATAATGTACGAAATATAAATATGTAGATTGGAGTGACAGGGGGAGGGAAACGGTACGGTTGTTGTACAGGTACCGCAGAATAGAGCTCCGGTATATTTTTTGTTAGAAATTAAGCCCTGTTGGTTTCGGTATTGAAGACCTGTTTCGGTTGATCCTTAATTATATGGTTTCCTTCAGTAGGGACCAACAATCTTTTACGCTTAAGGCAAGATTCCGCTATAGACAGCAGGCGCGGATCCACGGGGGGGGGGGGGGCGATCGGGGCGATCGCCGATCGCCCCCCCCCCCCCAAAAAAAATATAAATCCACCGATTGTCGCGAATTTCGACAAATGGTGGCCGAAAAAAATCAATTTCGTCAATCGTTCGCAGGTCAAAGAATCGCAAAAAAACGCGAATTTCGTCAAAGGATCGCGAAAAAACGCGAATTTCGCCAAAAGATCGCGAATAAAACGCGAATTTCGTCAAAGAATTGCGGAAAAACGCTAATTTCGCAAAAGAATCGCACAAAAACACTAATTTTGCGAAAGAATCGCGAAAACGCTAATTTCGTCGGCAGATCTTTGAAAAAATGCGAATTTCTTCAAATAATTGCAAAAAATACGCAAATTTCGGCAAAGAATCGTTGAAAAAACGCGAATTTCGTCAAAGGGCCACGGAAAAAACACACAATTAGAGCCGGGAGGAGATTCCCCTAGGCGCGCATCCACGGGGGGGGGGGGTGTTCGATCGGGGCAAAGAAGGGATGAACAAATTTACAAAGTTGGTTTTTAAGAAATCAACACACTATACGCATTTTAGCTTTTAACTGACTAGGATTAGGACATAATCCTTTTTTCCATTCATCAAATACCCCTTGAATACCAATGTGGGTGGCAAGAACAGTACATTTTTTACACATCAGTGGTTTTCTTCAGAAAACATTAAGATGCTTGAATTTTCAAAGGACCTTTCTTTTTCTTGTTTCTTTCTTTCTTTGGAAATTGCTATGAATCCCATTCTTTTCTAAAACAATAAAGCACTCCTCAAAAATATCGTTATACAGAAATTAGAATTGCAGCTTCTTTGAAAGAACGAAAAAGTTTCAACACTTTAAAGGGATCCGCATAACGTTGTCAATTTCTGTTGTAGAGATTCAACAAAAGGTACATGAAGGGGCATCGTCCCCCACCTCAACCCATTAGTGTAAAAAATTATGGCGCCATATGCCTTTTCACAGGACATAATCTTATTTTGTTCACTAATTGCCGAAACGTCAGCGAGGTTTACCATTGACATCCGAAAAGTGTTTGGTTTTCGCTTGCTTGTCAGTCTGTTCCTCAAAAACTGCCGTTAAAAGCGTTGAATTTATATCTTGGGGGAGGGCGACCGCCCCGATCGATCCCTTTCCGTGGATGCGCGTCTAGAGGAATCTCCTCCTGGTGCTAATTGTGCGTTTTTTCCGCGGCCCTTTGACGAAATTCGAGTATTTTTTCGCGATTCTTTGACGAAATTCGCATTTTTTCCGAGATTTGTTGACGAAATTGGCATTTTTTGTGCGATTCTTTCGCGAAGTTAGCGTTTCTTGCGCGATTCTTTCGCGAAATTTTTTCCACAATTGTTTGGCGAAATTAGCGTTTTTTCTGTAATCCTTTGGCGAAATTAGCGTTTCTTTCTGCAATCCTTTAGCGAAATTCGCGTTTTTTCTGCGATCCTTTGAAGAAATTCGCGTTTTTTTTTCGTGGTCTTCTCACAAAATTCGCGTTTTTTTCCGCCGTCCTTTGACGAAATGCCCGATTTTTTCGCAAAATTCACGTTTTTTCCGCGCTTCTTTGACGAAATTCACGTTTTTCCACGATCTTTTGACGAAATTCGCGTTTTTTGCACGATCCCTTGACGAAATTCGCGTTTATTGCGCGATTTTTTGACCTGCGAACGATTGACGAAATTGATTTTTTTCGGCGAACATTTGTCGAAATTCGCGATAATCGGTGGATTTACATTTTTTGATCCAATGAGGTGGGGGACGATCGGGAGATCTCCCCCTTCCTTGGATCCGCGTCTGTGAAGAGGTATACACACCAGTTAGATGACACATTTTGACTTTCAAGGATGTTAAAGGCCCTTCAGATTTCTAAAGGAAATCCTTTTTCACAGATTATCCTCTTTCAGAAATCTGATATTCAAAAATGGATGTGATTATGTTTTTCAGCTTTCGATAATTGGTTCTTATGTATTTTTTAGTGCTGAATCCAAAAATTACCTTCATTTTTTACCATACCATCACGTCAGGATTTTTCACAAATCGCAAATTTTTAAAAAGTCGAAATATTGCGAAAATCTGCTACTATAAAATAGACATAACTTTTTTTCATAATAATTTATTAATTTTTTTGCTTATACTATGGATTTTTACAGTTAAACAAGTAAAATATTGTGTATTTAAAATCCTTATAATTTTATTCGATGCATGGAAGTTTCTTTGAACCGCTCATGCTCTGCTTCGTGCTTTTTTTTTTAAATCTTCGCTATGGGGTTCATCTCGGTATCCTCTTTTATTTTGGCGGTTGATAAGGCTGGGAAATTTGTCGAAGATGTATTTAACCCTTCACTGCACGAATTTTTCTATTTTTACGAATTTTTTTATTTGAAATCTATATATCGGTCTAATAATAGGAAAAATAGTAAAAAAAAAAATAAATCTCAAAATTTCAGCTAAAATTTTATATTTTATGGTGTCTGGCATATGTACACATTTAGGGTTTTAAAATATTGTATTGCTATATTTTGCAACTAAATTAGCTTAAATTAATTAATTTTATCTGCTTAACACTCTGCAACAATTATTATATTAATATTTTTAAGTATTCAATAAAAATAATGAAAGTAAATCTTACAATAACTTGATTGAATTTTTTTTTTTTTTGTTTTCAAAGAACAAATTCTAATTTTTTGTCTAATGCAGCCGTTTGACATAGACAAAATAAGTGTTATTACATGCTTTGGATTTTCTTGATCAGTTACAGTGATCATATTAGCCAAATTCATGGCACATAATGGAAATTATAAGCTTTTTAGGTATGTGCCAGATATGGCACGTCGTGCAGTGAAGGGTTAAAACATTTACCTTCTTTTGTTAAGACTTTGCAAATTGCTTTTAGAGATTTTCGCTATTTTTTACTTTTTAACTTTGAAATTTACGATTTGCAAAAATCGTGACGTGATGGTTAAAACTGATGGTCATTTTCAGATTCAGTGCTAAAAAATACATCAAAATCAATTATCAATTATCAAAAGTTAAAGAACACAGTCATCGCAGGCTTGTGTTATTAACGTTATTCACTATAACTAAAAGAACAAAAAATAAGATAAATAATTACCATAGTACAAGAGTACAAAGAAGAAGAAAAAAAAAGACATTTAATAAATAAATTCTGTTATAACGTTTTTAATTTTACCACCTAATAAGTAACAATAAACGTTATTTTGAGGAGAGGGCGGGATTATATAATATGAGTGTTGGATAACCGAGTGTTTCGGTTAATCGGATGTCGGATAATCGAGAGTCTGTAATATTTTCAAATCGCATTAATTATTTCATATTCATTTAATAAGGAAGGATTTGAGCAACAGAAATTATGACTACGTTGATTATAGTTCGCTCGGTATCGCCCCCCCCCCCCAAAAAAAAAAAAAGATTCTCTGGATCCGCCCCTGATAGACAGGTTCTAGTTTTATAGGATTAACTGTATTTTTATGTCCCGATTAAGAAGCTTCTGTCCCGCTTTTTTTGTTTGTTTGTTTGTTTTTTCATCTTCCTATTCCTCTTTTTGTGACAGTGAACCTGGCAACACTACTTATACGTACCAGCAAAATTTCATGTACCAATGGCAGCTCGTAATTCGTTGAACCATAAAAGAAAAAAGTCCCGCGTGTTTTTATATCTCAATCATTATCTTTCAATGTCTCATCACACCCGCGATGCTTTCGCTCATGTCACAATTTAAGAATTTGCACATGACTCACGTGAACACAAAAAGAAACAAGATGGGTTAGCAAAATATGAACCGCTGTTTTCTTTTCATAACCCCTGTTCTGGATTTATTGTGACAGTTTTTACAGCTAAGTTGTCATCATCCTGTTCATATGATCTGTCTTACGTTATTTGTAACGTAGCAGGAAGTATATTGTCATTAGGTTATTTTTATAATTCGGAACAATATGTCTTTTCTAAAATGGTTGAAGAAACAATGGGGGAAATTCTGAATCACTATACAAAATAATGAATAAAACAGAAAAATTAATGATGTAAATTCTAATCAAAAGCGTATGCGACAGAATCTAACATTTACAGATCTTTTCAGGTGGGAGGGCAAACAAAATAAGTATGATTAATTTAAACAGAAGTTCAGAGACGCGTGAATCACTTTTGGTTCGGAGTAAAATTTTCTAAGAGTCCCCCCCCCCAAGACTTTTTAAAGGGGGGGGGGGGACCTTAATTTGACAAGTCAAATTTCAGTATTTGCCAACTCATTGAGACAAGTTACCACAATTAGTAAAATGTAATATTTCTTATTTGTAAAAACTTAATAATATGCCCAATTATATTTCTAATTTTTGCCAAGTCTATCAGAAATAGAAAGTGTATTAAAGTTTAAAAACAAATTTGCCATCTAAGTTTGTGAGACTGCCAAGTGTAACAGCATTTGCGAACGTTTAATTTTTGGGGGGAGGCTCAAACCCCATAGCGAGGGCCCTGGGAGTCACCCACAGGGCCGTACAAAAAGACCGCGAGTCGGGTCCCGGTAATAATTTCACTGCGGTCACCCCCAGCATAAGTATGGCACAATAAAACCTACTTAGACGAAGACGTAAACGACCAGTGAAAATTTCCGCTTTATACAGGTTGTTTTCATTTTAAAAGGTATAATTGTATAATATTTCTATAGGAGCTGTACCATGATTGTTTTCAGTTTATAGCAGGATTCCGTTATAAACAAGCTTTACTGCATTAGAAAATAAATTCGCTGTACAGGACCTTTTTTAAAAAATCTATATAGATTCACAATTTTATTATTTTTATTTTACAGTATTACAGTTTAGGATGCATTTGTAACACTTTTCAATCTAAAGATTTTAAATAAAATTTAAAATAATAAAAACACAATTAAATTTTAATTGAATTCATCAATTAATTTTGAATGAAAAAGTTTAAAGTGTGAAAGAAATAAAATGCGAAACCTTAACCTGTGACCTTGCCCAACTTTCCACCTGATTCCTGAGGCGCCATTTCAAAACTTTATTGATACGAAATGAACTTTCAAATATTTGAAACATACAGAGGAGTGCGGGCCCTGAGCGCGACCCGTAAAGACGTTCTAGCAAATTAAAATAGGGGCGCCATTTCAAAACTTTATTGATATGAAATGAACTTTCAAATATTTGAAACAGACACAGGAGTGCGTGCCCTGAGCGCGACCCGTAAAGACGTTCTAGCAAATTAAAATAGGGGCGCCATTTCAAAACTTTATTGATATGAAATGAATTTTCAAGTATTTGAAACAGACACAGGAGTGCGGGCCCTGAGCGCGACCCGTAAAGACGTTCTAGCAAATTAAAATAGGGGCGCCATTTCAAAACTTTATTGATATGAAATGAACTTTCAAGTATTTGAAACAGACACAGGAGTGCGGGCCCTGAGCGCGACGCGTAAAGACGTTCTAGCAAATTAAAATAGGGGCGCCATTTCAAAACTTTATTGATATGAAATGAACTTTCAAGTATTTGAAACAGACACAGGAGTGCGGGCCATGAGCGCGACCCGTAAAGACGTTCTAGCAAATTCTGACTTTGAATTTTATTACTTGTTAGTTATTTTAAAATTTTGACCTAAAAATATACGAGTCTACTGTTACTGGTGTTTTCTTCTTCTTATTATTATTATTATTATTTTCTTTTATTAGGACCAAAGCCGGGCTCCATAGAAGAGCCGGCCCCTGCGACGATATGTATCTTCAGCGATCCTCAACTCCTTTGCAGAACGCCCTCAAATAGAAATTTGTCTGCAACGGGAAAATGCGATTTTCTCAAAAACTATGTTACCTAGGGTAATATCGTTATAGTTTTTCTGCAAGGATTAAATTAACTTCTACTTTCCCTAATTTTTTTCATAATTTTAGTTTAGGAAATAGAAGGGTGAGTGGGGGGGGGGGGTCTTTTTTCATTACATTTTCGACGATATCTCTGAAAATATAATACCTAAAATTACAAGAAATGTATTTTTGAGTTCGGCGTTACGAAAGCTTTCACACGATATGCAAAGAAAAGATTTTTTCTTAAGTAACTTAATTAGCCCCTCTACATTTTTCCTAAATATATTTGTGAATGGTAATAATCTATAAATATGTCGGTCAATGGCCTTTATTACTTCAGCCAATATGAAACTCCCACATTCCATATTTTACGAGTAAAATGGCTGGGACAGAGAGACACAGGAGAGATCTTATAATGGTTCCGTTTTTACTTTTTAAGTACGGAACCCTAGAAATAATTCAGATTCGACTAGCAGTGTAAAACTGTATTTTTATGCTAAATATTTTGAGAATAAACGTATAATACAAGTATTCCACATTTCAATGTTAGCAATACACGAGATAACTTATACTTCATTTCATCGAAGGTTACAAACGTTTTATATATTGGTGAACAGAAATATTTCATAATTCGTTGAACCATAGAAGAAAAAAGTCCCATATGTTTTTATATCTCAGTCATTATCTTTCAATGTCTCACCGCTTTAATGATGTTTTTGTTCATGTCACTTCTTAGCAATCTGTACATGACTCACATGAACACAAAAAGAAATAAGATGGGTTAATAAAATATGAACCTCTGTATTCTGCTGGTATCCTCCATTCTGGAATTGTTGTGACAGTTTTTACAGCTAACTTCTCATCAAACTTTTCATACGTTCTTACGTTATTTGTAACGAAACAGGAAGTATATTGTCATTAGTTTGTTTTTCTAGAATGATTAAAGAATGTTTTCTAGAATGATTAAAAAACAATGGAAAATTTTTGAATCATAGTACAATATAACGAATAAAAAGGGAAAATGAAAGATATACATTGTAATGAAATGTATGTAACACAATTTGACATTTATAGATCTTGGATAAAAAAAAAAAAACAAGCATGATTAACTGTTTAAAAAAGTACGACTACTACACAAATTAACTAAATAAATACGATAAAAGTTTCACAACAAAAGAACTTATATTTTCTTTTATTGTTATGAATCGGATATGAGGCCAAACTTTAATTAATCCGAAATGACTTAAAAATTTTTCTCTTTTCGACATTCTAACTTATTACTTACGAAAATAGTTTTGTATTTTTTTTTTCTGGAAAAGCTCTATTGTTGTGTAAAAATAAATGCAAATTTCAAAAACTAAACGAAAAGATAAGATTTTAATTGTATTTTAAGTAGGGTGTCAACGATTTAAATCAGTTGATTTAAATCAGCGATTTAAATCATGATTTAAATCAAGTGATTTAAAAAAAAATCATTGATTAAAATCTAAAATTTTTTAAATGTTTAAAATGACATAAAAAAAGTATTCAAATCTAAGATGAACATAATTTGGAAAGTTTCTACAGGTATTGTGACTTATGAATACACAAAACAAAGCTTTAAATAATTGCTTCTAAGCGTAATTCCTGAATATTGTGAAAAATTTAAGTACAGTAAGTTTGTAAAAAGCATGGTTTTTATCTAACAAACATAAAGAGCATTTAATTTAAAATTGATATTTAAATCTAATATAACTTACAATGTCATAATTTCCTTTTAATAATCAAGTTATTCATTCTTTTATGTACAATAAACATAGCAATAGAGTGTCAATGATTTTAATCAACTTATTTAGATCAGATGATAAAAATCACATATTTTCTGATTTTTTTAAATAGTGTGAAAAAGCATTATAATCAGTAATGAATCACTTGTAAAAAATGTAATATTTGTTATTGTTAATTATAACAATATTAAAGTGTGTAAAAAGAAGTATTATACATTTAAAAAACATCTAACTAAATGTTAAATAACTTCAAAACTTTATAATATTTAGTAGCTATTCAAATATTTTAATATTGTGGGAAAACAATCTGATTTAAATTTCAAAAATACAATTTGTGTAATCTATTTATAAATTATGTGTGAGTTTGCTGTATACATTGCTAGAATTTTAGATCAATTTGATATACATACGCTTTAGAACCTGTGTAAAATTACTGGCTGCTTTATGAATTTATCAAACTATTATTTATCACCTTTTTTCAACCACTTTTCAAAAATGTAGATTGTGTTCTTAATTAAACAGTAAATTGTATAATAATTACAAATTTTAATCTGTATCATCAATTTAAAATTAAATGCAATTTATCAACAACTTTAAAATATAAGCAGCATTTAATATTGGTTTACATAATTATTACAAAATATTAGTGCACATAATGTTGTATGTTACTAAAGAAATTTTTAATTTGCAGTTTTTTTTTTAATTTCTATAATTACATAATTAAAATTTTATTAATTAAAGCAAAAAAACATAGATTATGTTAGTAATTGGAGGGTTATTCATTTTTGAAATGCTTAGTTCTTGGTATATGTTTAATATTTTAACACAGGGAAAAATATAAAAAAAAATCCGATTTAAATAAAAAAAAATCTGATTTAAATAAAAAAAAAAACTGATTTAAATCAAAAAAATCCGATTTTTTTTACTTTTTTAAAAAAATCATGATTTTTTTACACCCTAATTTTAAGAGAATCCATACGAAGTCTAAAATATCACTAATACCGGAAAAAATTTTGTGAAAAAAATTTATAATATTTTTAATTATTTTTTTCAAAATTTCCCACAGTAGTTTTTCTTGTATTTTAGATTTTTATGAAATTTTATTGTATATTTAATGAATGAAGCCGTATATTTGTATTCACTTTACAATTCTTGACGTGAAAAACTTATGAAACTAGATAAGAATACACTTTAAAACTGAATGTTTTGAAAACATTTAACATTTAAAAAAATGTGAAATATCTATATCTGTGCTATAAACCTCAAAAAAAAAAAAAAAATAAAAATAAATAAATAAATCCCCCAGATAGATACCCAGGTGGAAAATGCGTTGATAATAGCAGTTCGAAAGATTATTCTCTTATTTACTTCAAAATGTATTAAACAGAAACTCATCATAACTTCTAAAAAAATATCCTTCTATATACAGTAGAACCTCTTTTAACCGAAAATCTCGGTTAACCGAAATCCATTTTAAAAGCTTTTTTTTTTTTTTACTATCACATTCCTAGTGTGCAAAATCCGTTTTAAAAGCTTTTTTTTTTTTTTTTTTTTACTGTCACATTCCTTGTGTGCAAAATCCATTTTGAAAGCTTTTTATTTTCAACTATCATATTACTTATGCGATTCCTTTCTGAGAACTACTTTTACGTAGTTTCTTTCCGAACTATGAGTGCATATAAATATTTTCAATCCCCATTCTTAGAGTTCCTTCGAATTTAACTTGAGATCCCGTAAGCTGCGGAATCGAACGAAGTAAACTAACAAATTACCAATTCTGGAGCTTTTGAATGTTTTGCAAAAGGTTTGGCATGGCTGGAGCAGCAGAAAGAGTGTGATACTGGTGAACTAATAATATTAAAAAACTCCGTGAAAGAGCTTCAAAGCAAAGGCAATCGAAACTGCGACAAGCAAAACATTTTTTCAAACCCTTGTGATAAATGTAAGAGGTACTTAATTTCAAAATTAAAATTCAGGTAATATTTTCTTGTTTCTATTTTGCTATTGCTTTATTTTTATTAAGCACTTGTTATCATAATAAGAAATATTGCATTTATTTAACCTTAATCTTCAAATGGAAGCATTCTCGATTATCCGAAAATTTCGATTTTCCGAAAGAGGGTAGGTCCCAATTACTTCGGATAATCGAGGTTCTACTGTATATAAAAAGTAACGATTTGGAAATGGACCGATGAAAATCTGCGTAGATACCGCGAAACGCATCTGATTGGTCAGAGCTTTCTGACGCGGGGGGGGGGGGGGGTTGGTGAGCGTAGCGAGCAGGGGGAAGGAGCACCCTTAGTCTTATTAATAAAAACTGTGATTAATTGAAATACTGGTTACTGATGAAATTTTTTTCTCTTATTGTTTATCTATTTTAAATTACTTGAAAGGGATATATGATTACACAAGCCTGCGATGGTTGTGTTTTTTAAATTTTGATAATTGATTTTTATCTGTTTTGTAACGCTGAATCCGAAAATGTCCTTCATTTTTAACCATCACGTCAGGATATTTAAATTGCACATTTCAAAGGTACAAAGTAAAAAAAAAAAAAAAAAAAAAAAAAAAAAGCTGATACTATGAAATAGATGTGATGGTTGTGTTTTTTCACTTTTGATAAATTGATTTTTATGGGGTTTTTAGCGCTGAATCCGGAAATGACCTTCAGTTTTAACCATCACATCAGGATTTTTCGCATATCGCACATTTCAAAGTTAAAAAGTAAACAAATAATGAAAATTTGTCAAAGTCTTACCAAAAGAAAGCAAATGTTTTAAATACATCTGCGACAAATTTCCAACCTTATTAAATGCCAAAATAAAAGAGGATACCGAGATGAACCCCATAGGGAATACAAAAGTAAAAGCGCTAGGCAGAGCATGAGCGATTCAAAGAAACTTCCACACATGGATAAAATTGTAAGGATTTTAAATACACGATATTTTATATGTTTAGCTGGATAAAACATAAGCGAAAAGATGAATAAATTACAGTAGAACCTCTTTTATCCGAAACTCTCGATTAATCGAAATCCCTTTTTGAAGCTTTTTTTTTACTATCACATTCCTTGTGTGCAAAATCCATTTTGAAAGTTTTTTTTTTTTTTAACTTCCATATTCCTTGTGTACAAGCGGTCCTTTACGAACTACGAGTACATATAAATATTTTCGATCCCCTTTCTTAGAGTTCCTTTGAATTTAATTTGAGCTCCAGTAAACTGCGGAGTGGAAGAAAGAAAACGAACAAATTAGCAATTCTGAAGCTTTTAAATGTTTTGCAAAAGGTTTGGCATCTGGAGCAGCAGAAAGACTATGATACTGGTGATCTAAGAATATTAAAAAACCCCGTGATAGAGCTTCAAAGCAAAGGCAATCGAAACTGCGATAAACAAAACATTTTTGCAAACCCTTGTGATATATGTAAAAGGTACTTAATTTCAAAATTAAAATTCAGGTAATTTATTCTTGTTTCTATTTTGCTATTGCTTTATTTTTATTAAGCACTTGTTACCATAATACGAAATATTGCATATATTTCTCCTTAATCTTAAATTTGAGGCATTCTCGATTATCCGAAAATTTCGCCTTTCCGAAAGAGGGTCCGTCCCAATTACTTCGGATAATCGAGGTTCTACTGTATTATTAAAAAAGTTTTACTTCTATTTTATAGTATCAAATTTTAGACTTTTTAAAAATTACGATTTGCGAAAAATCTTGACTTGATGGTAAAAAATGAAGGTCATTTTCGAATTGAGCACTATAAAATATACACTGAAAATTCGTGAAACACCTTTGCAACACTATCTGAACATAATAATTAGCACTTCCAACTAAAATAATTTTCGATTGTGTTGTGAGTGTGTTGCGAATGTGCTGTGCCAAATAAAAAGATTGTGCAAAAAGTGTTGTTAAAAATTACAAGAGGAGAAAATGTGTTTTCAAAACATTCACTTTTAAAATTGTGTTATAAATGTTTAATAAATAGCATGTTTTAAGTGTGTGTGTGTTATTTTAAAGGCACCATGTAGAAAGTGTTTTACATGTGTTGTTTTATAGTGTTCTAACTTGTGTAGTGTTTACAATGTGTTGTTAATTTGGTGACAACGTGTTGTGCAGTACAACACTATAGTAAGAAAATATTTTCATCAACATTATTTACAACAAGATTTCAACACAATTAACAACACTATTTTTAGATCACATTTCTAAATAGCAACATTTTTGCAACATATTAAGAACACAATCACAACACAAAAAATATTTTGTATATGAAGTTTTCTAATTCACAACACATTAATGTGTTGTTAATTTGATGACAAAAAGTGCTGTAAAATGTGTTTATTTTTGTGTTTGAGAATTTTCAATGTATAAGAATAAGATCATAAGAATAATCAAAAGCTAAAAAATACAACCATCGCATCTATTTTATAGTATGAAATTTTTGACCTTTTTAACTTTGAAATTTACAATTTTCGAAAAAAAAAAAACCTGATGTGGTATTTAAAAATGAATGTCATTTTCGGGTTCAGCGCTACAAAATACATAACAATCAATTATCAAAAGCTAAAAAACATAACACAACCCAAATTTTGCAGGCTTATGTTATTATTATTTAAAGCCTCAAATAAAAAGAAAATTTAGTTAATTAAATTTCAAAATCCAGGGAGGTGCATTTCTCCCTCCTCCCCGTCTTGCGGGCGCCCATAATTTCCTGAGGGAGAAAGATCTCAATTCAACGTACTGTAACTCTTCTTGGCGTTCCGCAGTCCGGTAAAAAAGAAAGTAAAAGCCTTCTTTTATTTTCTAACTTATTTGTACGCCTGTCATTTTAGGTGGGTATCCATGTAGTGCCTTTGTTTCTTATTACATTCCCGGTGTAAGAAAAAAATGCATTATGGATGAGCGATTACACGCGCAATGATCTTAATGAGCGACGAAAAAAACAGTCCGTGCAGAAAACTTCCTTTTAGAACGCACCTCGGTGATATCCATCAATGAAATAACGCTGCTTGTTCCAATGAAAATTCCCACATGTCAAATGAATGATATATTTTCTTTTCTATCTGGATTCCTATAAAAAATCAGTGAGAAAAATAAAAATGTCACTTGTAGTAATGTCCAGTGGTCGGAAAACGACTTTATTTTTGTAGCGAACTGAAACTATTATTTGTAGGGATGTAGCATGGCCATCTTGATATAACTTGATAATCTCTTGGTATATTAAGAAAGCCCTGTAGTGGAGGTTATACGGTGGTATATGCCCTATACCAGGGACGGCGAAAATTCTCACATCCACGTGCCAAATTTTTCCAAAAATATATTTTACATCATCATGACGTGCCAACAATAAAAATAAAAAAAAATTAGTAGATCAAATAATAATGAACCAAAATTAATTAAAATTTTATCCTTAGAATAAAAAAAAGTATGGGTAATATTTGATGTTATACTTTAGAAATATATTTTAAAAATATTATTTCTGTTGTCTCATCTTCGATATCAAATAATTTATATTACCTTTGTACTTAGTTATTTTGAAAAGAATGCAAGTTGAATTGGATTCATTTCACTAGATACACACATTTTACTTGAATTTTTCATATTATTTATTTCCGAAAAGAATGTCTCGCCGAAAAAAAATGTCAAAATAGCAAACGCCAGAATCTACAGCTTTTAGCGTCTGGAATCGAATTCCAAGTTGTTATAATTTCCCCATCAGTATTTTTGCTTATAATGCCTTTTAATCTCCGGAATGCAACTTTCTTCGCATGTTATCAACACACAACTGTACGACTGAAGCTTAACTGCCAACTACTATTTAACATTGAACAAGTAATATAAAAATTTTTTTTTAAAAGTCAATTCCTACTTAGGTCATCAAAGAAAAATTTAATATAATCCCTTAAGCTAATATTAGTTTTTGTTGCATTAAAATATCTCAATTTGTTGATTTTCTATAAGCAAGTAAACCCTATTGGTTTACAATGGAAGTCTATGGAAATTTGGCGAAATATTAGAGATATCGCCAAGTTGGCATCACATTTGGCGACTCATTTTGGTCTCCAAATTGGGCGCTATATCTCCAAAATGGCGACAAACTTGGCGGTATTTGGCGACAGAACAGGGTCCCCCCTATGGTAACCCCCCTTATAGATATGAAGATGCATCAAATGCTTCAATAACCAATGGCCGCCATTTTGTCTCCCATGTAAAACTAAAATTAATTAATTAAAATTTAATTAATGAATTAATACTTGAAAAAACGGTATTAACATCAATTGTCATCCAGTACAAGTTTTAAAAAATTTATTTCAACTTGATAGGATGAATAATAAGTATTTTATTAACGATTGAAAATTTGAACAAGATATGTATATATATATATATAAATTAATAAATAAATAAATATAGGGAGAGTGTGAACTAATAGTAGGAATTGAATGAAAAAAAAATAGTTGCATTCATGTTAAATCAGCCGGTGCATGTTTTCCCCCCACCTACCCTACGTGTTAAAATGTTATAAATATCAGTATATTGCCATATTATTGGCAGAAAGTGTATTTTCATACTCCTTAAGGTAATTAATAAAAATAATATATGGTATATCAAATGCTTTTTTCCCAGAACAATTTTTCGCAGTCTATACATTTTAAAAATGTTCCATGCGTTTTAATTTTTGTTCAAAATTCTCATTCTCGCTAAGGAACAATCTTGGTACACTACACCAAATCTGGGCAGCCAAAAAACTCAAAAATATTCAAGATTCCGATACTTTTTTTATTTCGTATTTAGAAGAAACTTAATTAGTCGGATGTGGCAATCCCAAAACCTTCTTCTATCTCACCATATTAATATTTCAAATTCGCTATCACATTATCACAATTAAATGACAATCTATGCCCATCATAAGGATTCAAAAGATATGAAACTTCGTACATTAGTTCATGAAATATGTAAATGCTAAAAGCGTGTAAATCCTGAAAAATGCAGCATAGCGGCGCAATCTGTTGGGTCATTTACACCAAAACCTAATGAGCAACAACTTATGTCAACGTCTAAATTTGAAGTTTGATGAAAATCCGTGCATTAGTTTTTGAGATAGAGCTATTGCGGAAATCGTAAAAAATTCTGCATAGCAACGCCACCTGTTGGGCGATTTACAGAAAAACTAATCAGCACCAATTTGCATCAGGGACTATAGTCCAGGCAATAGAGACCGTATAGAGAGGCTCTACCTAGCAAAATTAATGGTAGTACTGGAAATCGACTTGGCTTTATAGATGTTTTTTGGGTCGCTGAATCCGAATTTGTAACTTCCCACCAAAATTTCCCCCGGCAAACCCCCCAAATTTTGGTAAAAAGCCCCCCCCCCCCCAAAAAAAAAAAAAAATTATTGTTTAAAAATTTTTTTTATTGTTTTAGGGGGAAAGTATCTAGAAATTCAGAAAGTAGATAAAATTTCCAACAAATTAGATATATGACATTATGACTTAGGATGAAGGGGAAGGGGGGATCTGCCTCGGAACATGCGCCGCAGTGCTGCGTGGACTAAGTTGCGCAATTTCACTTAACAACCACTCACACGTTTACATTAGCCCTCCCATCTTCCCTCTGAATTTTTTCTATAAGGTTTACTGTAAGTTTTTTGGGTCGCTGAATCCGAATTTTTAACTTACCCCCAAAATCCCCCCCCCCAAATAGTTGTTTTTAACTTAAATTTCTTATTGTTTTAGGGGATAAGCATTACGAAATTCAGAAACTAGACAAAATTTGCAACAAATAGGATATATGACATTATGACGTAGGATAAACGGGGAGAGAGGGGGCTGCCTCGGAACATTCCCCGCGCGCTTTTCTCAAAAACCAAATTTTTTCAAAAAAAACAATTTTTTGGATGGTTGCCGGGTGAAATTTTGGTGGGAAGTTACAAATTCGGATTCAGCGACCCAAAAAACATAAAGTAAGTCGAAATCCAGAACTAGTATTAATTTTGCCAGATAAAATCCCCTATTGTCTGGACTTCATAATTTAGTGCACGTAGCGCCGCAGTGCATGTTCAGAGGCAGCCCTCACCCTCCCCGTTCATCCTAATTCATAATGTCATATATCCTATTTGTTGCAAATTTTGTCTAGTTTCTGAATTTCGTAATGCTTTTTCTCTAAAACAATAAGAAATTTAAGTTAAAAACAACTATTTGAGGGGGGTTTCGGGGGGGGGGAATTTTTGGGGAAAGTTAAAAATTCGGATTAAGCAACCCAAAAGTCTTAAACTAAACTTTATAGAGAAAGTTCGGTGGGGAGATGGGAGGGCGAATGTAAACGTGTGAGTGGTTAAGTGGAATTGCGCAACTTAGTTTACGCAGCTCCGCGCGCATGTTCCGAGGCAGATCCCCTTTCCCCTTCATCCTAAGTCATAATGTCATACATCTAATTTGTTGGAAATTTTGTCTACTTTCTGAATTTCTAGATACTTTTCCCCTAAAACAATAAAAAATGGAATTTTTGAATAAAAACCTTTTTGGGGGGGCTTTTTAGCAAAATTTGGGGGCGTTGCCGGGGGAAATTTCGGTGGGAAGTTACAAATTCGGATTTAGCGACCCAAAAAACATCTAGAAAGCCGACTTCCAGTACTACCATTAATTTTGCTAGGTAAAATTTCCTATTTCCTGGACTACTAACTGAATCTGAAGTTTAATGAAAATGCGTTCATAAGTTCTTGAGATAAAGCTATTGCAGAAATCGTGAAAAATGCAGCATAGTAGCGGCACCTGGCGATTTACATCAAAAACTGATCAGTTCCAATTTATATCAGGGACTAACTGAGACTGGAGTTTGATTAAAATCTGTCCATTAGTTCTTTGGATATAGCTATTACGGCAATCACGAATGATGCAGCATAGCAGCGAACCTGTTCTGCGATTTACACTAAAAACTAATCAGCACCAATTTATATTAGGGACTAACTTAATCTAAAGTTTAATTAAATTCCGTGCATTCATTCTTGAGATAGAACTTGTGTCACAAAACTTGTGTCACATATAAACAGACATTTTCTAAAAAATAGTCAATTCGTGTTCAGGACCTTATAAAACGTGTAAATCCGTCGAAAACCGGAAGTCGAATTTTTTCCCAAATCCATACTTTCTTCTTCTAATTATTGAAGAAATTAAAATCATATTTGTAAGCATGTTAAACATTCTACCATTTTTATAAAGTTTATTTCCTAATTTTTGCTTTTTCTCTAAAGAAATCTTGAACTTGCCCTAAACCCTGGGATATAGGAAATGTTTTCAACAGGTGCATGATTTGAACTGTATTGTGAAACAGTATCACATTCTGTCTGATTTGACATACAAAACATAATTTCACTTTTTGCAAAACCACTGAAAAAAATTCTTTTTTTGGCCATCACTCATGTTCTTGTTTTTTTTTTTTTTTTTTTTTTTTTTTTTTCCTGTACCGTGAATGATTTGGGCCACCTACAAACAGTCGCCTAAGGTTAGAAAAAAAAAAAAAAGAAAAGCTTTCATAAAGTATCTTCGTCCAACTAGAATTACCAAATAGAACTTTCAAAACGAAGCGTTCTTCCAAAAAGAGGAGGGAGAAAATTACACCTGTAGAAAACAGTGCATAATACTAGCAATTTTACTTTTATGTAATTTTTATAATAAAGATTTAACCCCTTAATTCTCGCTCCCGTGATATTCACGGGCTGTGTTTTTTGTTCAGGTTCTTCGATTCTCACCAGATTTATAAAATAGTGTAACTTGCTTTATTATGGTATCATTTTACCTGTCATTAAATAAAGTGATTTTTTTTTTTTTAAAGTGGTGCAGATAAGCAATTTGAATTTTTAAACCGTCATTTAATGCGACCGTTAAGGTGTTAAATCGCATAGTGTAAATTAAGTGAAAAATGCAAGTTCTGCCAAAAGTTCTTGACAAATTTTTAGATTCATTAAAAATTCAAATAGTAATTGGTGCGGTTTTGACAGATTATTACATGCTTTTGTATTTATTATCCATTATATTATTTTTTTTTCCAAACTGCAAAATTTTCCCTTAAGTTAATAAAATTTACATATTTTATTTCTTTGTATAAATAATCTTCTTTGTAATAAAAGTTATAAAAATAAAACTTACTTTCAATTACAATGTAGCAATGGAATATTGTATTGCGTTTGTAATACTGTGGGGAAATTTTTTTTAATTGAATTGATATTGCAGTAACAACAATAGGTACAGCAATGTCAACCTTACTAAATGTATACCTGATGTGAAAACCCAATAGTGATTGTGTTTCCGGGTTTTTTATAACCACTATTTAATCCTAATAGTAATATTCCTCTTATAAATTCGGAGATTAAACAATGCGAAGTTTACCAACTGTAAAAATACAGAAACGCAATTACCCTGAAAAAAAGGGATCGGTTGTGTTAGTTATATTGTGCCATTAATTGTTAACAGTGTTGTCAATTTAGCGGAATTCTGAATCCAAAATACCTACTAGACTTTTGAAAAAAAATTTCATTCAATTTAAACGACGAAAGCTTGCTATTACATAAAGCGAAAATTATTAAAAACATTTTTGGTATATACAGTCGAACCTCTATTTAACGAAGTCGCTAAATCCCGGAAAAAAGTTCGTTATATGGAAAATTCGTTAAATAGAGATTCACCTTTTTAAATACTTTAAACTACATAAAACATATTTTAAATTCATAAACACTAAATATTTTTACTAAAAGTAATTAATCACATTTATTTTAATAAATTATATCGATTTGTTTTATTTATTTTACCCACCAATATCCGTCATCAATTCATTTTTTCTATGTCTTTAAATCTTTGAAATCTGCAAGGAAAACAAAACAGGAATATCCGGGAATACTCTGTATTTTCTGTTTAAAGTAAATAGTTTTACATTAAAATTAAGGAATTTTAATGACATTATCGTATTTATTATTATTATAACAAATAATTTTAACCATACATTAACATATGCGTCCTTAAATTTAATTTCTGAAAAACTCTATTAATTTTGCCTGAGTTTTTTATTTAAAAAAGTGCTGTCTCTCATAATACGTCTCGCATCTTTGTAATGCACCAAAACCCTCTTCATGCTATTTTTTCTTAACTATAATCCGCGTCGGATTGTTTCAAATGATTTTAGCATTTCATCATACGAAGTTTTGTTAATTCCTGCATCATGATCATTTCCGTCATCATCATATTCGTCTTCATCGCAATTCATTCCTGAATTGTTTTTATTTTTCACACTGTCGAAAATATCCAATTCGGATAGTATTTCCGAAGTCTCTATTTCAGAATCAAGTGAAATACAATCATCAATCGGCACATTATGATTAATTTCTTCTTTTTTCCCACTATATCCACATTTTTTAAAGTTACTCTAAGGGATTATCATCTTCGTCCTCCGTACTTATCGAATTCTCATTGCTGACAAAGAAGGCGCCTGGTAAAACCAGTTCAAGGCCATTGAACATCATAAAATGTGTTTAAAGAAAGAATAAGTTTGAAATGTCCAGAAATATTTTGAGAAATGGGGAGAAAAAAATTTTTGATCATAAGAAAACGTTCGTTAAATAGAGATTGCACTTCGCTATTTGGAGGTTATTTTACGAAGAAATTCGCAAAATGTTCTTGGTTCCAAGGAAAAGTTCGCAAAATAGAGGTTCGTTAAATACAGGTCCGACTGTATTTTGAATACAAAATTACGCTTAATTTTCAACACAGATCACTATCGCTGAACAAAAATACAAATACAGTAGAGCGCCGATTATCCGAACAGCCTATTTCTCTCAAAAAAAAAAAATTTTTTTAACGATGATGAGATTGTGGATGAGATTTAAGATGAAAAAGAATTTGAAGAAATGAAAACGAATGCTTTGAAAATGACCCAGGTCCATCACATAATGAAACCTTTGAATGTTTGGAAACAGCTGTTTAATGGCTCGAACGGCAGAAGAACTCTGATCATATTCAACTAACGTATTTAAAAATAATTCGAGATATGGCAGCATTGGAAAGAACGTCTTCTTTGAAGCAAGCAACAATCGAATGCTTTTTTGCTTAAATTATGATATCTGGAGTTCAGAAAATGATAAAAAGAGAAAAAGAAAATTTTAAATGATAAAAAAAAACAGTTTTTAAACATTATTGCATTTAAACATTTGCAGCATTAATTCATGCTTCCACTCCCAAGCCTGTATAAAGTGTGAAAGTTTTATTATAGTCAGGAACATCCCTTAAATTGTCTGTCCATTTATCCGAACTAGGGTCGGTCCCGACTTGTTCGGATAATCGGCGCTCTACTGTACTGGTAAAGTTATAATAGAAGGTGAATTTTGCTATACAATGTAATTAACAATAGGTAAATTGGAAAATATTTGTTACCAATTTACATTTCGCACATATTTACGCAATATTGAAAAAAATATTTTGCATAAATTCGGAAACACATCAGTAAAAAAAGTTGTCTTTCCGAATTCTAATTTTTCGAAAAAGACTGTTTGATTGAGAACACGGTGTTCGTTAAACTGAAATAAGTTTTCTTTTTAAGACTTTAATAAATTCTTTAAAGTGAATAAATGTATCAGGGCCGAAACTAAGGGGGGCAGAGGGGGAATCGGAACTTTACTGTATAAACAAACACTGTAAATAACCGGTAATACAAGCGAATTCTTTTATGTGAACGAACTATAATTGCAACAAACATCACATTCAATTTACGTAGTTCATTATTACATATTTTAAATTTTAAAATAAGTCGGCCATTAGAAAATTAGTAAAATTCTCTCTGTAAATATACTTTGAGGAAGAAAGGGGGAGGGCGCCAAAATTCATGTTTGCCCCGGGCGCAAAAAGGGCTAGTTTCGGCCCTGAAATGTATAATGGCAAAGTAAAGTAAAATCCTCTACAACCCCCCCCCCTTTTTTTTTTTCGTTTTTATTTATTTGTTTGTAAGACTTGGTCCTATCAAAAATTTGTCAATATAAAAGTTGTAGATAATATTAAGCAGATTTATAATAAAGTTAATTGTATTTCATATTTTGAGAATCCTTCTTCAAATCGTGTGCAGCATGACAAATCGATTGATTACTGTCAATTGAAGGTGAACAAGACCATAGCGACTCTTGTAGGAACTTCATTAACAACTGCATTGGTCAAGATCTATAATGATACAAATATTTTCGCAAGAAATACACTTGAAAACTGACCAATGCAGCATTTATGAAGTGCCTACTAGAGTCGTGATGCTCTAGTTTACCTTCCGTATAGGGTAAGGTGCCCTATTATCGTCTCCCAGTCACTTTTGAGTTCTTGAAAGTTGTAATTTTCAGTGAAAATCTACCTAATTCGGATTTTAGATAGATTAACTACCCACGCACAGAGAATCATAGGCAAATATTGTACAACAAAATTTTAACAATGCGAAAAATTGTTTCTTCAAAAGTATCTAAAAAATGGAAAGGAAAAAAATGGTCCCAATTTCGTCCCCCCAAAAAATCTAATACTTAATACCGAGACTTAACTTATAACTAAATCAAAATTTATTCCTAAATGAGTAAGTAATTTTAAGCAATTTAATTTACATTAAAGTAAGGCACAAAGAAATGTACTAATTATCAGTGGAAGAATAACATAACGAAACGTTAGCCATCCAAACATGAGGGAAAAAATTAAAAAAAATATCATGAAAAAGCATTCTTAATTTCGTTCCCGGGACGAAAATAAGAACTGCAAGGGGGCAAAATTAGGACCACGCTACTTCCCAATATGACGGAGCTTTAGTTCCCGTAAGATCAACTGAGCGTCCTAAAACTCACTGTATGCTACTGTCAGCATCTTACCAACGTAAAATACATGCAATGAATAAGAAATAAATAGTAAAAAACGTTCTGCAAACGACGTAATAAGAACTCAGGTCTTCTAAAAATAGGAAATTCGCCGTCTTTAATTTATGTATGCGTCTTGCAAACGAAACTTTCAATTTTGATACCTTTTACCTTCCGTCCCCTGTGCCTTGCGTCATATTTTCACAGAAGCGGAGAAGTTAAAGGGGACGAAATATGGGCACTTTACCCTATACATGGGTAAACAAAAATCACGCGATCTCATGCATAATAAAATCAAGTGCAATAATAAACAAGTTGAAAATTGCACGTCACACGTGGTAAATGAGATGCGTTCGTAATATAACTAGTTTTATAAATATTTTTCGCACCGCATATTGTACTGAATGTATATTTTAGTGCACACCAATTTCATTCTGTTCTAAAGGCTGTAACATAATTCAAATGCACTTGAAATAATTTTTCCCCATTGGCCGTAATGTAACGCAAAACTTTTGACTGTCCTTGTCATTAAACTATACATCCGATTTTCATACAATTTGAAATGACTGACAAAATTTTGCAACAATTATAGGGTAAGGTGCCCTATTATCGTCCCCCAGTCACTTTTAGGCCCTTGGAAGTTGTATTTTTCTAATCTAAATTCTGTATTCTAAATTCTGTAAAAAGGATCTGGGTTCGATTCCCAGCCTGGGCATTTTTTCGCTCAGTTGGAAATATTCAATTCGTATGATAACTTTACCAATCAGTTTGATTGTGTTAAAATAATAGTTCATCTACGTATCCATCGTTTATATGGAGTTCCTTTACCTGCGGTTTATTCTGTTGAGCTGTCTACATGACAGACCAGATGTTCTACCAATAAGGTTTTCTGAGCGAAATATGCTGGCTGGTTGTCGGCTCAGTTAGCTTAAACGGAAAAGCATTGGCCTTGTAAGCCAAGGATCTGGGTTCGATTCCCAGCCTGGGCATTTTTTCGCTCAGTTGGAAATATTCAATTCGTATGATAACTTTACCAATCAGTTTGATTGTGTTAAAATAATAGTTCATCTACGTATCCATCGTTTATATGGAGTTCCTTTACCTGCGGTTTATTCTGTTGAGCTGTCTACATGACAGACTAGATGTTCTACCAATAAGGTTTTCTGAGCGAAATATGCTGGCTGGTTGTCGGCTCAGTTAGCTTAAACGGAAAAGCATTGGCCTTGTAAGCCAAGGATCTGGGTTCGATTCCCAGCCTGGGCATTTTTTCGCTCAGTTGGAAATATTCAATTCGTATGATAACTTTACCAATCAGTTTGATTGTGTTAAAATAATAGTTCATCTACGTATCCATCGTTTATATGGAGTTCCTTTACCTGCGGTTTATTCTGTTGAGCTGTCTACATGACAGACCAGATGTTCTACCAATAAGGTTTTCTGAGCGAAATATGCTGGCTGGTTGTCGGCTCAGTTAGCTTAAACGGAAAAGCATTGGCCTTGTAAGCCAAGGATCTGGGTTCGATTCCCAGCCTGGGCATTTTTTCGCTCAGTTGGAAATATTCAATTCGTATGATAACTTTACCAATCAGTTTGATTGTGTTAAAATAATAGTTCATCTACGTATCCATCGTTTATATGGAGTTCCTTTACCTGCGGTTTATTCTGTTGAGCTGTCTACATGACAGACCAGATGTTCTACCAATAAGGTTTTCTGAGCGAAATATGCTGGCTGGTTGTCGGCTCAGTTAGCTTAAACGGAAAAGCATTGGCCTTGTAAGCCAAGGATCTGGGTTCGATTCCCAGCCTGGGCATTTTTTCGCTCAGTTTGAAATATTCAATTCGTATGATAACTTTACCAATCAGTTTGATTGTGTTAAAATAATAGTTCATCTACGTATCCATCGTTTATATGGAGTTCCTTTACCTGCGGTTTATTCTGTTGAGCTGTCTACATGACAGACCAGATGTTCTACCAATAAGGTTTTCTGAGCGAAATATGCTGGCTGGTTGTCGGCTCAGTTAGCTTAAACGGAAAAGCATTGGCCTTGTAAGCCAAGGATCTGGGTACGATTCCCAGCCTGGGCATTTTTTCGCTCAGTTGGAAATATTCAATTCGTATGATAACTTTACCAATCAGTTTGATTGTGTTAAAATAATAGTTCATCTACGTATCCATCGTTTATATGGAGTTCCTTTACCTGCGGTTTATTCTGTTGAGCTGTCTACATGACAGACCAGATGTTCTACCAATAAGGTTTTCTGAGCGAAATATGCTGGCTGGTTGTCGGCTCAGTTAGCTTAAACGGAAAAGCATTGGCCTTGTAAGCCAAGGATCTGGGTTCGATTCCCAGCCTGGGCATTTTTTCGCTCAGTTGGAAATATTCAATTCGTATGATAACTTTACCAATCAGTTTGATTGTGTTAAAATAATAGTTCATCTACGTATCCATCGTTTATATGGAGTTCCTTTACCTGCGGTTTATTCTGTTGAGCTGTCTACATGACAGACCAGATGTTCTACCAATAAGGTTTTCTGAGCGAAATATGCTGGCTGGTTGTCGGCTCAGTTAGCTTAAACGGAAAAGCATTGGCCTTGTAAGCCAAGGATCTGGGTTCGATTCCCAGCCTGGGCATTTTTTCGCTCAGTTGGAAATATTCAATTCGTATGATAACTTTACCAATCAGTTTGATTGTGTTAAAATAATAGTTTATCTAAAGAATGCAAAAGAAAAAAATGGTCCCAATTTCGCCCCTCCAAAAAATTCAATACGCCAAAGCTTAACTTATAACTAAATCAAAATTTATTTTTAAATGAGAAAGTAATTTAATTTACATTAAAGTAAGGCATAAAGAAATGTATTAATTATCAGAGAAAGAATAACATAAAGAAACATTAGCATAGTTGCCAACATCCCAATTTTTTTTATACCAATACTTTTATGCAGAAATACTTGCTTACAATCGTAGTTTTAACACAATTAAATAAAGAAAACATTTTCGTAAGATTTTACTGGTATCCAAAAAATCGGGAGATTGGCAATTATGCATTAGCCATGGGATGAAATTGGGACCACGCTACTCCCCAATGTTAAGGATCTTCAGTTCCCGTAAGATTAACTGAGCGTCCTAAAACTCACTGTATACTACTGTCAGCATCTTACCAACGTAAAATACATGCAATGAATAAGAAATAAATACTTACAGTACAGTACAGTAAATAACATTCTAGAAACGACGTAATAACTTATGTCTTCTAAAAATACGAAATTCGCTGTCTTTAATTTATGTATGTGTCTTGGCGAACGAAACTTTCAACACTGACCCCTTTTACCTTCCATCCCCTGTGCCTTGCGTCATAAGTGGCAACACTTTCGCAGAAGTGGAAAAGTTAAGGGGGACGAAATATGGGCACTTTACGCTATATTAAAAATTTCAAACCATTCGGTCAGAACGACGATTATAGGTGCTACGTATTTATATAATTACGAACGCACCTAAAAAGGGGTATTTTGTGAACGTGAGTTATTTTATACAATTGTTTCTAATTTGCGGATCATCTCTTTGCAAATTTCACACGTAGTTCTAGAGATAGGGAGGCTGAATCATTGCATATATTCTCACTGCGTAAAAAGATCTGTATTAATTCCTGGATAATGGCCAGCGGCGTAGCTACAAAAAAAAAAAAAAAAATCGGGGGGGGGCGGGGGGGGGAAGAGTTCAGAATTTTCCCAACTTACAATTCAAAAAATTCCCTACGTGAAACTTTTTCAACTAAAATGATATGTTCAGTGTGTGTTTAATGATAATGATACTTGTACGGAAAAAGAAAAAAATCTTTCCAAAGAAAAACGGTGAAACTAAAATCATAAAAATTATAATTGGTTCATTTAAAGAAAGTTTTTGTCTTCAATTGTGTACGAGTCATAATCGTACTTCATATGAAAATAGCCTCATATTTTTGAGAAAGGAACGAAGTTTTGGAGGAAATGTATTGGAAACACTGTTGATGGACTACAGTAGAGAAATTCAGGTCCGGTAGATGTATGATATTTTCGTAGCACAGAGAAACATAATTGAGTCTGGCTGCTTTTTATATTCTTTTGAAAGTTTAACTATTTTACTATTACAGAACTCAGAAAGGTAGCCAGTAAAACAATAAAAAATTCTTTTCTCTTTTAAATTTTTATTTTTAAAAAAGAAAAAGTGTTTCAAAAATCTATAATTTCCCAAGTTCACATATATTGCTTCCCCCCCCACACACACACCGCGACGCCTCTGATAATGGCATACTTACAGCAAGTATTAACTAGTTTGATAATTTTAAGTGATTTTCATTCATAATTTTTTAAATTTCTTATTGAAGGTTAACGTTTACTTTAAAAGTTGTTTATTTAGAAATTTGACGGCTAGAAATAGAAAACGCTGAAAGTCCACACAAGAAGAAATACTTTAGAAGAGTGAAAAAAAGAAAAACTCCTACTTCTGGTACTACTTACAAAGTTTTCCACTTCACTCCTTTTAGGATCTTAATTCCAACACTTTAAAATACAGTAGAGTGCCGATTATCGGAACTACAATTAACCGAACAGCCTATTTCTCTCAAAAAAAATTTTTTTTTATGTTGATGAGATTTAAGATGAAAAAAAAAAAAATTGAAGAAATGTAAACTAATGCTCTGAAAATGGCCCAGGCCCATAACATAACGAAGCCTTTGAATGTTTAGACACGGCTATGAAATGGCTCGAACGGCAGAAGAACTCGGATTAAACATGGCAGCATTGGAAAGAACATCTTTGAAGCAAGCAACAATCTAATACTTTTTTGCTTAAATGTCCAGAAAATGATAAAAAGAGAAAGCGAAAATTTTAAATGATAAAAAAGTAACAAAAACAACAAAAAAGTTTTTAAACACGCCAGCACTAACTGGTGCTGCCATTCCTAAGCCTGGATAAAGCGTGAAGGTTTTAGTGTAGTCAGGAACATCCCTTAAATTGCCAGTCCATTTATCCGAACTAGGGTCGGTCCCGACTTGTTCGAATAATCGGCGCTCTACTGTATAGGTACCAAGCTTCCTTTCGTTTAAACCTAATGTTTTCATGTGTACACATTTTTTTTTTTATATTTTAATATTTTTCACCTCGCTTAAAAATATCCCATTGATGTAAACAATAACATGATCAAGCTGCGAGATGGCCACCATTCGTCACGCATCTTATCACGGCAAAACTCCGTTGGGGGAAAAAAAAAATATGCATATCTCGCATCACTGTCACTTTTAGCGTTCTCCACTCTGCTTCGTGTGGCACATTCAAGCAAGCGACATTTTCTACACTTTTTTGTTAAGCTTGGCATTCAAAACATCTTTTCGTTAAAAAAAAAAAAAAAAAAAAAAAAACTAATTTTTTTTTTTTTTCCGCTTTCAGCGTACTCCATTTTTAGCCCTCAACTGTATTCGACTATTAGAAATTGACTGTCATCTGCATGTATGTGGCACAAATTTTGTGGTTTCAAGAAGTAAAGCATAGAATTTCTCAACATACAGATTCTTTTCCAACAAACAAAAATAACTTCGATACTTATAAAATATAGTTTATGAATTAATATTATTTACAGAGAACATAACAACATATTTAGACTAAGTTAATACTTTCTAAAAGCAATAAATATACACTTACAAGGCAAATAAATACCTTTATTTATTCAGGTCGACATGTTTCATCGCTCAGACGGCGATATTTTAAAGATCTATAATGATACAAATAATATTTCCGCCAAAATTTTTTTTGAAATTGAAAACTGGAAAAAAACAAAACAACAACAAAAAAAAAAACCGCGATCGCATGTATAATGAAATGAAGTGCAATAATAAAGATGGATATTTGTGAACGTGAGTTATTTTGTGCTATTATTTCTTATTATGCACAGAATCTTTCCAAATTTTAGATAGTCCTATGGAGGCTGAATCATTGCATATATACCGGGTGTCCCAAAAAGGACGGACCGATTTTAAAATTCAATAACTTGCAAACGGTGACAGATATTTAAAAAATTCTTGCAGGAGGGTTATGCATAAGGTCAAAAGTTTTATTACAGTCATTTTCGATTTTAGTTCGAATTACAAACAATAGATGGCGTTGTAAGCAATAGTCGCTAAATACAGGCTCGATTTCTGGTCCTTTATGTTGTTTCATGCTGAAAAAGGAGATGGAAATGTATTATCCGGGCCACGAAGTACCAAAAATCGAGCCTGAATTCAGCGTCTATTGATCGCAGCGCCATCTATTATTTGTAATTCGAACTAAAATTGAAAATCGCTGTAAAAAAACTTTTGACCTTATGCATAACCCTCCTGCAAGAATTTTTTTAAATATCTGTCACCGTTTGCAAGTTATTGAATTTAAAAATCAGTCAGTCCTTTTTGGGACACCCGGTATTCTCACTGCGTAAAAAGATTTCTATTGATTCTAGGATAACGCCATACTTTTAGCAAGCACAGTAGAACCTCGATTATCCGAAGTAATTGGGACCGATCCTCGTTCGGAAATCGAGAATGCTTCCGTTTTAAGATAAAGCAGAAATATAAGCAATATTTCTTATTATGGTAACAAGTGCTTAATAAATATAAAGCGATAGCAAAATAGAAACAAGAATAAATTACCTGAATTTTAGATTAAATACTTTTTACATATTTCACGTTTGAAACAAAGTTTTGTTTGTCGCTTTGCTTTGCAGCTCAATCATTTTTTTTTTTTTTAATACTATTAGTTCACCAGTATCAGTCTTTCTGCTGCTCCAGCCATGACAAACATTTTGCTAAACATTCAAATGCTTCAGAATGGCTAATTTGTCAGTTTTCTTCGTACCACTCCGCAGCTTACGGGAGTTCCAAGTTAAATTCAAAGGAACTCTAAGAAAGGGGATCAAAAATATTTATATGTACTCGGAAAGGACCGCTTGGACACAAGGAATATGATAGGTAAGGAAAAAAAAAAAAAAAGCTTTCAAAATGGATTTTGCACACAAGTAATGTGGTAGTAAAAAAAAAAAAAAAAAAAAAAAAAGCTTTAAAAATGGATTTCGGTTAAAAGAGGTTCTACTGTATTAACTAGTTTGATGATTTTAATCGATTTTCATATATAATTTTTTAGTTATTTAGATTTCTTATGTTTACTAATAAATTTATCAAATTTGTTTAGAAAAATAATGTAATCAAGACATAAAGAGACAAACAAAATACATTTTCACATTTTATTATTCCAAAGCGATTAAATTTCTCAGAAAGAAAACTCTGGATTTTGATGAACATCAATTTTTTCCTTCATTTCAATTATTTCTTTGAATCCTGGTACTTTGGATTGTTAGGATTCATCTGGTTAGAGTGGTTGGTAAGGTCGGGTTTTGTTCCAGTACCTTGATATCCAGCAGCATGACCAGGACCTGTAGGTGTGTGGGTTGGATTACACTGCTTTGTTCGGTTATCTTGGTTAGCCTTATCCATCTGAGGAGGGAAAAAGACAGGGAAATCTTACGGTAATAAAATAAATAAAATCAAGTTAAATGCATATTAAAAAAAAATACAATACAACATATCTTTTTAACCCATTTAACTGGATACTAAATGAAAATCTGTCTTGTTTGAAGCAAATTTAATGTACGAGGGACGTTCCGAAACTAAGTTTCGTCATTTTCTTTCACACGGAAACTTTATTGCTAAAACAAAATACACCATGGCTTCATGAACAGGGTTCCTACACAATTCTGGTAAAAAAATTCCCTGACCTTTCTCAGTAAAAATTCGGCTTATATATTGTTGTAAAACCCTCTACAATCGACTTTAATTTAGATAAATGCTAGAAAAAAGTATGTGCTATATGAATTTCAGATTTTATAAATTCCGATGAAAGTAGCAAATCAAAAATTCCCTGACTTTTTGCCTAAATTTTCGAATTCCCTGACCCGTAGGAACCCTGATGAACTATACACCTAACGCTATTTTTGACACAGTCTCCACCGACATCGAGACATTTGTCGTAGGGTGCAAAGAGTTTGAAGAAACCACTCTGATAAAACTCTGTGCACTGCGTTGAAAGGAATTGTTCCACAGCCCGCTCCACCTCAGCATTATTTGGGGGCAATGCATACATAACGTTATCAGTTTAAGGGGGGGGGGGGGTTGTCTGCACATGATATCGTAAGATATCGGTAGGGTAGGGGGGATTTGTGTTTTGATATCATTATCATTTTTGATACAAACTTTTCTTTTTTTATATTTTTAACTTGGTATTTAGGGGAAAGTAGGGGAATTACGCTCACTTAAGGGAAAACATGAAAGCTAGTCAAATTTGGACAAAAAATTCAATATTTTATTAACGAAGTATAACTCCAAAGCATAAGGAACAATTTGCAATCAACTAATTTTCATAAAAGTTTTAGGAATTTTTTTTTTATCGTTTTATTTAAATGACCATCGATTGAGCGGCAATGCCCGACATGGTAGGGCAGGGTCGGCGAACCTATGGCACGCAAAAGAACATTTTTGGCACGCCGTTGATTGAGGTTTTAAATCAAGATACAGTGACATCATACAAAATTTACCGATATAGATGTGTTGAGCTTGTTTACATTCGATTATTTGGAAATTGAAGAATTTAAATTGTAGCTTATTAAATTCCAATCTAGTTGAATATGAGCTGAAAATTTTATCAAACAACGGCAAGATATGGAAAATATTGAAAAGAAATATAAGTAAAAAATGCTGATGATAAAATTACAGCAACTTTGAATTTCATTCAAGAGTCATTTTAAGAAACTGGTATTTGTCATTTTAAAAACTTTCCTGCCTATCTACGACTGCGTTTAATTATTTTCACAAGTGAATTATATTAAAACTCAAATAAAAACCACTTGTTAGATAAAATCAGTTCAGCTTGCATTCTGTTAAATGAACTTACTTAAGTTATGAACCTCATAATATTTTTCATCCAAGATACAATAATCGAAATCTCATTTCATCTCATTAATTTTTATTTTATTATTTTCTAAAATATATGTATTTCTTTAAATATTGCACTGTAATACCCCATGTATGTTGCCCATATTTTTAAAATCCCAATAAATAACTTTTTAGTAATTTCAGTTCTTGATTTATTTATCCATTAAATTCGTTTCATAGATGGCACGCCATGGCTACGAATTATGTATTTTGAAAAAGTTGGCACGAGAATCAAAAAAGGTTCGCCGACCTGTGGTAGGGCAATTGCGCTCGGTGTTTGAATACAACGTTTAAGTAAGACAAAAGTCACATACGTAGTTGTGTGGGCTGTTCACACCACTGCAGAATTTAGTACTATCACCAGAGACTTTGAATAGGTGAATTTTAATTATAACAGTAAAGTTTAGTACAAAAACACCATCCTATGAGTTAATCGTGCCTTTTATTCATCCTTCGTTGCAGCGGTCTCACAGACCGCTTCACACTAGTTATGTGACAATTTCTATGACATCAGTTAAAGGTTAAAAATCTTTTTTTTATAAGTTAGGCTGAAGATAGTAGATGGGGCACTTGTGAACAGTTCACAAGTGTATTTTTCAAGTCTGTGAATACATTTTTTTTTTTTTTTTTTTGTTTCAAATTTAATTACCCTTGTCAAACATTGAGCTATATATTCAATGTTTTTAGGATTGCTTCACAGTTTTAATTTACTGGAAGTTAGATAACAATTAAAAGTGACTCAAAAAGAGTAGACATATTAGTGTACAATTTTACGAATAATTTCTTGTATCTATGTTGAAACATTTATTGATTTACTCACACAACTAGAAAGAGGGCATCTAATTAGTTTTTATCACAGTTTTTATTCACAAAAAATTACTTTCGTCTTATTTATGCATGTGTTCACATGTGCCCCAGCTATGTTCACAACTACCCCTCCACCGGGGCACATGTGAACAAATTTAGACAATTTTTAGAATGATGATATAAATTAGAATTTCTTGATAAATGCATTCTAAAGTTTCACCAAAAGAACAAACAAATTATAAATATTCATATAAATCAATTTTTGGTTCAATAGCTCATAACAATTTTGATAGTCAAAAATGTAAAAATTGTTCGCATGTGCCCCTCTCCCCTATATATATAAATTAGCATATTCTAATACAACATAGCTTTTAACCTCTTTGATATAAATTATTTGACATTTTAGATAAGACAAAAGAAATAATATTTTTAAGATAAATTTCTAAAGTATAACATCAAATATTACCCATATTTTTTTAATGCTAAAAGTAAAATTTTAAGTAATTTTGATTCATTAAAATGTTCTATTGTTGGCACGTCATGATCACGTATATAATATATTTTGGCACATGGATGTGAAAAGGTTCGCCGTCCCTGTTATAGGTAATATCTTTTTTTTTTTTTTTTTCCCTGTTCTGGTCCCCTGTTCCCTTTTCCCAATTCTGGTTTACTTTGCAATAGTAACTATACATTATAATGTAAGAAACAAATGTCCACTGTACAAACATACTTTTAAAAAACAATACTTAAAAATTAATTTAAAAAGTCACTACGTTGAATCATACGATATTTAGAAGTGAGGTATGAACGTTTTTGTCATTTGTCCAGAAGTTGGTTACACATTTTTTGACGATGGCGAAACAATCTGCAGTGAAAGAAATACGATTTTTTCGTTCATTTAGTCAAGCAAAATATACAAAAAAATCTGGAATTTTTTCTAGATTTAGATCAGATTGCAATTCTATATAACCCTTGCCGAATATTGAACATTTTCGAGTCTTGTTTTTTTTTCTATATATCATAAAGCAGAAATGTGTCCATCCATCAGTAACATTCAGTTCAACTCACAAATAACACTTAATGCTTTAAAAATCACCTTTTGTTTTTACCTAGGTTGGGGGAAGGGGGGGGGGGGGGAGAGAGAGAGAACCATACATATTTTCAATTCTAAATATTGCAAATATTGCATCAGTTGAATGTTTATTCCACATAATAAAAAAACACTTTCAGATAAAGTTTGGGAATTATAATTTACCAAATTTTTTTTGAATAATTTCTCACTGTGAATTATTTTGAATGCATCCACGTTTAACATAACAATAAACATTTGCTGTTGTATAAATAAGTACAGAGCTCCAATAAAATATGCAAAATTAAAAAGAAAGTGGCAAGGTTACCACAACTGGCAGTTAATCACTTTGTTCTGGTCTGTGTAATAAAGGAAGTGGTGCCCCCCCCCCCCCCCCGTGCTTGATTTACTTAGAGCAACTGGCAGCGGTGCACTCATAAATTTTCCAGTACTGGAAAGTTCAATTTTACGTTATAGTAGACCGCAAATACAGTGCAACTTCCCTGAACAACCATTTTTTCTTGGAGCGAAATTTAAGAGCGACCAATTTCTTTGAAGAAGGTATTAGAAAAATAATTCCGATAAGCGCATTCATCAAACTTCTGAACTAAGTTTAGATTTTTTTTTTATTATTATTCCGGTAACTTTTAAGCGTTTAAACCCCTTTGTACCATTTTTTAGGCAATGAATTTAACTCTGGTGACAAATTAAGAATGACGGTCAATAAACTCCCCAGCAATATTCTGTCAGGAAACTCTCAAAGAAATAGATAAATTAATGAAACCGTCATTATTTGTTCCCATCCTAAGAAAAAAAATTGCATTTATTTACCGAACTTCGAAAGGAAATGGAAGTAAAAGTTATAAAAGATAAAACCGTAAAATCACAGCAAACGTCAATGTATTCATTTTTTAAACTCTGCAGTAATTAACTTTTGTTTTGATACTTAAATTTTATATTTTTTCCTAATGTGAAAAATAAATTTTAGTAACATTGTTACAGTTTTTCAACAATTAAAATCTAGATTTAAACATGACCTCCATTAAGAGACCACCTCTCGGAGCGACCAATTTTTATTGGAACGGAACGTGGTCGCTTTAGGGAGGTTTTACTGTACATGGTCGGTGTTCAGAGACAGGCAGATGGCTAAATGAAAATTCTTATGAAAACTGAACATTCATTTTGATGTTTACCTTGGTAAGATGTGAAACTTATGTTCTCCATATTAAATATAAACTATTTTTTGTTAAAAAGATTTTTAGAGTTTTGTTGCACTTGCTTATAGATAATTTAAAAAAAAAAAAATAATTTTCTTACGGTCTGTTTTTTATAATTTATGTTATGTCTTTCATTAAGAAATGTAATTTCAAACCCAACATGATCAAGAATAAGTTAGTCAACCTGACCAGCAACAACAACAACAACAACAAAAAAAAAAAAAAAAAAAAAAAAGAAAAAAAGAAAAAAAAAAAAAAAAGAAAACTACTCGGATGTGGTTATCTAATAGTTCCTGAAAAATTCATCATATCAACGACGCCGGTTAGGTGATTTACGCCAAAATCTAACCAGCAACAACTTTTGTCAACTTCTAACTGAATCTGAAATTTGATGAAATTCCGTGCATTAGTTTTTGAGATAGAGCTATTGCGGAAATTGTAAAAAAAATTCTGCATAGCAGCGCCACCTGTTGGACAATTTACACCAAACACTAATCTGGACAAAGTTATACCACATACTAAAAGTTTGATGAAAATTCATGCATTAGTTCTTGATATATAGCTATTGCGGAAATCGTGAAAAATGCAGAATAGCAGCGCCACCTGTTGGGCGATTTACACCAAAGACTAAAACAATACTAATTTATATCAGGGACTAACTGAATTTGAAGTTTGATGACAATTCGTGGATTAGTTCTTGAGATATAGCTATTGCAATAATCATGAATAATGCAGCATAGCATCACCACCTGTCGGGCGATTTACACCGAAACGTAATAATGAGCACCAAATTATATCAAAGACTAACGGTATCTGAAGTTTTAAGAAAATCTGCGCATTATTTTGAGATAGAGCGTCTACAAAATTATTGCCACTTACAGACAGACAGACATTTTCTAAAAACCATCAAATCGTGTACTTTCTAAAACGTATAAATCCATCGAAAACCGGATGTCGAAATTTTTCCCGAATCCAATATTTTCTTCTTGTAAAGATAGAACAAAGTAAAAATTATGACCAATCAATCTGACTCGACTTGAACTCAAGAGTCTGTGAGGTTAGATAAAATCAGATTACCTGACTCAATGCAGGACTCGACTTTAAACTCACCATAAAATATATTTACTATCATGGAAACATATACACAAAACACTTATTTATAGATAATGTCAGGCTCGGACTGGCCCGCCGGCCCATCGGCCGGTGCGCCCTCGTCCAGGAAAACTTCGCGCCCCTAAGTGCCTAAACCGCTCCAATATTTTTTCCCTTGTTGTAGACATACATTCTGATTACGTACTAAATTTCGAGAATTCGTTTAGGGAGTAATCAACAATCACTAGATAGACAGCACAAGAGAAGTATGTTTTTATTATCACAAGATATATCATAGCAATTTCAAGATCGGAAACCAAAAAGTACATCTTTGCATGCGATTAAAAGAGAAAACATGCACCCAACGAGAGCTGTAGTAGCCATGGCGCCCTGGACTTAATTTCTTTCATCGCTTCTTTGAATGATATCTTTTAGATTTTAACCAAATATTTTGCATATTTTCAGTCCTTTTGCTTTTAGTACTTTGCGCTCGCCTCCTTTATAGCGGCCCTGAATGCACCTATAATCGTGCTTTTTAAAAGCGACTTGAGTAAAAAAAAAAAAAAAAGTATATCAGAAGTCAAAAAGCTTTTTGGATGGATTTTGTTGTTGACTGGAAAACACAATATCTTTCTTTTTGGGGAATACAAAGTTGATGATACTTTTGGATTACAATCCTGCTAGCTGTGGGATCTCGCGGGCAGCGTTTTCCCATTCACAAAATATACCATCATTTCGGATAGTAATTTTGTGCATAGTGTAGGAGTAATCAGTGAAAATACATAAAAAAAATACATATACGTCGAAATGAGAACCTTCTCAAAACACTTAAATATGGAAACTTAAATATTTCCCTTGATCTCTAACAATGGTAAAAGTTTTGCAAATCATGGGAAAAGTGTGATGAGAATAACAAATTTACTAAATTATTTAAGCGATTTTAGATTAGCAAAGCGACTGTTTTAGGGTGTACTTTTTCTGTAGAAACTTTTTTATAAAGTGATATCAATTCAGCTCTTTATGGATGCATAAAGTCATTTTTTAAGGATAAAAAATACCAACTGTTTTCATAAGCAAGTATTATTTTCACATTCAAATAGCCCTATATTTCAGCATTCCAATACCCTGTAATATGTGGTACTTTTTTTTATAAAGGAACAAAAGAAGCATGAGATTTAGTTTTCAAAATTTCTATTTCCATATGAAAAGTATATTTTTGTTTTAAACATAAACGTTTTATAAACGAAGTTTACATACTGAATGTTTCTTGTGTGTGTTGAAGGAGATACCTGCAGATACCACATTTAAAAATGCTACTTTGTTAATAATATTAATAATAATAAAACAGTTGTAAATAAAAAGTAGATGTTCTCAGATTGTAACAGAAATTAAATTTATGACATTTTAACTGACTTGACAACTAATTCATATTACATTAAGCCCTTAGCAGCACCGCGGCAACTCTATTTGGCGCCTGGTGCAAAAAAAACCTTGTTAGCTTTTCTAAAGAACCGCAGTGCATCAATGGTGATTAGTAAAAAAAATGTGGTTACTCCTAACTAATTCTGCTAAAATAATCGTAAAAAAATATGTAGGTACCAATCGACTGGAAATAATATCTACTAGTTATATTGTTATGTATAAAATATGTTTCCGATGTCATCTACTTATTAAGAATTGTACCAACTTTGAAATTTCAAACAATAACACTCTTTTTTGACACCTTATTTGATTTTCTTGGGTCGAGACAGCCCGGAAAAAGGCATATTCTATACGCATTATCTTAAATCTTGATGGGGTTAGAAGAGTTTAAATTTGAGGATGGTAAAGCGAAATCCATTTGAGAAACTTATTTTTATCTTCATAAAAATTATCTGATTGATTTTTTATTAATTATTTAAAGATATACAGAATAGACCCAAACTTATTCCAGACTTTTTTTTCTATTCAAACACTTTTCTTAGTTAGAAAGCTATTAATAAAGTCATATTAAACTAGTATGTTGTGGCCATCACAAAACTTTCTTCTTTCTCATACATGTCAATACTTCAAAATTCACTATCTCAGTACCAAATTAAATGGCAATATGTGTTCATCATGAGAATTCTAAAAATATGAAATTCCGTGCATTAGTTCTCGAGGTATGACTGTCATTGAAATCGTGTAAATCCAGCAAAATGCAGCATAGCAGCGCCACCTATTGGGTTATTTACACCAGAACCTAATTATCACCAACTTATGTCAACGTCTAACTAAATATGAAGTTTGAGGAAAATTCGTGCATTAGTTCTTGAGATAGAGGTATTGCACAAATCATGACAAATGCAGCATAGAAGCGCCACCTGTTGAGCGATTTGCAACAACACATAATCAGCAGCAACATTAATCAAGTTATACTTAAATCTGAAGTTTGATGAAAATTCGTGCATTAGTTCTTGAGATAGAGCTATTGAGGAAATAGTTCAAAACAGCAGCGCCACCTATTAGGCGATTTACACCAACACGTAGGCAGCATCATTTCCTATGAAGGACTAACTAAATACGAAGTTTGATGAAAATGAGTACATTAGTTTTTGAGATAGAGCTACTGCGAAAATAGTGTAAATCCTGCAAAATGGAGCATAGCAGCGCCACCTGTTGGGCGATTTACACCAAAACGTAAACAGCATCCATTCATGTCAAAGAATAACGGAATCTGAAGTTTTATAAATATCCATGCATTAGTTCTTGAGATAGAGCTTTTGCGGAAATCCTGCAAAATGCTACATAGCAGCGCCACTTGCAGGGCGATTTACACCAAAAACTAATTAGCACCAATCTATATCAGGGACTACCTGAATATAAATTTTTATTAAATTCCGTGCATTAGTTCTAGAGAGAGAGGGCCCACAAAATTTGCGTCACATACAGACAGACATTTTGTAAAAACATGTTTTTTGGAATCTCTGACCCATAAAACGTGTAAATCCGTCGAAAACTGGAATTCGAAAATTTTCCTGAAACCAATACTTTCTTCTTGTAAAGGTAGAAGAAAGTAAAAATATATATAAGAACAAACTACAATTGTTAAAACATCGATGTGTACAGCTCATTTGAATAATTAGTTTTCGAGATATGGAGAAAATTTTCCTTTCCATAATTTAAGGGGGTCGTATTCCGCTATCAAAGGTACCATCGAAAAAAATCGTAAACACTTACCAGAAATATTTTGTAGGATTTTCTTTGATGTAAAGTAAGTATTTAATAAATATATAATACTTGTAAAATTTTACTGGTGACTAATTGAAAGATTTTAGTACTTTTTTTTGTAAGATCTTCAATTTATTTTCCGAAATTTACGGATAAACCCCTAACACATTTTGTTTTGTAACTGTATTAAGTTTTAAGAAAAGAATATAAAAGCTATATCTCTTTCCTGGCTAGAAAGGAACTGAAATAGGGTGTCAAAAGTGGATGTTACCATTTGAAAAATCAACGTTCGTGTATTTTTTTATATGTAGACAGCCTCCAAAGCAAAATTTATGAAAAGCATTTAATAGTAAATATTATTCCTAATCAATTGGTATCCTATGACTTTTTTATACAGTCATTTTCAGGAAAATTGGTAGGGGGTGATCGCATTTTTCTGCAAGGTGTCTACAGATAGAAGAAGAAAATGAGAAAGCTCTAGTCTTGATATCAGTAATATACTACAAGGTAATCTGTGTTCAACTTGCTGGAGTTTTATATGTTATATGATTTGTTTTACAAAATTGCTTTTGTAGGATTGATGGAGCTTTAAACATGCACCAAGAATATAGCGGTGTCTCCTATCCAGATTTAGAGATATAATTTAAGCCATTATCATTTACTTGGTGGTATGCGAGTGTGTTAAACCTCGTCAAACCAGATACAACACAAGCAAGTAAAATTGACTTGATTCGCTAAAATTTTTGCGCCTTCTGAAAATCCAAGGTCTGCGCCCTTTACACTGACCCAGTCCGACCCTGGATAATGTATGAATTAAATGTTTAGTATTAAAAGTTAAATTCATTGTTTAATCTTACCTTTGATTTTAGCTTTCCTTCTCCTCACAAAAAGCAATTAATAATAATCTATGGACGCACGATCCAAAAACTGAAAGAAGAAAATATATTTTTAAAACTACATTTTGATATTTTAAAAAGATTGCTTTAAATAATAATAATAAAAAAAGAGTTGTTTGATCGCCTGTAAACAATATTACGTAAAGGTTCACAGCTACAAAATTTGCCCTAAAAGATACTTCCAGAAAAGTGTGGAATCGAACATAACAAATAAAGATTTTTATTTTAATATCCATCTAAATTAGGGATGCACCGAATAGTGGTTATGGCCGAATATGCCTACAAGCGAACCGAATACCGAATATTTGGTCAGCCGAATAGTAACTTTAGGTCGAGTACCGAATATGCGGCCAGCCAAATAGTAACTATTCGGCCGAATACCGAATATTCGGCTTGTCGAATACTTTTATATTTCAAAGTTTAAAGGCATTAAAATATTAAATTTTAAAACAATTTTACATAAAAGTTAAAACAGAAACTTTCATTTTGATAAACAAGAGCTTTTTTCAAGTAAACTTTATTCTGAAAAAATCTGCTTTGAGTTATTTAAGAAGAGGATAGTTATAAAACTTTTGGTCGAATGTTTTGATATTCGGCTAAACTGAATATTCGGTGCATCCCTACTTTATGCTGAAAAAAAATCTGCTTTGAGTTATTTAAGAAGAGGATAGATATAAAACTTTTTTTAATTAATAAAATTTTAAATTTTACGGCTTCGTCTGTGAATTAAACAAAGGAATAAAATTTTCTTAAATTCTAAAACAAACATTTTAAAATCAAAGAGAAATTGTGAAAAAAATTGTACAGGATCATATATTATTTGCTTGTTAGGAAGACACTAAAGTGAAAGTAAATAAATAATATAATCTATTCAAATTTTCAGGGACCCGGAGCTGGAGCTGGAGCCGGAGCGCTCCGGAGCTGTGTTTTCCCTGGAGCTGGAGCTCTAAATTTTCCCCAGCTCCAGGGCTCCTTTAGTTTTTAATATTCTTTTAAATCTTTTTTTTTTTTTCAGTCTTTTAAATTTCTAGGCTTAAAATATTTTAATTACAGTAGAAGATCTTTATAACGCGATTCTATATAACGCAATTCTCCATATAACGCACAACTTCTCAGATGTAAACAATGAATTTTGCAGGTAAGAAGCATTTGAAATCCCACATCGTAAAAATTGCTACTCTCTAGAAAACTACATTTGATACATTAATTCAACTTTATCTCCTTAATTCAAAACTTTTTAATGAAAAAAAATTGCTATTATTACAATAAATATTATATTTTTGGAAATGAGTAATATAATGAATGATTGGGTCCAGGTATAGTTGGACCATGTTTATAAAATAAACAATATAAAATGATCATATAATGCAAAAATTTATAATTTGGATAATTCCTGGTGACAAGAAGTGCAGTATAAAGATACTCTAATGTATTTTGGTATGTTTCAGATTTATATGGTCGTGTTTATAAGGTAAATTTAATGATGTGTGAAATGTGATCCATATAATGCAAAATTCTATATAACGCACAACCTTGCATTTTTAGGTTTGCGTTATAAAGATCTTCTACTATACATCATTATTCAGTATTTTAATTATATCATTTTTTAGGTTTTTATTATTATTATTATTAGAGAAGGAAACCTTCTCGAAACATGGTAACACTACTTTACTTCTACTTTCTACTTGAACTAAGTGACAACACTATTCGAAAACAAATATGGCCGCCTGTTTGCATGTGTAGTTGTACAATTTTGGCTGTTTGAAAAGTGTAGAAGAAATTTAAGATTTTTGTGTTTAAAATTCCACCAAACTTTCTATTTTAAAAGCAAAAGCTAAAAGATGTCATACTTTCTGAACAAGCATTTGAAGTTTGATGAGAAGAAAAATGCATTTTGTCAGATCTTTAATGAAAGTAGAAAGTATTTGTGAGCAAAAAATTAAACGTGTAAATTAAAATTTGCAACTCAAAAGTGCGAAGTCGGAGCCGAGTTGGAGCCGGAGCCACAGTATTTTCTCTAGGAGCGGAGCTGGAGCTGGAGCATCAAAAATTGTTCGGCTCCGGGTCACTGCAAATTTTATATGGTGGCAACTCAGCAAGAATAACTGTTCTACTCCCTTTGATTAATTGCAAGGAAGTTTTTAAATGCATCCTAGATAGGTGTCAGGAACGAGCGATCATTTTAAGAGATTGTAAATGTTGTTCTTAAAACCTTAGCAATAAACACATTATTAGACAATGTTCAGGCACTTGCGTTTGTACATGTACAGCTCATATTCAAAATATTAGAATAATTAATTTTTTTTTCAAATAAAAAATATCAATTGGTAATTTAATGTCTTTTAATGCAAACATACAGACGGTATTTTATAAAGAACTTATTGTTGATTAAACTTATTTATTATCTTAAAATTAATATCATTTTTGCAAAGATTAATTGAAAAAAAAATTATTTTGAAAAGTCAAAATATTAGAATATTTATTCAAGTGGTTCAAAAAATTAGAATATTTCACATTAATTCTCCTTTAATTATCACCAATTCATAACTGGTGGTATCATTGATTAAATTCAGGCGATTTTATTTAAAATCAGTATTCTTTATTCTTTTTGCAGTTTCTTTGATTTTTCGTCTTAAAATGGGTCGTGTGAGTGATATTCCTGAATCTATTAAACTTCGTATGGTTGATTTGCATAGCCACGGTAAAAATCAATGTTATATAGCGAATTATTTACATTGCTCGCTATCAAGCGTTAGTAAAATACTAAACAATATTTTTTTTAAAAAATGGAAATTTTCAAAATAATCACCAAAATGGCGGCTGAAAACCAAAAACTAGAGATAACAGGAAACTGAAGCGTATAGTTATGAAAAACCGTTTTAAAAGTGTGCGATTCTTGCACCAAAAATGGAAAGAAGGAGTTGAAGTTTTTACATCGACAACATTAAGTTTCAATCTTGTGTATCGAAAAAAAAACCTCTCATGAGTGCAAAACAAAAGCGTATAAGATTGAATTGGTGTAAATCAAGACTTTTATGGAGCGAAGAAGATTGGAAAAATATATAGTGATGAAAGTATGTTTTGTGTTTCATATGGAAATAAAGGTATTCGAGTTTGGAGAATGAAGCAAAAAGCATTTGATAAAGAATGCTTTAAACGTTCCGTAAAATTTGCTGCTAGTGTGATGGTTTGGGATTGCATAAGTGCAGAAGGACCTGAAAAGTTATGCATTGTCTACGAAAAGGTTAACTCTCAGATATATCAAGAAATTGTTGAATAGTACATGATTCCATCATCAGAAGATTTATTTGAAGATGATTTCATCTTTCAACAAGATTTAGCGTCACCGCATACCTCGGTGTCAATTAAGAATTGGTTCCGCCAACGCAACATTAAGGTACTTCCTTGGCCACCAAACTCACCAGACCTTAATCCCATCGAAAACTAAGCTGCGTCCTTATGGGGGGTTTTCTGTAAACAATGTTTGTTTTTATATTAAGTGCTGACTGCTGAGATTTTTTTCTCTTTTTTTTGTGTGTGTTCGTGGAAAAATGAAGTGGAACTTAAATTATATTGCCGAGTTTTTAAATGTATACCAAGAATACTCTGTGTTATGGAAGATAAAACACACAGATTACTGCAATCTGCAATACGAAATTAAAAGATGAAATTCGAATTTTATATTCTAATGGTCATTTATAAATTTTCATTAATTTTTAAGGTTTTAAGACCCGTGTCCATTATTGTAACGTTTAATTAGTTTATTTTCAGTAATGGACACTCCATGTAATCATTACTAAAAATGCAATTTCAGAGATGTTTAATAGGGATATTATTTATGCACTATGTATTAATTACTTAATTTTTTTTTGGACATTTCCGTTTTCATTTTCGGCCGAAAATAGGAAGATTACCGAAATTCGGTTTTGTTCGATCCTTATTTAAAGGTATTAAAAATTAAACAATTTTACATGATATTTAACACAAATACTTTCGATTTGGTGAACAAACCTTTCAAAAAAAAAAAAAAAAAAAAAACTATGCTTTAAGTTATTATTTAAGAGGATATAGTCTTAAAACTATTTTAATTAATAGAACTTTAAGCTTAATGACTTCGGTAAATTAAGATAAATGAGTAATATTAAAATAAATGAATTCCTATGGCAACAATTCGGCTAGAATAACTTTCCCGCTGCTTTTGATTTACAAAGGAAGTTTTTAAATGACCCAGAGAGTAGTGTCTGGAATGGGCGACTATTTTCAAAGCTGCTATGCATACCCGGTGTTCCTAAAATTTTGGAACAAACTTTCATGGGAGTCATACAAATTTGAGGTTTATCTGAAGTTATTACCAAGGCCTCAGGGAATGCCGGGCGGGTCTGCTAGTAACGTGAGTTTGTGATCATGAGAAATATAAAGTTACGATTTCTTTATTCTTTTAAATGAATCTAGAAACATGAAATTTGTAATGGTGATTTTAAGAAGTAAATGTTCGCTAAGAGCGATTCTAAAAAATATTGAAATTTGAAAGTATTAAATGAACCGAACATGTTCTAAATTGCAATTTCTTTGGAATTATTAAGGCTTATTATAATATAAATAGGTTTATTTTATTTTATACACTTCCTTAAGGGGGTGCAATAGCAAAAAATGTTAAAATTTAGATTTCTTTTAATCTGTTTGAGGTTAAAAACATGAAATTTTATATCGTGTTTAGTTCACTTTTAAGACGTAAATGCACTTTATTAAGATACTGGGCAATTCCCCTGCTTACATAAATGTGACAGTTACATAACATACATGTGACACTTGCATAAATATCTATATTTCAACGTACTATAAGTTTTTAGAATATAAACCATAGACTAAAAATACTTTTTTTTTTAAAAGCACATTTTCATGTTAGCATAGTTGTCTTAATTTGACTTTGAGGATACAATAGCATTGTTAAAACAGCATTAATATGTAGAAAAGATGTCAACAAGCGATATAAAATTACCCTTTAATATACTGTAAAAAAACATTCTACTGGCAATCGAGACACCAATACTATTTCCGTATTTTAACGGAAATTTCCCCACATAAATTACAGAAAATTTTCCGTTTTTCTGGAATTTATGAGGGAAAATGTCCGTTAAAATACGGAACTAGTACTGGCGTTTCGATTTCCAGTAGAATCTTCGTTTTTAGTCCTTTTTTTTTTTTTACAGTGTAGTTCAAAATCATCCACATTTTAAATCCTAGGCCTAAGTAAACTGCCCGTTTCAGGGCCATTCCATGAAAAAAAGTTTTGCGTGTGACGCTTACATAAATACCTATATCTATCGAACAGCGAAACAGCACCGAAAACTGGCGATAAGAAGCAATTAAAATAATTAAACTTTGTAACAAAAATCACCATAAAATAAAAACAATACACATGACGAGTTATATATTTATCGCGAAAATATATTTTTAGCTCGAAACGCGTCCTATGTATTGTTTTTATTTTATGGTAATTTTTTACAAAGCTTTATTATTTTAATTACCTATATCTATCTTCTAAGTTGTTAAAATATAAATTATATCCATTAAAAATAACAAACAATCCTAAATTTTCATATTATCATAGTTGTTTTGGTTTAAGGATATAATGAAACTGTTAAAACAGCAAACAGGAGTAATATGCAGAAAAGCTGTTCCACACGTGACATGAAATTGTCCTACTAAGCACGTTTGCTAAAAAAAAAGACAGATTTAAAATGACGAAATGATTGGAACATGTTCCATACTCATAATTCATTCTGAAATTATCGAAATTAGAAGTTTTAAATTTTAGGTTTCTATTTCACGCAAGTTTAAAGAAAAAATCAAATTTCAAATGCGTGGAATGTGAAGAAATCGTTTTATTTATATTTGCACTGTGATTTTTCTCTCTCAAACTGTCAACCTAGAAGAAGATTTAACTTCAAAGACGTTGATGAGCACAAACATTTTCTTTAATTTAATTTTTTTTTTAAAGCGAAAAGATAAAAATATATTATTTGTCATGCCAGTGTTACATAGAACACCTTTTCTGAGCAATGGAATAAAACGCAAGTACCTGTAACTGGACTGCTATAGTTAATTGAAGTTAATATTTAAAATTATAGTCATAAGTATGACTTTCCTCTAATTTGAGTAGATGATATGTGTTAAAATAATTAAATTAACGAATAAAATAGAGACGTAAAAAGTAAGAGAACTTACCTCGAATAAAAACGGAATGGAGAAAAGGGTATTTCCCTCGAAGCAAAGCAGGAAAGTCGATACCTAGTAATGCTAACGGTGACCGGACGAATGTGGGCGCTCTCAGAGGTGTAAATGCGAACAACCAAATTTTATAACGATGAAAAGTTATGGTTATGAATTTTATCACGTGATTATAATCCAATAGGATTCCGAGGCTGATTCTGACGCAATATATACGAACCAAAACTAAAATAAATTGTATTGCAATTGCAACATGTAATCTTTAGGGGGTGTGGACAGGAAGGGGGGGGGGGGGGCAGGAGATGGCATTTAAAAGTTATGAGAGATGTTAGAAATTATTTTCAAATAAATTGTACAATTTGGATTATCAGTAATTTGTAAAATATTTTAAAAGGGTAAAAAATCGCACTATCTAATTTCCATTATCACAAATTCTATATTTCAATTATGGTAGAGCGCCGATTATCGGAACTCCAATTAACCGAACTTCCAATTATCCAAACCAGTGTTGAATTCAAGCATTTTTCTCCGGGAGGAATTTCTGTGGCTCCGGGGGGGGGGGGGGGGGACATTATAGAGTTCCGGAAGGGATTGCACTTTTGACCATTGAAAACACAAAATCTCAAATGTTCCGGGGGAATTGTCCCCCCCGGGCCACCCCCTGAATTCAACACTGAACCAAACACTCCGTTTCTCTCATCCCCCCCCCCCCTTCAAATTTAGCACATATGAAATCGAATCCCCGATTAGTATACCCGCAAGGTGCAGTAACAACGAAAAAGAAATTGAAGAAAATGAAAACGAATGTTCTGAAAAAGATCCAGGTCCATCACATAACGATGCCTTTGAATGTTCGGAAACAGCTATGAAATGGCCCGAACGGCAGAAGAACGCTGATCCTATTCAACTAACGTATTTAAGAATTATTCCAGATATGGCAGCATTGAAAAGAATGTCTTCGTTAAAGCAAGCGACAATCGAAAGCTTTTTTGCTTAAATTATAATATTTCAAAAAATGATAAAAAAAGGAAAAGAAAATTTTAAATAATAAAAAAGTAAAAAGAAAAAAAAACAATTTTTTAAACACCCCCAGCAATAACTGGTGCTGGCAGTCCTAAGCCTGGATAAAGTGTGAATGTTTTAGTACAGTCAGAACCAGGTATGTAGTGGGGGGTATACGCCGTGTACCTTCTGGATTTTTTTAACAAGCTCCATATACCCTCTGCTTCTCAAATAAAGCACTAGCGTATACCCTGTCTATGAACGTTCATGACTTCAGCGTATACCCTCTGTCTATACCGTATACTCGCTGCTTTTTTTACGACTACAACACTGGTCAGAACATCCCTTAAATTGTCTGTCCATTTATCCGAACCCGAACTTGGGTCGGTCCCGACTTGTTCCTTGTTCGGATAATCGGCGCTTTACTATATACCAATATTAACATTCCAGCAGGTACAATTTACTAAAGCCCGGCTTCCTTTAACCTTAGAAGACTAGACGATTATATTTGTTTGGCGGGAGACAGCTGATTCACAAGAGGAAGGATAATTGAAGCGCTGAGTGGATGAGCATGTTATGCTACATTTTCTAAAAAAATTTTTATCTTTTGGATGAAAGCGTTATGAGGTATCCTATCACATGGTGAAGCTAAAATACTAAGATTCTATTTAGTCTTGAAGATTTAAGACATTATTCATTAATATTTAATATTTTAATATTTAATAATGTCAATAATATTAATAATTTTTAATATTTGAAAATTAAATATGAATAAGTTTTTCTGAGAGAGTTTAGTACCATACCTGTTAATATTTTAAACACATGGTATCAAACAGAAAATTAATCATTAAAATTTACAGCAAAAATTTTCACTTCAAATGTAATTTTTGTTACTTAACATGTTCTTCCACTTAGCTCTTCAATTATAAGAACAAGAATATTTGTTTTCCATATAAATTTATAATGTTGCGAAGTACATTATAATCATTTTTTAGGTGCGTTCGTAAATATGTAAATACGCAGCACCTATAGCCGTCGTTCGGTCCGTCTGTCTGTCTATCCGTCCGCCCGCATATAACAGAGCAAAAACTACCCAACCGAACGGTCTGAAATTTTGAATATATAATTGTTGTAAAATTTTGTCGAGTCTTTTGAAATGTTATGAAAATCGGATGTATAGTTTAATTACACTGGCAGTCAAAAGTTTTCAGTTACATTACGGCCAATGGGAAAAAATTATTTCAGGCGCATTTTAAGGATGTAACAGCCTTTTGAAGAGAATGAAATGGATATGCACTTATGAAATGCACTAAAATATACATTCAGTACAATATGCGGTGCAAAAAATATTTATAAAACTAGTTATGTTACGAAACGCATTTCATTTGCCACGTTTGACAAATTGTTTTTTACACATTTAACATGTTATAGATTACAGTTACATGTTACTAACTCAATCTAAAGTTTTATTAAATTCCATTCATTAGTCCTTGAGATAGAGCGCCCACAAATTTTGTGTCACACACACAGACTGACAGACAGACATTTTGAAAAACATGTTTTTCGGGATTTCTGACCCCTAAAACGTGTAAATCGGTCGAAAACCGGAATTCGAAAATTTTCTTCTTGTAAAGGTAGAAGAAAGTAAAAAAAAAGAAATCGCATATATGTATCTTTTAAATTTGACCATTGTGAACATATATGAATTTAGAAATGTACATGTGTGAAATTGAAATATTGCAAGACAAAGGAAGCAACCATAATCATTTTATTTTAACCCCTTCCGATGAGTAGCACGTTTGCGTGACGTTTATGGTGCACATCTTTGAATTTGAAATTTAGGGTTGGGTTGATTTTTGACGGCCAATTATCTACACGAGGGATATAGGCCCGGGGGGGGGGGAGTGCCCTCCGTGGGGGTCTTTCTAAGGGAACCTAATCCGTATTAACGCATGGAAGATCCACGGCTCGAAGAAAACCACGAAAACTCCGAACGATTAGGCCGACGGGCGCGATTGGGATCGAACCCAGCACCTCCCGTCTACCAGCTTCGAGAGCAGAACCTCTCGGCCACTGGTGGGGCTTTGAAATTTAGGATTTTCAGCGGTTAAATAAAGTAAATTTTTTTTTTTTTAAAGTGGTGTAGAAGAGTTAAACAAAATGTAAAAAAGCGAAGGAATTAAACAAAATATAATGGATGCCAGTGCTGCTAGTCCGCCACTCCTTTTTTAACCACTTCGGGAAAAGCGTCTTTTACAGAATTTTTAATCTTTTATCACCGGTTTTTGAAAACAGAAATTTTTGGCTAATTGAATCGGGAAAATGCTCGGATTAAATAAGGCAAAATTTACAATAAAAATTTACTGGTTAGAATAATCACGGAGTCTGAGCACGTATACGGGTCGCTCGTCCCCAAGGGGTTCAAAACAGACTACTTGATTGCCACCACTTTTTAGAGATAGAATAATTCGCATTATTTAATCTTTCATGATAAGGCGAATATTTCTACTTTAAAAAAGTGATGGCAATCGAGAAATCTGATTATTTTAAAAGTAGGAAACTGGCAACACTGATCGATGTTTCTAACAATTTCAAATTACGAAGAACATCAGAATATTTACAGGAAGTAGTATTAAAAGATTTCAATTATGTGTTGAAGATAAGAGAAATCGCTTTGGGAATGATTTGAGAATTGCCATTATTGAATTCTATTACTGAATTACACGATCGATCGTTGTCTGTGCAAGCTTTATTTACATATATTTTTGATGCAGTTTTTTTCATACTTGTTAATATATTTATGATTTAAAAAGCGCGAGCATCAATTTGTGAATAAATCCTATTACTTTCTTCTATCTTTACAATTAGAAAGTGCTGGATTCGTAAAAATTTTCGAAATCCGGTTTTCGACGAATTTACACATTTTAGGGTTCAAAGATCCCGAAAAACATGTTTTTACAAAATGTCTGTCTGTGAATCTGTCTGCCTGTCTGTGTGTCATACAAATTTTGTGGCCGCTCTATCTCAAGAACTAATGAACGGAATTTAATAAAACTTTAGATTCAGTTAGTCCCTGATTGCTGATGACTTTTTGGTGTAAATTGCCCAGCAGGTGGCGCTGCTATGCTGCATTATTCATGATTTTTACAATAGCTATATCTCAAGAACTAAAGCACGGATTTTCAGAAAACTTCCAATTCAGTTAGGCCTTGATATAATTTGATGCTGATAACTTTTTGGTGTAAATCGCCCAATAGGTGGCGCTGCTATGCTACATTATTCATGATTATCGCAATAGCTCTATCTCAAGAACTAATGCATGAATTTTCATCAAACTTTAGATTCAGTTAGTCCCTGATATAAATTAGTGCTGTTTAGTTTTTGGTGCAAATTGTTCAAAAGGTGGCGCTACTATGCTGCATTTTTCACGATTTTCGCTATAGCCGTATCTTAAGAACTAATGCATGAATTTTCATCAAACTTTAGATTCAGTTAGTCCCGGATATAAACTGATCCTGTTAAGTTTTTGATGTAAATTGCCCAACGGGTGCCACTGCTACGCAGAACTTTTCACGATTTCCGCAATATCTCTATCTCAAAAACTAATGCACGGATTTTCATCAAACTTCAAATTCAATTAGAAATTGACATAAGTTGTTGTTGATTAGATTTTGGTGTAAATCACCTAACCGGTGCCGCTGTAATAATGCATTTTTCAGGAACTATTGACATGTATGACATAGAAGAAAGTTTTGGGATTCTCACATCCGACTAGTTTTTACTGATGAAATAGCATTTTAAATGGTATAAATCAGCTTTCTCCTGCATTATTATAATTCAGGTATTTTATAAAGATACAGGTATGCAGTTTTTAGCTCACAGGCTATCATAGCCTGAAAGCTAATGTGCCCTCAGAGATTCTGTATGTATGTATGTACGTACGTATGTATGTACGCAACGCGATAACTCTTGATAGAAATATCTGATTTACTTCAAATTTGGTATATATGTTTATTCTGATAAGGCCCTTCCCTGAATAGTTTGGGGGTTTCATTGGTTAAGTATAAAGGGGGGAACGGGGGATATTATCCCCCTTAATTTAGATAAATAGGTTTTTCATTCAGAATTATCAGATTTGCTTCAAATTTGCTATACCGGTTTATTCTGATAAGGCGCTTCCCTGATTAGTTTTGAGGGCTCATTGGTTAAGTATAAAGGGGGGGGGGCAGGGCTAAACCCCCCATAATTTGGATAAATGGGTTTTCCATGCAGAATTATCTGATTTGCTTGAAATTTGGTATACCGGTTTATTCTGATAAGGCGCTTCCCTGATTAGGTTTTGAAGTACAAAGGTGGAAATGGGGGAGCTAATCCCGCCCCCTTAATTTAGCTTTTTTTTGTCGATTTCTTTATTTTTCGAGGGGCATTAGACCAGAAATAAGAGTAGAGTATAATATACAATTAGTGTGAATAAGCCTGTGAGCTCAATAGAATGCCATGAGTTTAACTGGGCACTTTTTTTTTTCTAATGATCTTGTTAGAGCACAAACAAAAATTTTCTAATAGACTAACTTTGTCTTGGGTGGTCGTGTAAAAATTTAAAAGGTGTGACTTTTTGAAAATGAATGGGAGGACTGTTTCTCTAGTATAATCTTATTTTCTATCCTTTTTTTTAAAAACTCATGCAATTTACATTACCTACTAATCTCCAACAGGTAAAAAAATTAAACAGCATTTAATCTTTTTCGGGCACAGTGCGAGTTTATTATGATAAGTGTCCAATGCACCAGTTTTATCAATGGATAACTTTTCTGCCTATGTTTATATTTTTCGCATTTCTCCGCTCGGATATTTAAGAACCCTAGAATTCTAAAAATTTTACAAGGCTGCCTGAATAATAGAGACTTTCTAGGTTCCTGAAAGAGATTAAAGATTAAGTAGTTACCGAGGCCTAACGGACGCTTTTTTATTTCACTTTTAAGAGAGAGAAAAAAAAAACATCCCACAAGTTAGGGATCGTCTGCTCTTCTGAACGAATCTTGAAAAGTATCGGATGTTTCGCTTCACTTCTTTTCATTTGGAGCGTGCAAATGGCATTTTTTGCCGATTACTATCACCAGACAAAGCGTCATTGCTCTCTGGAATTTTGGGTTTATATCATACCAGGAAGTTTTCAAAGACTATGTTTCATAATCTAAATAAATAAAACAAAAGTGACATTGCTTTTTTATTCGAGTTATATCAACATAAAAAAGATACAAAATTTAACAATTAAGAAAAATTAAATATTCAAAAATAAGTTTCTACCAGTATTTTTCAAAATGAAGGATTAAAGCTGTTCTTTCTATTTTTCTCGCCATCTGAACTTTCCGTTTAAGAGAATTTTGATACACATGAATCTAAAAAGAAAAGCATAATTAAAATCGTCTTTAAGAAGGTTGAGGGAAAGGGGGATGGTTAAACGGGGCGAGTCACACACTCACGTCTTAGTTCTTCTTTCTCTTATTATTTAATTATCTTAAAGTCACTCGGAAAGAGTAAATTTTACCTTTTTTCAATCATCACAGGTAACGAAAATTTAGTTAATTAAATTCTAAAATCCAAAGAGTGGAAATGACCCTCCCCTGCCCCTGGTTGCCGGCACCTATGAAATATTTAATAATTTTATGTAAAAAAAAAGTACATTTCTTAGTTGGTTAGGATAAAATTATTAGTATTACATTGAATCAATCACAAATTTTCAAATCATTTAACCATTTGTGATTCATTCGGATTCTATTTACACAGCTGCCAACATTTCTTATTTTTAAAGTCAAACAAAGATATTTTGAACCAGAAATTTAATGTATTAACTGAAAAAAAATACCCTATAGAAACAAGACACATTTTATTAAATACATTTTCTGGTTCAAAATACGTTTATTTGACCTGGATAATACCACCGGAAGGTTGACTTGTCAGCTATACATTTATACTCATTGAAAAAAAAATTATGAAGGGGTTTTTTTTTTTTGGAGGTGGGGGGGGGGGGGGGGGGAGGGATATGGGTCGCCAATTGAAGTTCTGCATACAGGTGCCGGATACTGCTGGCGCGCCTCTAGAGATTTGCATGGGCTAGAAAATTAAAAGAATTTGTGCATGATGAAAAAGTCCTTCCGGCCAGTGCCGGGAGGAAGAGGTAGCTTTCATATTCCTTATTTTTAAAAGTTCAAACACACGAAGCTCAATTAAGTGGAAACCGAATGTAGGAGATTCAATACTAATTTTTATCAATACTAAATCATTATGAATAAGAATTTCGCGAAATTAGTCAGCTTTATCCAAGCTGCTTTTATTTAAAGTCACTTATATTTGGCTGCCAAATTCGGCGATTTCTTAAAGTGCCTGCATTTTAAGACAACATGGTAGATGAGGCTAACCAGTGAACTTGGTCGAGACCTTAGTAATTGCTGTGCACATGCTCACTCATATCGGAATCGGTTGATATATACGAGTGCTGTCGCAGGCAAAAAATCAGATTTTTCAAAATGTCACCCACTTTAGAAATTGAAACTGCTATATCTGAGCCATTTTTTAAGATAAAGACAAACAAAAAATGCGCCTGAATCCTTATTTCAAGGTCAAATACATAAGAAAGAAACCTTTTCAATTTCTAATTTTTTTGCATCTCACTTTAAATATAATTTTTTTTTAATTTAGTGGCCGCCATTTTGAAACAAGATGGCTGATGAAGCTGGCCAGCGAACTTGGTCGAGATATTGATGTATACTATCCACATGCCTTCTGCTATCGAAATAGGCGAATAAGTGTGGTATCGCGTGACAAATACAAGATCGTTTCAAAGTGTTAGCCATGATAGAAATTCAAAGTGCTATAATTCAACCACTTTTTAAGATATAAACAAAAGAACAAATTTTCAGAAACAAAAACTGCTCCAGAATCTTTGTATCAAGGCCAACCACATAAAAAAAATCTTTTTCATTTTCCAATTTTTTAATACCTCATTTTAAATTTTAAATTACACTTTTTTAAAAAAATGGCAACCCTTTTGAAACAAGATGGCGAATGAAGCTGGCCAACGAACTCGGTCGAGACATTTGTATGTACTATGTACAGACCAAGTTACATTCAAATCGGTTGATAAATACACCTGTTATCGCGTGACAAAAATCAAGTCGTTTTAAAATCTCAGCCACAATAGAAATTCAAAATATTATAACTCAGCCATTTTTTTAGATGTAGACGAAACAAAACCTGTTCCGGAATCTTTGTATTAAGGTCAAACACATACAAAAAAAATCTTTTTCATTTTCCAATTTTTTGGTATCTCATTTTAAATTTATTTTTTTTTAATTTTTTTAAATGGCCACCATTTTGAAACAAGATGGCGAATGAAGCTGGGCAACGAACTCGGTTGAGTTATTTTTATGTACTATGTACACACCAAGGTACATCCAAATCGGTTCATAAATACGTCTGTTATCATGTGGCAAAAATCAGGACGTTTCAAAATGTCAGCCACGCTAGAAATTCAAAATGCTATAACTCAGCCATTTTTTAAGATATAGACGAAACAAAAACTGCTCCCGAATCTTTTTATCAAGGTCAAACACATAAGAAAAAAATATTTTTTCAATTTTCAATTTTTTGCTACTACATTTCAAATTTAAATTTTTCTTAAAATTTTAAATGGCCGCCATTTTTAAACAGGATGGCGGATGAAGCTGGCCAACGAACTCGTTCGAGACATTGGTCTGTACTATGTATAAACGAAGTTACATCCAAATTGGTTCATAAATACGCCTTTTATCGCGTGACAAAATTCAGGACGTTTCAAAATGTCAGCTTCGCTAGAAATTCAAAATGCTATAACTCAGCCATTTTTTAAGATATAGACAAAACAAAAACTGCTACGGAGTCTTTGTATAAAGGTCAAATACATAAGAAAAAAAATATTTTTCCATTTTCAATTTTTTGGTACCACATTTCAAATTTTAAATTTTTAAAAAAAATTTAAATGGCCGCCATTTTGAAACAAAATGGCGGATGAAGCTGGCCAACGAACTCGGTCGAGACATTGGTATGTACTATGTACACACCGAATTACATCCAAATCGGTTCATAAATACGAGAGTTACAGTGTGACATAGGTCAGATATATATATATATATATATATATATATATATATATATATATATCAATTTTGAACGGAAGGTGGTTTCGGGGTCTGGGGGTCATGATCGATGAAAATATACCAAAATTTTTTGAAATCGCTTTCCTCCGAACGGCTGCAATAGGTAGCTTTTGTAAAGAAAGCTACCTAAAATCGGGACTATTGCTTTCACATGCAGCGGTACCGCGAAACGGGTCATCAGAGTTGGCGCAACGTCGCTCGGGCCCTGGCAAAGCAGTTAGCGGCGCCCAATGTATACTGCAATACTAGACTAATAAAATTCATTTTTAAATTGTATATATCATAGAATAATATATAATATAGATAATAGAATGTGTAACAAATACCACTACTTTCACATTTAATGTGGACAATTATTAATTTCGAAAAATCTTCTATCATTTAATACGTTTTAAATATTTATTTTTTGAGTTCACAGTTACTTTCACGATCGTGGAATCTATATCCCCGACAATTACACTGGACAACAGTGGTTTTGTCCTAGAACTAAAATTAGTTGATTCTACATCAGTTTTTGGCGCTGATTCCGAATATGCTTTCCGTTTATCTCTAGGTGGTCCAGGTTTTGAGAAATTTGCATATTTAAATTTATGCAAATTTAAGCTTTTTTGTGCTATTTTATGCAAATTTTAGATACAATATATGTCACATCTAATTACGTTTTTTAGATAATGACTACTTGACTATTTGCTTCAGATAAATGTGACGATTTGCATATTCTTAATATTTATTTATCAGTTATTAAGCCTAATTTGCATATTTTTCAATGGTGTAATGTTTACATCACTATCAACTTTAAAATAGTTGCCACAGAATTGACGTAATGTTTTTCTAGACTAGATTTTTATGCTGATTTCAAATCTGCAGTCTGTTTTCTTATGTCATGTCTAGTTTTTGAGTAAGATGAATTTCTACTTTTGCACGGCATTAACACAGGTTTGATATAAGATGGTTTGTAGGGGTGTGTAATTCATTGACAAGAAGGTGAACAGGGTCAGATTCATATCAGAGACATAAACAAAAATTTATATAATCAGAAAAAAAATAAGTAGTAGAATCTATCCTAACTACTTGAAGTTTACCATACAAAGTATCATTAAAAGCTATTTCTGGCTTTTTTGACCAAAAACTAAAATTTCACTTTTTTCAAAAACTAGACGTGATAGAAGAAAACAGATACAAGATTTGAAATCAGCTCAAAAAACTGGTTTAGAAACATATTAGCGTACTCGTGCGGCAGAAATATTTGAACGTCAAGAAACATTATTAGAAAAACATGAAAATTATGCAAATTAGGTACAATATTTCACAGTCACATGTCAGTATAATCTCAGAAACAATGTTTTTGTGAAGTAAATTAGGTAGTAGTCATAACATAAAACAAAAAACCCTGTCTGATATTGCTTTATACCTTGAATTTGCAAATAATTGTATAAAATTTACTAAATTTGCATAAATTGAAATATGCAAATATCTCTCAAACTTGACGTGCTGGAGTAAATCTAAAACTAGATTCAGCACAAAAAACCGCATAAAAAACAACTAATTTCTTTTTTAGGACAGAGCAAAAGTTCAAATTTGTTGACCAGTGTTATATCAACTTTGCTTGTAAGAAATAAAGTTAATACTCGCTTTTTTCAAACAAAGAAGCATTTAAAAGCAAATCTATAGCAAATACGATACTATTTTAAACAAGCGGAGCATTATTTCGAATTGTATAGAGAGATTCTGGGCCTCTAATAAGACACCAATTGGCGCGAGGTTCAAGCAGCGGCCCCGTTTGCCCAGGAGCACAGGGTTCGAAGTGGAAAAATCCACGAACGGGAACACTATTTCAAAATTACAGTTGAATATATATATATATATATATATATATATATTTTTTTTTTAAGAATAGAAAAAAATATTTCTGATCATACAAAAACAATCCCAGATAGCATGAACATTAGCAACAAGTTTGATTTTTTCTGATATTGTCTTTCCGTGACAAATCTTGAATTGAGAAATTCGCAACAAGTCTCCCGCAAGGTATACCATCACTCACTTCTATGAGTAGATTGTTGCGAAACTGATGGCAAGACTCTTTAATTCACGAAAGTGACAAAAGTAAAAAATCCCCCTGTTGAGAGAATAGACAATTAGCATATACGCAGGAATTTTATTCGGTTGGTCCCGCTTTTTTTAAACGCTATACTTATCAAATACCAAAAAAGGCTTGAATAGAAAAGTACAAATATTACCCTAACATGTTTATGGTGGTAAAAACGATGCATGTACCTTAACGGTGCGTATGCATCAATAGACCTGGTCAGCAGGGATGTAGTGGAGGGTATACGTCGTATATACCTTGTGGATTTTTTTAAGGAATACCGTATACACTCTGTTTCTAAAAACAGCTATAGTATATACGCTGTAGAGTATACCCTCTGCCTTGAGCGTATACCCTTTGCTTAGAGCGGATGCCCTCTGTTTTTTTTACGACTACGCCACTGCTGATCAGGTCTATGGACCCTTTCGAAGGGATTAAACTTATAGTGAAACAGTTAATGTGGCATGGAAAAATTACTACTTTTCAGTAAGTTTGCAGTGTTTTTGATTACTTGTTTGCCGTTAATTTGTAATAAATTTGATACAGCATGAATTTAACTTGCACGACAAGTTAGCTGCAAGTTCAAAGTTTGGTGACTTCGGCGTTTGCATTATCATGCTACAGTCTTGTTATGAACCTTCAGTTTTGTCATGCTGAGCTTGCTGCAACTTTGCAGGTTTTCAAAACAAGACTTCTGCAAATTTTCTGCAAACTGAAAATGCTATGTGGGATATAAAAAATGCATAAAATCCACGAACTGGAATGCTGTTTCAAAATTATTGTTGACTAATTTTTTTTCGAAAGTATAGACAAATTTATTTCTACTCATTCAAAAACAATATAAACTAATCGGATGTACCAATCCCAAAACTTTCTTCTATTATGTTAATAGTTCAAAATTCGCCATCACAGTGCAAAAATTAAATGGCAATTTATGCTCATCATGAGGATTCTGAAAAGATAAAATTCCTTGCATTAGTTCTTGAGATGTGACTATCGCTGAAATTGTTAGTAGTATTTTAACTTTTCTAACAAAGCCTGCGTGAAGTTCGTTTTCCTCAGAGGTTAATTAATTATTTATTTTCTCAATATAAAAACAAAGTATAGGTAAGGCTTACCTTTTATTTATGTTTATCCATACACATCTGGAATCCAACATCCGCAAGGGTAATTCCATCTATATCTTCTCGTTGTATGTCTGTTTTAATCCATATGTGATCGTGTGGTATTCCGTGTTATAAAAAACACACATGGTTTTGTGACTTGTAAATTTAAATATGTTGGGAACTTTTAAAGAAAAAAAAATTAACATTTAATTCAGCATAAAAAATACATCTCTCCTTTGTAGAGTCTGGTTTACAAGTGAAAGTAGAAAAACATATATAATACATTATTGGTTATAAAAAACAGGAAATTAGTGCCATTTATCTTAATATTAAATTATTTATATCAATAATTATACTTATAGCAATTTAAAAGAAGTTTATTAATGTTTTAATGTCTTTAATTCTTGAATATGATGAAATGTTTATATTATAGTGTTTATTCAGGATTGTGCAATCATTTCTTTGTAACACTTCCTTGTTTCAGATAATAACCACTTTTGATAATTGCTTTTATAAATCACATTTGACAGATGAAAAGCAATTTACTTAGTTTGATTAATTTAATGTCCTTGTTTGGAGATTATATTTCGCAATAACTGTCAACAGAAATCGTGTAAATCCAGCAAAATGCAGCATAGCAACGCCACCTATTGGGTGATTTACACCAGAATCTAATCATCATCAACTTATGTCAACGTCTGACTGAATATAAAGTTTGAGGGAAAATCCTTGCATTATTTTGGGATAGAACTATTGCGAAAATCGTTAAAATACCAGCATAGCAGCGTCACCTATTGCACGATTGACACCAAAACCTAATTAGAAACAACTTGTGTCAACGTCTAACGGAATCTGAAGTTAGATGAAAATTTGTGCATGAAATCTTGAGATAGAGCTATTGCGGAAATCATGACAAATGCAACATAGCAACGTCACCTGTTGCGCGATTTACACCAAAACATAATCAGGAGCAATAGTAATCAAGGTTTACTTGAATCTGATGTTTGATGAAAATTCGTGCATTAGTTCTTGAGATAGAGCTTTTGAGGTAATCGTGCAAAATGCAGCACAGCAGCGCCACCTATTGTGTGAATTACACCAACACGTAATGAGCACCAAGCCATATCAAGGGCTAACTGAATCTGAAGTTTGATGAAAATCCGTGCATTAGTTCTTGAGATAGAGCTATTGCGGAAATCGTGAAAAATCCAGCATATCAGCGCCACCTGTCGAACGATTTACACCAGTAATTTTCAACACCAATTTATATCAGGGACGACCTAAATATAATTTTTTATTAAATTCCGTGTAGTTCTTGAGACAGAGCGCCCACAAAATGTCTAGTCAAATACATACAGATGTTGAATTCACACACTTTTCTCCGGGAGGGATATCTGAAGCTCCGGGGAGGACATTATAATGTTCCGAGGGGAAATTGCGCTTTTTGACCATTGAAAACACAAAATCTCAAATCTTCCGGGGGGGGGGACATCTCATTGCTCCGGTGGGGGGAAGGGGAATGTCCCCCTCGGGCCATCCCCTGAATTCAACACTGAGATAGACAGACAGAGCCACAGACTCACAGACAAACATTTTGCAAAAACATCTTTTTGGGGATATCTGACCCCTAAAACGTGTAAATCCGTCGAATACCGGAAGTCGAAAATTTCCACGAATCTAACACTTTCTTCTTGTAAAGATAGAATAAAGTAAAATTTCATAAAATCCACGAACCGGAATGCTATTACAAAATTATTGTTCACTATTTTTTTTTTTTTTTTTTCGAAAGAATAGACAAATTTATTACGAAACATACAAAGAAAATATAAAAAATGTATTCAATATTCTAAATAACAACAAAAAAAAATCAATGCGGAGAACACAATAAACTATATAATAAAACTGTAACAATATGTTTTAATAATTGCAGGAACTGGAACGATATTAGCCATAATTTCACGAACCGGAATATCGTTCCGGTTTTCTCCGGTACATTTCAAGCCCTGCGTTTGCCGGATGGTTGCGCCGGCCCTGAGGTCTTCGAACTTTTGAAAATCAGGAATAAATCAAGACATTTGGCAACAATATCTCTATCCAGTGCCTGATTTATGGCAGGGCATTCGGGGCATGGGCCCAGGGCCCCTGATTTTCTGGGCTCCAAATGCTGCTAAAGGTTTTTCAATTATTGTCCAAAATCTGATGTAGTTTTAATATCTAATGAAATTTTACATTTCATTCTACATTCTATTGAGTTCATATTGTATTTTTATAACGTTGTATATTTTGTCTGAAACATCTATTTATAATTACTTTATTATAGTGAATATTTTCTTTTATCTTTATCACTTTAAAAATGCATTGTATTTTTAATTCTTATTTCATCCTGTTACTGTTCTCGTCAGATTATTTGGGGATTGGTGAGGGTAGCTTGCAGGCAGTAGAGCCCCCACCCCCCCTAATATTTTAAATAATTGCAGCTTGGTGTTGTCGATAATTTATTATTAGTTGTTGCATAGTTTATCATGCCAAGATATATAGACTTGTATAGGAAAAGATAATCAACACCACACAATTTATTATAAGTTACGGTTTACTCATTTAAATTTCATAATTGCGAAATAATTATTTAAAAGTAAATTAATGATTATCATATTTAATTTTTCATGGATATTTTAAAGTAATTATTAAAGTCAATAAAGGTTATTTTAGTAAGTACCTTTTTTCAATTTTTTTTTGTCTCAATCCCCCTGTAAGTATTGGTGCAAGGGGCCCCCCGTAAGCGTCTATGCCCAGGGCTCCCAAATTCGTAAATCGGCTCCTATCTCTATCATCCTTTGACATTTGTAACACGTTCTGAATCACCCTGTATAACAAAAAATGCTAATTATACGTCATGGCTTAGTTTATTAACCCATAAAGCTTAAGATAAAAAAAAAAAAAAACTGGTTTGACGTATTTTAGCATTTTTAATCTCCATAATTTAACACCATGAAACAATTTCTTTATTCTAATGAATGCAATTGCAAGAACTTAGTCTTTGCTGCTTTTTTATGATGCATCATATAATCAGTGTTTTAAAATAATACTGAATCACCAAATTAACTCATACAACATATTATTTATTCATTCAAATAAGACATCACCTCATAACTCAACAAGATGAGGTAAGAAACACCGGATATTCGCACGCTTTACTGCAGGGAAAAACGTGCGATTTCGTTTATTTTACGAGACATTAATTGGTATTTTGTTTTTATTTAGTCAGCATTCGGTGAAATTTCCCCCTAGACGCAGCCGATTTGCGAATTAATTTTACAACTTTAGAAAGAATATCGTTCCAGAAAATATTTATATTTATGGATATCATGACTCAGATATAACGCATGAATGGGGTTTTTTATTTAACAATTTATTTTCATGTAAGCACTTAAAGATTGTAAAATTTATGTGCCCCAATAAAATTGACAGTGGGAAATGCGGGGCGATGCACTTTATTATATACTAGCAGACCCGCCCGGCGTTGCCTGGGGTTTGTAAATAATAACCTTAAACAAAACTTTAGTTTGCATGACTTTTTATCTTTGGAAATTCTTTTAAATGAACCTAATTTCGGAGGCCCCATTGTCTTCCGCAGCGTCTAGTGTGTTCCCATCAAACTTCTTTCCGAACGATCGTGTAATCTAGATCCCCACTACCTATGGTAGCATTTACCAGAAGTGCCCGCACGTGCCGGAGACAATCGAAAACCAAGTTGAGTGAGCCAGACCTCGTAGGAATCAAGGCTACAGAATCAAAAAAAAAAAAAAAATGCACCATTAATGTTAGAAAATATTGGTAACTAAAGTCTAAGATAAAATTTCATAATACAGAATGTAGCTGAATTGTAATCTAAGTTAAAGAAGCAAATCCCGTTGAAATTGGGTCCTTAAACCACAGAAAATAACGCGCCACCAAGGGGTGGAAGATACCTCCTCACCTTATAAATTTCGTGAATTACTGTTAGCATTAACACGATTTTTAATAAACGGGTGAAATCCCTTATCTAAAGTTACCTTTAAAGTAACGCAATTTTTTTATTTATGGCTGTAGTGAGTAGACGTAAGTTGATGCTGAAGAAGGAGATTAATGTTCGAAAAAGGTGGTAGCTGAGGTATGAAGGAAGACCGGACCCTGGGGGCCAGGGTCTTAACTGGAATGTAGTTGTGTATAAGAAAAATTTAGGGGTTTTAAAGTAGCTAGAAGACGCTAAAACTATGTTAAAGAAAATTGCAACAGAATAGGACAGTTTTTAAAGAAGCTGCAACAAAGGCCCCAAGAAGACGATTAATATTCAAAATTGGTTGTCTGAACTGAATTGGCAGAATGAAGTCTGCAATTTTTTTTTTGTCGTTCATGTAGTAGCTGGAGAACCTAAGAAGTTGTTAGAAAAAAATGTTCGTGAATTGGACCGTTTTTAAGGAAGCTAGCTATAATAGGGGGCCCAAAAAGGCCCAACTGATAGTTCAGAGCAGGGTCCTAAAATGAAAACATGTTTAAATGTTATAGTACTTAGCGTTTTAGACCTTCAATTAATCATAGGGTATGAAATAATCAATAGAATAATATTTTAAAGAAATGCGCAAAAATGGGGTAAATACTTAAAAAGGGGCCCCTAGAGCCCCCCCCCCCCAAAAAAAAAAAATATATATAAGGGTACTGGTCTAGGGGGAAGAGTCCAAGACTCAATTTTAAAATTATGCAATGAGTAGGTGAGAAAATTAGGGTGTAAAAAAGGCATAGAAACTGGAAAATAACTAAATGGAAAAATGGTTCCAAAAATGAAGACCGGATTAAGAGAGGCAATTTATTAATAATTTATGATGCAGAAGCTTCAACGGGCCTTGTACCGGGCCCCAAGGGGGTAGGGACTTAAGTGACTTGTAGTTTGGTATAAATACACTTTTTAGTAGTTGTTAATGTAATCTGAGGACGCTAGAACTATGGTAAAGAAAATTGCAAGGAATTCGGATCATTTTTAAAGAAGATGCACCAAGGGCCTCAAGACGATTTACATTCAAAGTTGGTGGTAGTTGAAGTCTGAAATATTTTTTTTGTCGTTCATGTAATAGCTGGAGAACCTATAAGAAGTTGTTAGAAAAGAAAAGCTAGTGAATCGGACTATTTTTAAGTGAGCTATAATAGGGGGCCCAAAAGGGACCAACTTATAGTTGAGAACAGGGACCTAATATGAAAACATGTTACAACGTTTTAGTACTTAGCGTTTTAGATCTTCGATTAGTCAAGATTAAGCATGGGGTATGAATTAATGATTAGAATATAATTTGAAAGAAATGTGCAAAAAATTGGGGAACTGTTTAAAAAAGGGCCCTAGGGTCCCAATAAAAATATGTGAGTGTTGGTCTAAGGAGAAGAGTTCAAGACTCAACTTTAAAATTACGCACTGCGAAGGTGAGAAAATTGGGGTGTGAAAAACGCATGGCATACAAAAAATTTAAGGGGCCCTGGATCGGGCCCTATGGGACCCTAGACGGGCCCATGGTCTTAACTGGAATTTAGAAACGGGAGAATAACTAAATGGAGAAAGTATCACAAAAATGAAGATCGGATAAAAACGAAGCAATTTATTAAGAATTTAGTGCACTAAAACTTCAAGGGGCCCTGTACCGGGCCCCTTGCAAGGGTGCCAGGGTCTTAACAGAAATGTAGAAATGGGATAGAAACTGAAAGGAGAATTCACCCCAAAAAAGACGAAGATCGGATAGAAAAAAGGCATGTTATTAACAATTTAGTGCATAAAAACTTAAAGGGGTCCCAGGTGCCCCGGCCCTTAAAAAATTAAAAAACTGAGTCTCAAGTGCATCAGGACCTGTCTTGGGATATTCACATCTAAAATTTCAGACTTCTACGTGCAGTAGTTTTCGCTAGCCATCGCGCACACACACACACAGAGCGATCTGTTCTTTTATTAGTATAGATCACTCTCATATTCCCCTCCCCCTCCCTGCTTACTTTTAGCGTCGATAAAACGAATACAGGCATCCCCGACTTACGCAAGTAATGCGTTCCGTAATGTTTTAAGTAACTTGAATTTTACGTAAGTCGAATTTGTAAGTTGCTTAGGTAAAATTTTGTGAGAAATTGCAATATTTATTATGTATATTATTTACACCGTATTTTTTTTTTTAAATATAAATAAAACATCATGCGATAGTATTTACTCGTATATAAACTACAAACGTATAAAAAAATGTAAAAATAAACTTAAAGAACACTTTTGAAATAGCTTGTGGAATACGGGATTTATAAATCTAACATGGATGAATTGATTTATAGCAAATTTGAATCTACATCAAACGACTATAAAAAATAAGAAATAGTTGAAGAAGATTCATTTTTACCTATTCTCCATGAATTTCTAATGGCAAGACAAATGTATAGCACTCACAAAATAAAATAATCCTTGATAAGCATAAACTGTATTGATTATGAATTAGTTGACTACTACGAATAACTAACAATAAAGATTCAGTTGTTTTGTTATAGATTTGATTGTATATACCAATAAAAATAATACTTTATCTAATATATAAACTATATTATGGTTGTGGTTTATATACCGGGTGTCCCAAAAAGGACTGACTGATTTTAAAATTCAATAACTTCCAAACGGTGACAGATATTAAAAAATTCTTGCAAGAGGGTTATGCATAAAGTCAAAAGTTTTATTACAGTGATTTTCGATTTTAGTTCGAATTACAAACAATAGATGGCGCTGTAAGCAATAGTCGCTAAATACAGGCTCGATTTTTGTTCCTTTCTGTTGTTCCATGCAAAAAAAGGAGATGGAAATGTATTATCCGGGCCACGAAGTACCAAAAATCGAGCCTGAATTTAGCCTCTATTAATCGCAGCGCCATCTATTGTTTGTAATTCGAACTAAAATCGAAAATCACTGTAAAAAAAACTTTTGACTTTATGCATAACCCTCCTGCAAGAATTTTTTAAATATCTGTCACGGTTTGGAAGTTATTGAATTTTAAAATCAGTCAGTTTTTTTTGGGACACCCGGTATATATATATATATATATATATATATATATATATATTTTATTTATAAAATAAATATCAAAAGTATGCAACTGCGCATCAAACGCGCTAATATGTTCACAAATGTACTTTTCGAGATTTATTACGTAACTGCGAATTTACGTAAGTCGGGGGATGCCTGTAATTTGGTTTAATTGGTACTTTGTTTTTATGCAGTGAGCATTCCGCGACATTTCGATTAACCCCAGCGGATATTTGTGTATTAATTTTACGACCTCAGAAGATCGTTTCACAAAATGTTAATATATATTCATGTGGGATAAAAGTGCCCTCTCGAATAAAAATGTGCCAAAGGGATTTTTATTAATTAATTTCTTTCTTTGGCTCCTATTTTGGGTTTAGTTAATTTTATAACGCTTTTGTGGTCCACTTTAGATTTTTCACACATTTTTTAGATTAAAAAAGTATTCGAAGAAGTCAGTTTTAGATGTATTCAATGCAGTTTTCAGAAAAGAGAAAAAATGTTTAGGGTACTCTCAGCTGGACTCAAGAGAACAATTTTCGCGATCTGCATTTGAACGATTTCAGTCCAATATAACTGTAACGATCTCAGATTATGAAAATGATCTCATACGTATGCTCAATGCTCCCAAAAAGTATCATTTTATAAACTGTCTACACAAGCAACGTCACTAGTGAGCTCAACATAAACATATTTTTTGTCAAAAAATTATAAATAAAACTTAACAAATCGCATAAATATCAAGAATGAGGCGGATTTAGCAAAAATTCTAAAATTTAATCATTTTTAACACTTTCCAACAAAGTTGAAAATTGTTTCGGTTTGTCTGTCCGTCTGTCCACGCTCTAACTCCCGTAAATAGACGCGGATTTTCATGCAATTGATAAAGGTTATTTAATGTAACCAAAGCTTATTTGATATTGTTTGTATATGAAGTATGTAGGATTAATAGTTCATTTACGGGGCACTCAAAAGAATTCCATTACATTATGGTATAGGGGGAAAAATCGTTTGCAGAGAATTTAATGAGATTATGCTATTTCAAATGTTATGAAACAGATATAAATCACTGAATTTTACTACGATTACGTTAGAACAGGGCATTCGTAGCATTTTTTTATTCATTTACAGGGACACACAAAAGAAATCGGTTACAATGTTCTCTTTGAGTAATAATTGCTGGAGCGTGCGTTTTAAAATTCGGTATGGGCTTTTCAATTTAACTAATATTTTGCATCCTTCTCGTTATACATATATTCTATATACTCATATATAGGGCTGCACAAAAGTATTCATGTACCATTCTCCTCATTAGAGGAAGTTGCTGAAGGGGAATTTTCAACTGAGTATATGTATTTCTTAAGTGAGCTAAATTTTGGCATGCATGTAGTTAATAAATACAAATCTATATATCATACACAGGTCTACTGAAAAAATTCGGATAATTTTCCGATTGCAGATGGGAACAGCTGAAATTGGTTTTTCAAATGTATTATGCGTTTCCATATGGTTGAAATAGACGTAACGTTTTAACTTATTAAACGGTGCAGTTTTGTTACATTATTCTGAATGTGTTGGAAAGTGTTTCATAATCGATGCTTGACGCATGATTTTTTCTTTCTTGTTATTTTCTTTTACTACATTCACAAAATGTTTAGGTTGTGCGTGTGTATCTCTGTGCCCCGGCAGGAAAAATGCACTGGATATATACACTGCTCAAAAAAATTAGGGAAGCAAGCAAAAAAGTGACAGACAGCTATGTATGGGGATAAAATTTATAGTACACGTGTATCAATGCGCAATACAGAAAAAAATGTTAAATTTAATTCCCCAGATGTTCTTCGGCAACTCCTAAAAGTGATTAAAAAAAAGAAAAGAAAGAACTTGTTACCATACACAGATCATTTTAACAAGCCAATTTACGAACTGTTTCTTTACTTCCGCATTTGATAATGAGTGCTATTACAGCCCACTTGAGTAACTCTCTAAAGCATATGTGCTAATAACTAAGATTTCACCACTCATATGTAACTAAAAGGAACATCTGAACATTTTGACTTTTGCCAGACACCTTTAATTATTATATATTTTTTCTACGCTGCGAATATGTGTTTTAGCAGCTTTATGTATTATCACTCTTAATCATGTAGCCTATCTATTAACACGGAGTTTCTTATACTCCAGTAATATGTTTAATTATAAGTATTTAAAGCTAAAAGTTGAATCTTTCTTTATCGTAAAAACACACAATACTAATTCATATTACATTATATCTTCCCATGGATTTAGCGGATTCATATTAAGCTCTCAAAGGATACTTCAAAGGATAAATAATGCTTCACAAAATAAAATAAAAATAATTTCTTCAAGAAGCTTTTGGATAAATCCCTGACCACGCCACACCGATGAAGTTATACGTCATCGCGATATTGATGAATCCCAGGTAAGAGCATTTTACCTATTTCCATTTCAAAAGCAGCATAGCCACAAGAGATTTTTTCTAATTGTTTAAATATGAGACAGCGAATTCCTGCTATCGAGAATGGGGTGCTTTTTGGCTTGATAGGCCACTTAAACTCCGACAAAAAGATTATGAGACTGATAAAGTGCTCATGTTTAGCGAAAAAGAAGAAAAATTTTATATAGTGGCTTAGATTATAAATATTAAAAATATTCATGTTCTGAATAAAAAAATAAAAAGATGCTGCATTGAATAAAAAAAATGAATGTTATTGTACCAGAAATATAAAGGTGAATGAAAAAGAAACATTTATATATTTATCTTTTATGTAATGAACATTTAAATAATTAGTGAATGAACAATTTGTTGGTTGTGAGTAATAAAAATAATAAAAAAGAAATCGTTCATTTTACATTTTACAGTAAATAAATAAATAAAAAGGAAATAGGTTGGTCGCATAAACAAATAAAAATAAACATGGCAGGGATAAAAGAAACTCAAATAGTCGAAAAATTAAATTCGACAAACTACGCAAATTGGAAATTTCGCGCAGAAATGATTTTAATAAAAGAAGAACTGTTTGATGTAATAACACAAAATCCCCCAGATCCAATTAACACGGACTGGACGAAGAGGGACCGTAAAGCACGTGCAATTATCAACTTGAGTATTGAAGACTCACAAATCGTGCATGTAAAGCACTTAAACACTGCCAGAGAAACCTGGCAAGCTTTAAAAACAATTCATGAAAGGGCCAATCTCTCAAGCAAGCTATATTTGCTGAGAAAATTATACGGAGCAAAACTCCCAGAAAACGGCAATCTAATAAAACACATTACACATATTTTAGAACTTGTTGATAAACTTTCAGCCATAGGCGAAACTATTAATGACTCGCACATTTCAGCTCTGTTACTTTGTTCATTACCACCTAGCTACAACACCTTAATTATAGCCCTCGAGGCCCGTCCAGAAAATGAACTTAATTCAGAGTTTATAAAAGGAAAACTCACTGATGAATATACAAGACGTTTAGAAAACACAGATCAGAGCGAGAATTCCTCAAAAGCGTTTAAAACGCATAAAAAGTTTCCGGCTGAACACTATAATAAAAAGGACAAACAGTGCACATACTGTAAATTAAAAAACCATACATACAGAGAGTGCTGGCATCTTAAGAACAGAAACACTTACTCACCGTCACAAAAACAACAGCCGCACAAATCCAAGTATTACACATCATCGTTATGTTATGAAGACGCAAACTATTATAGAGAAAACAAAAACCGTGAAACAGAACCAATTCGGATTAACAAAACACAGGGCAATTCAGGAAAAGGCAGCGACGCAGCTTTTTTAGTCCAGAAACCAGGAAAACAAACCTGGATAATCGACTCAGGTTCATCGACACACATTCTAAACAGTAAAGATGCATTCACTAAGTTTAACGACACTGAAAAGACGACAGTCATCATTGCCAATGGCAAAACGCTGAATTCACACGGTACAGGTGAAACGACATTTAAAACAAAAACATCCGATGGAGGGATAAACACAATCACATTAAAAGAAGTATTATACGTACCAGAATTAGAATCGAACCTCATATCGGTAAGCAAAGCAACACAGAATGGCTATAAATTAATTTTCGATAAAGAAAAATGCACGTTATCCCGAAACGGGAATATTTATCTTGAAGCAAGAATGAAAAATAATTTATATCAAGTCGAATTATTAGAAAGCGCTGAAACTAATAAAGTAAACATTGCACATGAATGTAAAAATAAAAATTGCATAGAAGTTTGGCACAAACGGCTTGGCCATCGTAACTATAATGCGATAAAAGAATTAATAAATAAAAACTTAGCAGACGGTATAAAAATAAATAACTGTAATCATAACGCATTGTGTGAAATATGTATCCAAACAAAAATAAGTGATGCCCCATATCCGAAATCAACAAACTGTCCCAAAACAGGCAAAGTGCTCGATCTGATACACACGGACGTGTGCACATCTATCGGTACACCTACTATCGGGGGAAAAACAATGTTCGTCACTTTTATAGACGACTATTCAAGGTTCACAGTAATTTACTTACTTTCGCATAAAAATGAAGTTCACGAAAAGTTAAAAGATTATGTAGCCATGGTGAAAACCCAATTCGGCAGATTCCCTAAAGCTATTAGATCCGATAATGGAGGGGAATATTTAGGTAAACAAACGGAAGAATACCTAAGGGCAAGAGGTATCCAACACCAGTTTACTGTACCATTTTGTCCGAGCCAAAACGGCGTAGCGGAAAGAAAGAATAGGTCATTATTAGATATGACTAGGAGTCTACTCTCCGAAGCAGGCTTACCTCAAAAATTCTGGGGAGAAGCCATAAATACCGCCAATCACCTGCAGAATAGGCTACCAACCAAAATAACAAACAAAACACCGTTCGAAATTTGGTTCAACCGAAAACCCACCTTACACTACCTGCGTACATTCGGCTGTAAAGCTTATGCCTATATACAAAAACATCAGCGAAACAAATTAGATGATAGAGCGCAGGAAGGAATACTTGTGGGGTATGACAACAAATCAAAAGGTTACCGTATATTTACAAAAGAAAACAAAATAATAATAGCGAGAACAGTTAAATTTATAGAAAATAGTGAAAACAACTTAAAAGAAAGCGAAGAGGTAGAAAACTCAGACAATGACAACAACTACATTCAAACAGAGTTAAGTAATTCGGACGAAGAACCAACCGCGTCCAAACAACCCGACGTAGAACCGAGAAAGTCTCAGAGGTCAAATAGAGGAGTACCACCCGACAGATACGTATGTCACGTAAAAACAAATGACACATTCGAACCAACCGATTTTTATGACATAACAAACATGAACAACCCAGTAGAAAAAGAAAATTGGCTCAAAGCCACTCAACAAGAAATCAACTCATTAAAGAAAAATAAAACTTGGGACTTAGTGGATCCCCCACCAAATAAGAAAATTATTGGTTGTAAGTGGATTTTTAAGAGAAAGTTAGATAATTTAGGAAATGTACAAAAATACAAGGCCCGTTTAGTAGCGAAAGGATATAATCAGAAGTACGGCGAAGATTATGATGAAACCTTCGCACCCGTAGTTTCACACACAACAATCCGCACATTTTTAGCCTCAGCGGCATACAAAAATCTTTCTGTTCAACACATTGACATCGACACTGCATTTCTTCACGGCGAAATAGAAGAAGAAATTTTCATGAAACAACCAGAGGGTTTTATAGAAAAAAATTGTGAAAACAAAGTGTGTAAACTGAATAAAACAATCTACGGCTTAAAGCAGGCAGCTAGAGCCTGGCACAAAAAGATCGCAGAATCATTAAAAAACATGAATTTTGTGCAAAGCACTGCTGACTCATGTTTGTTTACTAGAAAAGAAAAGGAAAATTTCACTTATATCATCGTCTACGTTGACGATATTTTAATCGCGAGTAAAAGTGAAATAATTAAAGATGTAATAAAACAATTGCAAAATGAGTACGGAGTAAAAGACTTAGGCGAAATAAGTCAGTACCTAGGAACCAACATAATCAAAACGAATGATGGTTACAAATTAAACCAAAAGTCAAAAATAGAAGATTTGGTTAGAAAGTTAAATTTAACAGATGCAAGACCTATTGGTACACCGATGGAAGTAGGTTTCTATAAATTAGAAGATAGCGACAATTTACTTCCGAACAATACAAAGTTTAGGCAAGCGATCGGTTCGCTCTTGTATATTGCCACAGTCACTCGACCCGACATTATGGCACCAGTAAATATACTTAGTAGGAGAAGTGCAACGCCACGCGAGAAGGATTGGAAAGCGGCAAAAAGAATTATTATTTACCTCAATTGCACAAAAAACCTATGCCTAACAATAAGCAAAAATAAACCACCAATACTCATCGCGTATGCTGATGCTGATTGGGCTGGGGACACTAAAAGTAGAAAATCAACCACCGGCAATATTTTTTTTCTGGGTGATAATCCCATTCAATGGACTACAAAATTACAGTCAAGCATTGCATATTCTTCCGCTGAAGCGGAATATGTTGCTGCAGCAACCGCAGGACAAGAAATTTTATGGCTATTAAAACTGCTAGAAGATCTTAACTTGTATCAAGTAAAACCTATTTTACTTTACCATGACAACCAAAGCAGTATAAAGATGATAGAAAATGAAAAATTTTCGAAGCGGACAAAACACATTGATATCCGCTTTCACGCCATAAGACAATTAAAGGAGGATAAAATTATCGAATTAAAATATTGTCCCACGCAATACATGATTGCTGACTGCTTGACGAAGCCCACACCCAAACCTCAACTTTTGTGTGACATCAAGACTATGAATTTGTTACCTTATCCATCTGAGGAGATTAAGGAGGGGTGTTAAATTTAATTCCCCAGATGTTCTTCGGCAACTCCTAAAAGTGATTAAAAAAAAGAAAAGAAAGAACTTGTTACCATACACAGATCATTTTAACAAGCCAATTTACGAACTGTTTCTTTACTTCCGCATTTGATAATGAGTGCTATTACAGCCCACTTGAGTAACTCTCTAAAGCATATGTGCTAATAACTAAGATTTCACCACTCATATGTAACTAAAAGGAACATCTGAACATTTTGACTTTTGCCAGACACCTTTAATTATTATATATTTTTTCTACGCTGCGAATATGTGTTTTAGCAGCTTTATGTATTATCACTCTTAATCATGTAGCCTATCTATTAACACGGAGTTTCTTATACTCCAGTAATATGTTTAATTATAAGTATTTAAAGCTAAAAGTTGAATCTTTCTTTATCGTAAAAACACACAATACTAATTCATATTACATTATATCTTCCCATGGATTTAGCGGATTCATATTAAGCTCTCAAAGGATACTTCAAAGGATAAATAATGCTTCACAAAATAAAATAAAAATAATTTCTTCAAGAAGCTTTTGGATAAATCCCTGACCACGCCACACCGATGAAGTTATACGTCATCGCGATATTGATGAATCCCAGGTAAGAGCATTTTACCTATTTCCATTTCAAAAGCAGCATAGCCACAAGAGATTTTTTCTAATTGTTTAAATATGAGACAGCGAATTCCTGCTATCGAGAATGGGGTGCTTTTTGGCTTGATAGGCCACTTAAACTCCAACAAAAAAGACGCAAAAACATTTGTAAGGGAGCTTTTATTGTTTGAAAAGATGAAAAGAACATGAAAAGATGGTTTAGGACAACAATTTGTTTTCATGTAAATGATAAAAAAAAGTATTGTTTAGACATGATGCAAGATTTTTAATATGGCGTGTGGTCTCCTTGAACAGCTAAGACTGCTGCACACCTGTTTTCCATGGATGCGATGAGGTTATCGATAAGACTTTGGGGAGTCTTTTCCATTGCTCAAGAATTGCAATCTCCAAGTCCCAGACAGTAAAAGGAGACCTCGGTCTCGCAGCAATGCGTCGTCTGAGTATGTCCCAAACATGCTCGATCGGATTTAGGTCAGGAGAGCATGCTGGTCATTCCATACGCTGTATTGTTTTAGCTTCAAGTATGTTTTCCACAAGACGAACTATATGAAGTCTGGCATTATCATGCATGGAAAAAAAAAATCACTAATTTCTGCATCATAAAATACGACATGAAGTCTCAGTATTTCGTCTGTATAATTTCGGATCGTCAAAGTGCCATTCCGAATGATATGCATGTCCAATTGTCCATATGTCCACCTATGCTGATTCCAGCATATAGCATCAACCCACCTCGTCTGTAATGTGACCTTTCACGAACGAATGTGGGATTATTTTGAGTGCCTCTTTCTCTCCATGCCAAAACACATCAGATGTCATATCCAGACCGAATCGGCACTTGTCTGTAAACAGAATTTGACTCCAACAACGTTGCCTTCAAACTCGATGTTCAGTTCCCCAACTTTTTTGGGCCGCACAGTGGCTTGAGGTCAACGGAATACAGACCATTGGCTTATTACGTGCATAGAGACCACCCTGATGAAGCCTATTTCAGACTGTTTGGCTGGACATCCTTCGTCCTGTGGCCAAGAACAACTGCGTTTGCAGCTAAGTAGCATTGTCCGTTCCATCTCTTCAAGCTGTTAACAGGATATATCGGTCATCAGTTTCTGTGTTAGCACATTTTCGACCTTGCACTTGTCGATGACTATCATTCCATGTGTCTTGGAATCGATTCCACAGCCTTTCATGGACACTTCTTGTGACTCCAATAGCGTACACTACACTTCGTTGTGTTTCACCAAATTCAACTGTCCCGATAACACGCCAAGTCATGGATTGCGGTAAATCATGTTGTTGTGACATTTTCAAGCCACTTTTTTTGAAAACACAAGCTGAGCAATTGAATTTTGCAACTGGGGCAGTGAAACAGGCGTTTCTGCAAAATCCCGATTTCCCCTCTTATCTCCTTTTTCTAGTTTTTGACGTCATAAACTTTAATTCACATGTGAATTTTTCTTTATCTGTTTTCTACAACACTTTAAATTATGTATGTTTTATTTTACGTTACTTATCGGTGTAAATATTTGCGTAATTTCGTTAAAACCATGCGCTCCCCTAATTGTTTTGAGCAGTGTAGTAAATACTTCCATATATATAAATTCGTACAGGTGAGCGATTGCAGATCTTGAGGAAGATATTTAAAATCTCCGGGCACATATACTTGTATCATAGGTTTCGAGAATTGTTCCAATTATCCATTGTTCCGAATCCTACGGTTAAGTGTCCAGAAGGTTTTTTTAATCGTGACAGCTAAAAATTGTAATATTTTTTTGATTTCATGCTTTTTAAATACTTTGTAAAAAAAATTAACCTAGCTTTGGATTATAAATGCATATTATATAATGTTTATCAAAATTTAGAATTGCATAAAATTTATTATTCTTTACATTTTTTGTGCCCTTATAGCTTTGACCATCGATGTAGCATGGCTAAGTTTAAGTATTGAATACTGATTACACATTGCACTGGACAACAATGGTTCATTTACAGAATTGAAATTAGTTTATTCTAATCACTTTCTTGCGCTGATTCCTAATATGCTTTCCATTTTTCCCTAGGTGGTCCCGTTTTTGAGAAATTTGCATATTTAAGTTTACGCAAATTTAAGCTTATTTGCACCATTTTAGGCAAATTTTAGGTACAATAAAAGTCATACTGAATTAAATTTTCTAGATAATAACTACTGGACTATTTGCTTAAAGATACCTGTCGCAATGTGCACATTCTTACCATTTATCTGTCAGTTATTAAGCCTAATTTGCCTATTTTTCAATGGTGCAATGTTTACATTACTTCCAAATTTAAAGTAGTTGCCAAAAAAATGACGTAATGTTTTTCTAGACTAGATTTTTATGCTGATTTCAAATCTGCAATCTGTTTTCGTATATCACTAGTTTTTGAGTAAAATGAATATCTAACTTTTGAATGGTATTGACACAAATTTTATATAACTAGGGGGCTCTGCCCCCTACGAGCTACGCTCGCCAACCCCCGTCCAGACACCCCAGATTCTAAAAGCATGCTAATTTCATCGGCCTTAAAAAGATTGAATTATAATTTTAAAAAAAGTGACGGTCTCCCTGTGAACGGGTTTTCATTCATTTTTCTTTGATTGGAGATTTTTAAGACGAAATCAGCCGCTGCTAAGAGATACAATGGCTGTTTTCGTCTTTGGTTAAAAACAAAAAAGAAAAATCATGCGTACGGTATAGATTATGAAACACTTTCCAACAGTCTCAAAAAGCTTTAACAAAACTTTGTTATTTAGGGAAATAAGGTAAATAAGATAACTAACTAAACATTTAAAAAACTGATTTCAGCAGTTACCATCCATAGTCAAATATTTATTCCAATTCTTCCGAAAAGCCCTGTATTTGATCTGTATGTTGATATATATACTATATAATAGAAAATTTAGTTTAGCAAGACAACGCATAACAGGTTGAAATTTCTCTTTCAGCAATTTATACTAATTGATGGAAACATACTTGAATACTTTTGTTCAGCCCTGTTGTTTACCTAGTACCTTTATTACACGCCATTATTTAGCTAAACTTTAATTCAAACTAAATCACTCTTAAAACTACTGAAATCGCATTTCCAGAATTTATCATCTATAGGCGACCATGTATCCAATTCTTTGCGTGGCCCTGTATATCATTTTATCTATATTCTACACACATTTCATAGAAAACTATACATGCAGTTCAGCATAACACATTTTAAACCCACCTTTCAGCAATTTACGGTCATACTCAGTAACCTTTACGAATTCTTTTGCGTAACCCTGTATATCAACTATAACATTTACACACAACATATAGTATGCATAAATATAGTGAAAGTTAAAAGCGCATATCATAATTAAAAATACATTCCCTGCCATCGCCGTTAATATACAGTACTTCGGATAGAAAATACTTGTCTGAAATGTTTTGTATGTTCCTGTAAATGCTACGCACTTCGTATTATACATGATATAACTTAAGTAAGCCTCACCGGCATATATGAACTTTATTATATATGAATTTGTATAATTAAAATACGCCGCAAACAATTCCCCCCTATACCATTTGTAATGGAATTCTTTTGTGTAGCCCTGTAAATGAATAGTAACTATTCGTTGCACCGCATATGCTACAGAATATTCTGCATATTTTAGTGCACTTCGTAAATGCATATATTTTTTATTATGTTTGAAAGGGTGCAACATCTTTAAAATTCATTTGAAATGATTTTTTCCCATTGGCCGTAATGTAACGGAATACTTTTGACTGTCCCTGTAAATGAACTAAACATGCTACAAACTTCATTTGAAATAGGGTTCGTGCTAGGCTAAACGTCAATAACCAAAAATTTCAGTGCAATTCGAGTATATTTAGGAGAGTTAGAGTGCAAACAGACAAACCGAAATCAATAACACTTTTCAATTTTGTTGGAAAGTGTTAAAAATTAGTTAAAAATTTGAAAGTAAGCTAATGTAAAATGAATTAAGTACACAGAGTCTTTGTCTGTCGGTAATTTTTAACAACGCTATGAGAAAATTCTTTTAAATGTATCGCTTTGAATCTGACGTAATTTTCATCAAAATTTCCTTTCTCTTTTTAATATTCACATGAAAATACTTTTGTTATTAGAAAGGAAATATTATTTGCGCTGTCTTAGAATTCACGATAATAGTTGAAAAGATTATCTCAAAATATGAAAAACACGTCTCGTGCAAATATATTTTTTAATTTAAAGTGTTTTGCCAACTTTTATTTATTTGGCCTTTTTAAATATGACGTAATTTCCTTCATTTGTGACTTTTAACGCATAGTAATGAATTTTGTATTTAAAAATTTTCTTCCCCTTTTAAAATTCACGTGTAACTGTAGCTTTTATGATGTAATTTTCAATAGTTTCTTGATCTTTAACACGTAATCACTAATTCTGATTTGAAAGTTTTTTTCTGTTTATAATAGCCACGTGTAAATAAATTTTTTATGGAAATATTATTCTTTGCGCTGTTTTTAAAATTGGCAACAGTTTAAAATAATATCCCTTTTCTAAAATGTGTAAAAAATATCTCTCGAAATGCTGAAAATTTGAATTTAAAATGGAAATAAATCCTCAAAAAATGAGTCAAATTAGAAAGATAATTGCAGTCTTGCACATCGGGAACTTCTAATCTCTAATGTATAAAATGATCTAAAAATCTTTAAATTCCTATGTATAGTTTTTCTCCTATAAAACTTTTTTAATGGAACGATTTTGACCATCTTTAACATTAAATAACTCTTAAAATAATTATTCGATTTAAAAACTGTCTGCATCAGCGTGTTTATCAAACATGTCTCTATAATACTACTGATTTTCATATTTTTGTATGAAACAGTTTTCTTAATATTAACGAAGAAAGACCCCCGGTCATAAAAAATATGGATGCCGATCTAGTAGGAGTATACCCGGATGATCTACGCAGATTTTCATTGGTCCATTTCCAAATCAAAACTTTTTTATATATATAGAAGGAAATATTTTTTAGTGGTGTGTACCTCATTGTCAAAAGGGTAAACAATGTCAGAAATCTATCAGAGACGTAATAAACAATAGGTATAGTAAGAAAAAAAAATGAAAAAAGTAATAGAATGTATCGTAAATAGCGGAGGTACATCATAAAGTAGCATAAAAAGAATTTATTATGTATTATTTTAATATTTAGAATAACATAAAATTTATTATTCTTTACATTTTTCGTGTCCTTATAACTTTGGCAATGGGTGTAGTATGGCTTTTGTTAAGTAAGGAATACTTATGGACTACCAAACAGTGATGAATTCATGGAGTGCCCCAGGAGGTAGTGGACTTTTCTCTGAAACTTCAAAAAGCCCCCATTTAGAAGACTTCAGATTTTTATTTGGTAACGGTTCAAAAGTGTGATTATAGATGCATATTATATAACATTTATCGATATTTAGAATTACATAAATTTATTATTCTTTATATTTTTTGTGTCCTTATAACTTTGGCAATGAGTGTAGTATGCAGGTCTCCAAAATAGTCTCTCAATTGAATACCGATATTTAATAGCACAAAATTTAAGAGTAGGGGTAGGCTTCTACAGAGTTTGCACTAGAATTAACCTCTAAAGGTAATTTCTGCACAATTTAAAAGAAAAATCTAAAAAGAAAATTTCTCTAAGAAAATATTGGTATTCAGTTGGCGGATCATTTGGGAGCTATGTAGTATGGCTTAAGTTTAAGTAAGGAATACTGATGGGCTCCCAAACAGTGATGAATTCATGGAGTGCCCCAGGAGGTAGTGGACTTTTCTCTGAAACATCAAAATGCCCCCACTCAGAAGACTTGAGATTTTTTGTTAGGTAACGGGTCAAATGTGTCACTATAGCAGCATATTATATAACGTTTATTAATATTTAGAATTACATAACATTTATTATTCTTTACATTTTTTGTGTCCCTATAACTTTGGCAATGGGTGTAGTATGGCTTATGTTTAAGTAAGGAATACTGATGAGCTCCAAAACAGTGATGAATTCATGGAGTGCCCAAGGAAGTAGTGGACTTTTCTCTGAAACATCAAAATGCCCCCACTCAGAAGACTTGAGATTTTTTGTTAGGTAACGGGTCAAATGTGTCACTATAGAAGCATATTATATAACGTTTATTAATATTTAGAATTACATAACATTTATTATTCTTTACATTTTTTGTGTCCCTATAACTTTGGCAATGGGTGTAGTATGGCTTATGTTTAAGTAAGGAATACTGATGAGCTCCCAAACAGTGATGATTTCATGGAGTGCCCAAGGAAGTAGTGGACTTTTCTCTGAAACATCAAAATGCCCCCACTCAGAAGACTTGAGATTTTTTGTTAGGTAACGGGTCAAATGTGTCACTATAGAAGCATATTATATAACGTTTATTAATATTTAGAATTACATAACATTTATTATTCTTTACATTTTTTGTGTCCCTATAACTTTGGCAATGGGTGTAGTATGGCTTATGTTTAAGTAAGGAATACTGATGGGCTCCCAAACAGTGATGAATTCATGGAGTGCCCCAGGAGGTAGTGGACTTTTCTCTGAAACATCAAAATGCCCCCACTCAGAAGACTTGAGATTTTTTGTTAGGTAACGGGTCAAATGTGTCACTATAGCAGCATATTGTATAACGTTTATTAATATTTAGGATTACATAACATTTATTATTCTTTACATTTTTTGTGTCCCTATAACTTTGGCAATGGATGTAGTATGGCTTATGTTTAAGTAAGGAATACTGATGAGCTCCCAAACAGTGATGATTTCATGGAGTGCCCAAGGAAGTAGTGGACTTTTCTCTGAAACATCAAAATGCCCCCACTCAGAAGACTTGAGATTTTTTGTTAGGTAACGGGTCAAATGTGTGATTATAGATGCACATTGTATAACGTTTATTAATATTTAGGATTACATAACATTTATTATTCTTTACATTTTTTGTGTCCCTATAACTTTGGCAATGGATGTAGTATGGCTTTTGTTAAGTAAGGAATACTTATGGACTACCAAACAGTGATGAATTCATGGAGTGCCCCAGGAGGTGGTGGACTTTTCTCTGAAACATCAAAATGCTCCCACTCAGAAGACTTGAGATTTTTTGGTTGGTAACGTGTCAAATGTGTGATTATAGATGCACATTGTATAACGTTTATTAATATTTAGGATTACATAAATTTATTATTCTTTACATTTTTTGTGTCCCTATAACTTTGGCAATGGATGTAGTATGGCTTATGTTTAAGTAAGGAATACTGATGGACTCCCAAACAGTGATGAATTCATGGAGTGCCCCAGGAGGTGGTGGACTCTTCTCTGAAACATCAAAATGCCCCCACTCAGAAGACTTGAGATTTTTTGTTAGGTAACGGGTCAAATGTTTCACTATAGAAGCATATTATGTAACGTTTATTAATATTTAGAATTACATAACATTTATTATCCTTTACATTTTTTGTGTCCCTATAACTTTGGCAATGGGTGTAGTATGGCTTTTGTTAAGTAAGGAATACTGATGGACTACCAAACAGTGATGAATTCATGGAGTGCCCCAGGAGGTAACATTGACAACTTTTTTATTTTTTGAGTTATTCTCCTGTTTTTTTTTTTTTTTTTTTTTTTCACTGGGATATCTCGTATTAATTACTTTCTTGATCCCACTTAACATTTTTACATTTAGCATACATTATCCTTAACATTGGCAACTTTTTCAATTATCAAGATATTTCTTGAATATGCTAGAGGTTGCCGACAGTTTTGATCCCACTTAAATTTTTACCTTGCTCGTAATTCCTTGCCTAACATTGACAACTTTTTTATTATTTGAGTTATTCTCCTGTTTTTTTTTCAATGGGATATCTCGTATTACTCATATTCTTGATCCCACTTAAAATTTTTACATTCAGCACACATTATCCTTAACAATAGCAGCTTTTTTCTTTCTTGGGTTAAGTTTTTGGTTTCTTCTCGCACTTATTGGTTGGTCCCTGCACTGATTTTTGGCGCATTTACATCATAATTATTCATCTATACTTTTGTGTACCATATTTCTTTTCAGGCAAGTGCGGCGGGACCCTAGTAGCGTCCGGTGAGTACTGTTAACTTTCATACTTTAGTGTAACATTTAACATTCTTTTTATTTTTCTGGTCCACCCAGTCAGCCTTTACAATGTCTGTTCCTTATTTTGTCCAAGTGTGGGAAATCGGGATTGGATAGGCAATATACAATGTTGCTGCAGCAATGTTGTTGTAATTGTCTGCATCAGTTCTACATTGAGAGTGTAAATATGTAAATTTGTTCTCTATTTCATTTTATTATTTTATTATTCATAACACACTGTTATTCCTGTATCATATCAGATGAATTAAACTAGGAGACCATTTTTGATCACAAACACAGTAATAATCTTCACATACTGAAATTTGTTGTTACTTGTATAAAATTATGATTGTGGTTGTCGGAATTACAAAGTTGGACAGGGTATGGTGTTATTGGGAGAATTGTACAATTGATTTATATCTCTTTTTGAGTGTATGGTTTTTGTAGCACGAGGGGCAAATGCACATACTTTTCCCTTTTCTTTGTTTTGATATAGTAAACTTTTACTATCATTATTTTATTTTATTTTTATTTCATTTATTATTCAAAATTTTCCCCTTATTAGGCTCGTAAATTTTATCTTAGTCATTTTCGGTGGTCACGACCACCGGTTTTTGCTTTTTTCTATCTATATCCCTTTCTTTCAAAGATATGTGGTGCGGATCTAGTGGACCCCCATTTATGTGTTTATCTTCAACTGTTAATATAACTCAAACATATTATATCGTTAAATTGCTTGTCTGGCATATGATGATAGAACGTAGTATCTAAAATCATTTTAATAGTATCTTCGATCATTCTTAATAATATCTCTCTTAAAGTATTGCATAATTACTAATTGAAATTGGTTAACTAAAATAATCCCAAGTATTGATAAGCAGTCTTGTTAAAGTGGACTTAAAGTAATGCTAAGATACGTAATGAATCAAAAAGGAATCAATCCAACAGTCAACTTGACAAGATTGGATATGGACACAGTAGTGAAAACAAGTACAATAAATAGAGAGGCATCTAATAATGAATTGGGTGACGTCCAATCATCTTGAGTTATTCCGGCGACAGAACCAGCCCTAATTACGAGTCATGTTGTTCAACAGTTGATAAATAAGGTCGAGGCGGTTTATCCACAACGTTATGAAGAATTTAAGGTCCTATTAACAAATCAATTAGAACATATCAAGGCTGTGGAGAAGGGAGAATTTTCAAAGAGCCCATACTATGGCATATACAACATACAAAGTTATAATGTTGTAAATAATATATATCAACCAGAAAAATATCGTATGAAGACAGCAAAGGGTGATAGAGCTGCCCAATTAAGAAAAAATGCACTATTTTTGGAATTTGAGTTACAACACACCAGAGCAATACATTATAAAGAATACAACAAAATACCATATTATCATGCAAATAATACTGAACTAATAAACCTGCATCGGGAAATGAAAAGTGAAGAAATAATTAGCATAAGAAACAGAATTATAGAACTAAATCATAAAGAAAACAGAAGACCGTGTGTGGCTAGTTGTCCTTTCTTCAATCATCTGCAGCTTCTGATCCTACTAAAGGAAGAGAATGATCACATGCCACAACCAGAAAAACTAAAATAAAAAACTACCAGTACCAAGAATACCGAACAAAGAAAGCAGTCTAATTTGGAAACTGCAATATCACTAGCAGAAGAAATTAATGAGACTCGATTAAAAGACAAAGAAAAAATTATACAAAATGCATTAGGTGGATCACCACTTCCATTAAAAATACCACCATCCATAAACCAGCTAGAGTCACTATCCATCCAACAGCTCATTCAGGAGTACAATATACTATTAAATAACAGATCTAATAGTAGCTCAGAAGAAGCTAAAAAATATCTCGAAACAATCTTTTCTAAAGCAAGAAGAGATGAGAAACTTCTTATACAACATTCCAACGAAATAAATAAGGATTCTCCTGAAAAGATGAAAAAATTACAACATATTGGATATCCTGCAAACACAGAATGATGAATTGTCATTAAAGCTCAAAGAAAGTACAAAAGTGGAAATTAAATTTGAGAAATATTTGGAAGAACTGAAGCAAGAGAATAAACAATTAAAAATCTCCTTAACTGAGGTAGAACATAGTAAAGAACAAATAAAAGAAAGTTTTAAAGAAGAAATAGATAAAATAAAAAGTCAACAGAGGCAACTTAAGAAAAAAACTATAGACAAATTTTCACAAACAGTAAATAAATTAAAAACAACAACAACTCAAACAATAATAGAAAAAAGATCGAATGCAAAAGTAAAGATTGAAAATAAATTGGAAGAATTGAAACAAGAAAATAAACAATTAAAAGACTCTTTGGTCAAGGAAGAACAAAATAAAGAACAGATTAATGCAGATATTGTAACCCTTCAAGAAGAAATTAATAAATTAAAACGACAACAGAAGCAATTAAAATCACAAACTAGAGAAAAAATCATACAAACAGAAGTTAAGTTAAAAACAATAGCAACTCAAACAATAATGGCAAATAACGAAAATGACAGAATAGAAGAAAATGGTGAAGGAGGGTTCATTCAATTATCCAACAGACTACAGAAAATTGAGGAGTTGGTGACGCGAAACCTGGAGTACTCTAGTGGGGGCTGTCAAGGAGTGAAATGCGGTGATGGCACAAAAACGGGCGTTCCCCCTGCTTTGGCGAAGTCTAATTCTGCAATATTAATTAGAACAACCGCTAAACACATAAGGATTCCAAAACTCAAAGCATTACTTAACGAACACTTTAATAAAGTGAAGGAAGTTCCAATAATATACTGCAGAAATGCCAGAAATCCAGATACAATAATTATACAATCTAATACAGATGACAATACAGAACATTTGTTAAAAATGATAGAAAACACTCCTGACATTACAAAGTTAACAGAAATCACATATAAGTTGACTAATTACAAAAGAGTAATAATCACCGGTATTCCATCCTCAGTACCTACAAATGAAATAATATCATATCTTGAAGAAAATTTATCTGATAAAAACATCACCTTATTGAAAATTCTAAAGAGGGACAATTGTACACTACATCACATCATATTGCAATTAGAAACAAAAGCATCACAAGAACTATTGGATAAAAAATTTATACAGGTGGGTCTCAACAAGTGCTATATTCGTTCTTTTCGCCCAATAATTAGATGCGGCAATTGCCAGCTGTATGGACATCAGACATCTTACTGCAGGAGACAGCCAATTTGCGCCAAATGTTCGAGAGGTCACTGCACTTCGGAGTGCCCTTTTGCGGGAGTTCTCTCGCAATATAGATGCACAAATTGTTTCCACTTACCTAATTATAGGAAACATTCAGCGGATTCCACTGCGTGTCTGGTTTATCAATCACACTTGGCAAATAGAAGATGTGTTCAGTAGGACCATATGGTCATATTGTCAAATATTAAATAACTCAAAAGAATTTGTAATAGTGCATAATATTAATTATTGTTCGCATATTGTACCTTAATACTAAATTTTTAGTGTAGATTTAAAAATAATTTTTGCATCATGTATCTTACATAATATCTCAAACACAGTATCATTGTATTGCAAATTTGTAGGTAATTATTATCTACAATTACTTATACTTTCATAATAGTGCATAATATTAATTATTGTTCGCATCTTGTACCTTAATACTTATTTTTAGTATAGAGTTAAAAATAATTTTGCATCATATATCTTGAAAATAGCTTTAAGTGTTGCAAATATCACATTTGTACATGGTTTAAATTGATGTTAGTATTGTGAATCCTGAAAATAACATAAAAGTGTTGCAAATATGTAGGTAATTGTGTTAAAAAAAAAAAAGTTTAATATCAAATTCTAAAAACTATGCATATTTATATGTTATAATAATGAATATTTCTCTCAAGTGTAATTATAGGGGTCATCTGTAAATATTTATTGCAAACATTGTCAATAATTGTCATATACCTAACATTGTTATTTCTCCTAAACTGTATAAAAAAAAAAAAAAAAAAAAATTAAGGAGTTTCGCAGGTAGTAAAACTTTTCCCTGCCCTGGGCTTGGGGGTTACACCTAACCATAAGCCAAAAGCGGGTTCCCAGGGTGGGTGCTTACTTACTTACTCACTTACTTACTTTTCTCTGAAACTTCAAAAAGCCCCCATTTAGAAGACTTCAGATTTTTATTTGGTAACGGTTCAAAAGTGTGATTATAGATGCATATTATATAACATTTATCAATATTTAGAATTACATAAATTTATTATTCTTTATATTTTTTGTGTCCTTATAACTTTGGCAATGAGTGTAGTATGCAGGACCCCCAAATAGTCCGCCAATTGAATACCAATATTTAATAGCAGAAAATTTACGAGTAGGGGTAGGCTTCTACACAGTTTGCACTAGAATTAATCTCGAAAGGCAATTTCTGCACAATTAAAAAGAAAATTCCTCTACGAAAATATTGGTATCCAGTTGGCGGATCATATGGGAGCTCTGTAGTATGGCTTAATTTTAAGTAAGGAATGCTGATGGACTCGCAAACAGTAATAAATTCATGGAATGCCCCAGGGGGTAGTGGACTTTTCTCTGAAGCATGAAAATGCCCTCACTCAGAAGACTTGAGATCTTTTTGTTTGATAACGGTTCAAAAGTGTGTTTATAGATGCATATTATATATAATGTTTATTAATGTTTAGAATTACATAATTTTTTTTATATTCTTTACATTTTTTGTGTTCTTATAACTTTGGTAATGGGTGTAGTTAAGTTTAAGTAAGGAATACTGATGAACTCCTAAACAGTGATGAAAAATGTTTAATTAATTTAAACTCAAATTTTTTCCCCAAATCAAGCATTTTTTTTAAAATTCCCCATTTACAAAAAAATAACATTTAAACTCGGCAGAATTTTGCATGCATATTTGCAGCTAAACGAAGATAATGTACATTTTACAACGACAAGTTCATTTACACTTGTTTTTTAAATTGTTGCCAATCGATGATGTTGGCCTATCATTACGTTAGCTCCACCTACGCTTTTACCACTAACTTTTTCAAGGTTTAGATCATCTCTAATTAGTTGGATTTGAATGAATCTGAGATGATGTTGGCATCATCTGCTTCTATCTGACTTAACCTATAAAACTTTGTTTTCAATTTTTTGTCGTCCCTACTGTCGTACCTAATCATAATGCAAAGCACCTTCGTTGTATCAATAACTGTGCTTTCCAGTGTTGGATTCAGGGGGTGGCTCAGATGGGACATTTCCCCTCGAAGCAATGATTTACCCCCCCCCCCCCGAAGATTTGAGATTTTGTATTTTGAATGGTCAAAAAGTGCAATTTTCCCCCGGAAGTTTATAATTAAGTAAGTTACCCTCCCCCCCCCCCCCTCCCCCCGGAACCACAGAAATCCCTCCCGGAGAAAACTGTCTGAATTCAACACTGGTGCTCTCATCAAAAATAAATGTAAAATAGCTGTTTCTTTCCACATCTTTAATTAAATCTTTTAAAAAGCATGGCAAAAGAGCATTTCGGATAAGTCTTGAAGATTTTGTATTTGGAAGGTTTAATTGTTTAAGACTGCAGAGTTTTCATTCAAGTTTCTTATAAGGAGAACTAAGGTGCCTGTTGCATTCATTGAGCAATGTTCAATTATAAATGTAGCAATGTGATTGTAGTATGCAATTAATTGCATGGCTTGCAAAAAACTCTACTGTCATTCTATGAAGCACAAATTAACAATCCTTAAACAAAATAAAAAGTTACAAAATTGTTTTTATTTTTCTTGTATAAAGCTACACCAATAAAAGAAATGTGTATACGTGTTTGTGTGTCTGTCCGTGGTGACTAGGAATATCTGCGGCTGTTAATGATCTGAAATTAAAGAGGTCAAGGCAAGTCGTGCGTGATGCACCTATGATACGCATAAACTGCAACGTTGTAAACGATGAGCACGACCACGAGAATAATGACTATAGTGATTGATAATAATTAATATTGATGATAATTAATATCTAAAATTATATAAAATTTATTATTCTTTAAATTTTTTGGGTTCTTATAGACTTGAGAATTTGTATTTGGCATCACGGTTCGAAAGAATGAATTCCTTCACCGCCCCCCCCCCCCCACTTTTACATCTGGAAACCCATAATGCCCCCTAGAGCTGCAAAACATTCTCTCCGGGAGGAAACTGTAATTTTAAACAGTGTTTTTTCAGGGTTATATAATTCATATAAATTTAATGTAATAAAAAAATGCGATATATTTAGTGTGGTTATGGTTACATATTTGTTCCGACTGAGTAGTTGTCCGGCTTTTTCAGGGTCGGACTGGGTCAGTGTAAAGGGCGCAGACCTTGGATTTTCAAAGGGCGCAAAAATTTTAACCAACTCAAGTCAATTTTATTTGCTTGTGTTGCATATGGTTTGACAAGCTTTGACACACTCTCATAGAACCAAGTAATAATAATGGCTTTGCTATATTCTCCGTGCATGTATAACGTTCCATCAAACCTACTGAATACTACGCAATTTTTTAAACAAATCATGTATATATCTAAAAGCTACAGTAAGTTGAACACAGATTACCTTGTAGTAGATGAGTGATATTAAGACTACGGCTTTTTTGTTTTCTTCTTTTATCGATAGATATCTTGGAAAAACAAAAAGTGATCACCCCTACCAATTTCCATAAAAATGACTGTGTAAAAAAGACAAGGTAACTACTGATTTGGGATAATGTTTACTATTAATTGCTTTTTATAAATTTTGATTTGGATGCTGTCTACATATTAAAAAAATATACGAATGTTGATTTTTCAAATAGTAACATTCACTTTTGACACCCTATTTGAGTTTCTAGCTAGCCAGGAAATTTATAAAATGTTTATGCTTTTCTTAAATCTTAATGCAGTTATAAAACAAATGTGTTAGGTGTTTATCCCTAAATTTCGGAAAATAAATTGAAGATCTTAGAAGAAAAAGTACCGAAAGCACTCAAATAGTCACCAGTAAAATTGTACAAGAATTATATATTTATTAAAAATTTATTTTTGATCAAAGAAAATCCTACAAAATATTTCTGGTACATTTCTAAGATTTTTTCTGTGGCTCGTTTGATTACAGGTAATGCCCCACCTTATGTTATGGAAACGAAAAATTTCTCTACATCTTGAAAACTAGTTATTCAAATGACTTCTACACATCGATGTTTTTAACAATTATGGTTTGTTCCTAATATATTTTTTTAATATAACTAAATTAATAGTTTTCTTAATTAAAAATAGTTTTTGAATAGAAAAAATGTCTGGAATAAGTTTGGGTCTATTCAGTATATCTCTTTAATACATTAATAAAAAATGAATCAGATAAGTTTTATAAAGATACAAATTAAGTTTCTCAAATAGATTTAACTTAAAAATCCTCAAATTTAAGTGCTTCTAACCCTTTCAAGATTTAAAATGAGGCACATAAACAATGCCTTTTTCCAGGCTGTCTCGATACAAGAAACTCAAATAAGATGTAAAAAATGGGTGTTATTGTTTGGAAATTCAAAGTTGGTACTATTTTAATAAGTAGATGACTTCAGAAACCTAATTTATACATAGCAATAATTAGTATTTATTATTTTTAGTCGATTGGTACCTACATATTTTTTTTACGATTATTATTAGGGCAATTAGTAAGGAGTAACCAGATTTTTTTCCCACTTATCACCATTGATGCATTGATGATCTTTAGAAAAGCTAACCACCAGCACCAAAAAGAGTTGCTTGCGGTGCTGCTAAGGGCTTTAACCTATTTCTTAAAATATTCCTTTAACGTAATATGAATTAGTTATCAAATCAGTTAAAAATGTCATTATTTCAATTTCTGTTGCAATCTGACAATTGCTTTTTATGTACTACGGGGTTTTTTATTATTCATATTATTAACAAAGTAGCATTTTTAAATGTGGAATCTGCAGGTGTCTCCCTCACCACACACAAGAAAAATTCAGTATGGAAACTTCGTTTAAAAAATATTTATGTTTAGAACAAAAATGTACTTTCTGAATGGAAATAAAAATTTTCAGAACTAAATCTCATCTTTCATTCGTTCTTTTATAAAATGTACCATATATTACAGTGTATTGGAATGCTGAAATATAAGGCTATTTGAATATGAAAATAATACTTGTTTGTGAAAATAATAGCTATTTTGTATCCTTAAAAAATGATTTTATGCATCCATAAAATGATTTATTGATATCGCACTATAAAAAAGTTTGTACATAAAAAATATACTCTAAAAAATTCGTTTTGTTAGTAGAAAATCGCTAAAATAATTGAGCAAATTTAATATTCTCAGCACACTCTTCCCATGATTAGGAAAACTGTTGTCATTGTTAGAAATCAAGGGAAATATTTAAGTTTCATAATTGAGAGAAGTGCACCAATTATTGTATTCAAGCAAACTGCAGAATCCCGTAGCCAGTATTAAACCGATTTTTTTTTTTTTTAAAAGGAGGAGGTTTTTATTTCGACGCATAAGTATTTACTGTTTTTATGTATGTTCACCGATTATTCCGAAACTACGCGACCGATTCAGATTTCTCAAAATTAGGTCAGTACATTTTTAGAAATTAAACACAAATCAAAATAAATAAATATTTTAAGTGTAAACATTTTAAAAAACATTTTTAATAAAACATTTTAATATTCATTTAAGTCTTTTTTGTAAAAAAAAATTACTTTAATCAAAAAGCCCATTATAGTTTCTAAATAGTAGTCACTGCTTTATTTAATGACAGGCTTTTCGATTGATTAAATTAAACATTCTTTTTTTTTCTATGTACATACTATTAATACCCTCATAGTTATTTAACCGTGTAAAATCTGTCATTAAATAAAACGAGAATTACTATCGAAAACGACGATAGATTTTATGAATGAGAAAACGCTGTCCGCGAGATCCCACAGCTTGCAGGATTGTAAATCCAAAAGTATCATAGGGCTACCACAGGCGACTATTTTTATAATCTGTTCGCACCAGTATTTTTCGAATATAAATTTTGAAGTATATTTCTCTTGCAAATGTTGCCAAAGTGTCTGTTAAGGATTTCTGTTTTAAGAAAGTGGTGCCGGTTAGAATTAAAAAATAGTCGCTGTGGCAGCTCTGGTATTATCAACTTTGTATTCTCCGAAAAGAAAGATCATGTTTTTCCAATCAACAACAAAATCCATACAAAAAGTTTTTTGCCTTCTGATACTTCTCTCCATTTTTTCACAAGTTGCTTTTCAAAAAGCACGATTATAGGTGCATTCAGGGACGGCTTTAAGGGAGAAGGGCGGAAGAGGTACTAAAAGGAAAGGTCTGAAAATATGCGAAATATTTGGTTAAAATCTGAAAGATATCAATCAAAGAGGAGGTGAAAAACATTTCGTTCAGGGCGCCATGACTACTAAAGCTCTCATTGGGTGCATGTTTTCTCTTTGAATCGCATGCAAAGATGTCCACTTTGGTTTCCAATCCAGATATTGTTCGACACATTTCAAATTTCTTTGGGATAATAAAAAAAATACCTTTGATGTGCTGTCTGTCTATTAATGGATGATTATCCCTAAACAAATTCTCGAAATATAGGTACACTCGTCAGAATGTATGTGCACAAAGATTGAAAATATATTGGGGCGGCTTAGGTACTTAGGGGCGCGAACTTTTACCTGGACGAGGGCGCACCGGCCCTTGGGCCGATGGGCCGGCGGGCCAGTCCGAGCCTGGGCTTTTTAAATATCCGCGTCTCGCTCTCGCTTTTTACTACATTTCACCTAGCAATACTATTTTCAAATCCATTGGCCTCTTTCATACGAGAAAAATATCGCCTTCGAAGATTTTTGCCTAAAACAACAATTTTACACATGTATGAAAGTAAAAGAAGTGATCGGTAGTAAAAATACACCTATTTTACGATTTCAACAAAGACATAAACGACAAATTGCACCTCAAAAGATAAAAGTGTTACCAAAGCATTTTCGTTTTGTCGAACAGTTTTTACGGTAAGCGAAATTTCTTTTATGTATGAAACTCCGTCAGGCTTGAAAGAGTTACATGCTAACGATTCCAGTTTATGTTTGAATTTCTGAATATTTGAAGAGGCGGGCACAGAAGCAACCAAATGAGAAATGACGTCATGGTCTTTTAATCTTATTCTCCACGGTACGCTTGGTTTTTGCCTCTGGCAACAGCGAAAGTGAATGAATCGGACGAGATGATGTCACTTATAGAAACGAGCTTTTCTTGAACGCTATCTGGTTTGTTTATGGCTTTTTGCGGTTTGCAGAAATTTGAGACAAACACTTGAGCAGAAAGAATATGAACATTTCGCGAACTAAAAGAGCAGCTTATTCTGCCTCATTAAAAGGACTTCTCGGAAATAAGGGGTAAGGCTCTATAAGAGGATAATAAATGGGTATTCTTTTATCAATGAAAGTTTTATGGGATGATGTTGTTGATAATTCTTGTGAAGTGGTGCTAAAATGTGCATTCATACACTCGATTGGAAAACCGCCAGATTAACTGAGGATTTTAAAACGTCATAGTGCATGGTGCATATGCAGGGCCGGCCCAAGGGGTGTGCGAAGTATGCGACCAGGGATGTAGTGGAGGGTATACGGGGGTATACGCCGTATACCTTCTGGATTTTTTTAAGAAACACCGTATACCCTCTGTTTTTCAAAAAACCTATAGTATATACACTCTAGGGTATACGCTCCGCCTTGAGCGTATACCCTCTGTTTAGAGCGTGCGCCCTCTGTATTTTTTACGACTACACCACTGTATGCGACCGCACGGGGCGCCAACCGGCGGAAGGGGTAACGAGCACCGATAAATAATTTTTGATTCTACGAGCTTTTTTTTTTTTCATTTTTAAAATTCTCTGTAATCAGATTGGAATCATCTGGCGGGTCTATGGATCTGTTGAGCAGGGGCCCCTGCTCAACAGAAGGCCCGGGCCTTCTTTGTGCTTAAAGGGGCCAAATTTTCACACGCAGCGACTTCTGTATTCTTTATTTGAGCAGAATGCAAAGAAATAATTTCAGAGTAACTTATCGGAAGAACTTAGGATACGTTTTTAAACAGAAATCCCTGTAAGATAAAGACTCAAATTATCGGGTCGTTCGGAAAGTCGTGTCGTGTTGGGAAAATCAATCCGTACGGAAAATTCCATCATTTAATTATTAGATATTGATCCCGATATTTAATGTCTAATAATTACCGGGCAGAATTTTCCGGTAAGAATAGATTTTCCCAAACGGATACGACTTACCGAACGACCCAATACTTTCTTTGAAAATGGAAAAAGACCACTACCTATTCAGATCTGCCGCACTGACTCTACCGCTTCCTTATGGAGTGCCAATTTCTTTCAACTAATTAATCGCACCGCAGATGAGGGGCGCCAAATTTAGGGAGTCTATAAATAGAATTATCTCGATAAACGATTTTGACGATAAAATAGAATTGTAGACCTTTTTTTCTTGTGTATGAGCGCATATTCTTTTGTAAAATATTTTATTATATCCAAATAATGAAGAAAGGAAAAGCTTCTCTAAATGTTTCTAGAAATGGCTCAAACCCATTTTGTACTTTACATAATTAGGTATGTCGTATTCGTATACCTAAAAGGAGGCTCAAAATGATGAAAGGGGGGGGGGGACGCCATATTTAAGGAGGCTTTAAAGTTTCTTTAAAGTATCTTGCAATCCTCTAAAAATCAGTTTAAAAGGAAACAAAATTGTTATTGCTGGGGAAAAAAATTATCCAGTATCCACTGTCTACCATTCTATGTTAACCCTTTCAGGGGCAGAAAAGTTCTGTTCGTAAAATGGTGAAATAATTGACTAATACCAGAATTTATAAACAAATTTTTCAGAAAATAAAAACTTGCTTTTCTACACTTTCATTGTAAAAGAAAAATGCTGCAAAAATGTTACTGGTACCTTTTGTCAGTTTTGGAATTAAAATTAGGTGATCAATCCGTGTGACAGAGTTAAACGCATACTTCACTGATGGCCGGTGGCTTAGTGGTTAGTGTATTACACACCCACACCACAGGTTTGACGTTCGCCTCCGACTCTGGGTAAGAATCATTTAAACTTTCGAGGTCGATAAAATGGATACAAAGCGTTTTTGGGAACGAAACTTTGATGGTTCTGCTCCAGGTTCCCACTTGACCATAAACATATCCTATATACAGCAATTCAGAATCAGTGTTCATACCTTATTTATTTTAAAGGCAATATTTTATTTTGAAATGAATTTTTTCAAGAGTTAAATGAGTTTACTAATCTATCGGAAATTTTTATTCTAATAAGTGAATCCTTTTCAGAATTCAACATTTAAAAGTAGTGATCAGATCACGATCAGTTTTAACACTAAAAGGACCGTGAGGGGTCATCTATCAAATTAATATATTTCGGTTCAAACCAGAAATTTCTTTATAAAATAAATTTAAAAGACAAATAAGAAGAAAAATGTTAGATAAATAAGTTAAACAGTTTTGAATAAAAATTCTGGTGACAAATATTTTTATAAAACTTGAGTAAAATTCCCGGTTTTTTTAGTGTTAAAAATTTAAAAAATCAGTTTTCTTATTTTTGATATATTTTTAAATTTTTGAATCAATAAAAAGAGACTGCATGAAAATATTCAAATTAGATCCGGGTCAATTTGAAATTAATAATGTTTACTTTAACATTTGAACCGCCATAGCGGTCATTTTGACCGGTAAAAAATGAAAATATTTCGATTCGAATCAGAATTTTTTAAAAAAAATAAGTTAAATATGCACTACGGAGAAATAAGTAAAGAAATGTTAAATAGTTTTAAATAAAAATTCTTGTATAAAATAGTTTTATAATACTTGAGTAAAATTTCCGGCGAATCTAGTGTTAGGCAGATTCAAATTGAATTTCAACTTTGCATGGGCTTTGTGCCGTGTCCTAAGAAGGCGGTAGCGATGGTCGAGGGTGTTAATCTTCGAAGGCTTAGCAACTTATGTTCTCTTAGAATATGATAACATGAAATTTATTTTATAACACAGTAAAATAATATTCTGGAGTAATGATAAGTTGCTATGTACACAACAATGTAAAATTTGTTGAACAAAGTTTATGTATCAGAAATAGTGTCTATGAGAAGGTGGCAGCTAGTCTATTAAGTCCACAGGCATTGCATCACTTGAACGGAAAGCGCTGGTCTGGTCTCCGAGATAAAGATCTCCTTTTTCCGCGACGGCACCCTGGTGCCCTGTCGCCGCTGATTCGGGTATCATTACCCGGTATTAGGGATCGTAAAGTCCGGCCCTTTCGGCCTTCAAAATCTTCCACTCCAAAAGTCGCTCTTCCAACTCCAGCCAAAATCTAATCTCCCCTCCGCATCCTCTCGTATATATATCTCAATTATCTTCCTCTAAAAACAATAGTGAGTTTCTCAGCCACTAACTGTCCGTTCTTTTTAAGAACCTCCCAGGGACCTTTACTGTTGTCTCCTGAGTGGACACCTTAAGAAACTCCTCTTTTTTGCACGTGGGTCCTGCGATCATATGCTCTCGTGAGAAAGTACGTGAGTTCTCTTCCCACGCTCAAAGATCAGAAGAGTACCGGCTGCTCCTTAGCATTAGCAAACTGTCACCGATTGTCAAATGTCCAAGATTGATGGTGACTGAGTATTTTACTTCATCTTGCCGTGCGTCTTACTGGATTTTAACATATTTTTACTCTGTTTTAGAAAAGCATTCGTTCTTTCTATATGGCGAATCTGATATAGTTCAGATCTTTACAACCACCCCCCCCCGCCTCCTTTTAAAAGAATATTTTGGCCGCAGGACGAAATATTCTGGAAAAGAGAAAGGTGACTCAAAATTTATATGAATGGCTCACATGCAAAAAAAAGAAAAAAACTTTATTTGCCTGCCTGCCCCTCCACGAAAAAGTATTCATTATACACTCTGTATAATATTTTACACTTTATTCCATTTCAAACACTTCACACTGTATTATTTTTTCAAACATTAAAAGGAATGATAATATACTATATACAATTTTCTTTTTTTTTCCAAGATTACTCTGCCCTACTCAAAAAAATCTATTTGGACAATGTCCTTCCCTGGCCTTTGTACTCTGGCATATTGGTCAGGTTGCAAAGTATGTGCCCTTTTGAGCGGTTTACGAGTCATTTTGTTTTTGCTATTCCTAGATGAAAGCGCACTGCTATCCGTTTCTATTAAACTCTTCTTATCAGTGCAGCTCTTTAATTTTTTTATGGCCACTATTCTCGTAGCCCCAACTTTTCCCGTATTCTTTCGTTTATTTGTCGAATGCCTCTCTGAATTTTGCCGATCCTCTTGCCTTTCACTGATTTCTTTTTGATCAATTTCCTTGTTTTTATCTAACCCTTTCCTGTTTTCTGTTTCCCTTTTAGATTTTGACAATGTATTTATCTCCGTTATTTTAACTACCGTTGGCTTTCTCGGATTTTTGTTTATTTTTACCCCGATTTTGGCTTCTAAATCTATGTTCGTGCTTTTTTGTCCCGTTTTCCTGTTGCCAATTCCTTTCCATTTTCGCCTTTTCAATCTATTCATGGAATTATGAGTGTTAAACTTTTCTCCTTGACCAGCAATTTTCCAGACCTTTAATCCTTTATTACTTTTCATTTTCGTATTAATTTTTCTAGCACGTTTCGCTTTATTTGCTTTCGCCTGTTTTTTATTTTTGGGGATCTCTATAAGTTCGTCCACCCTTGCTATTTTTTCTTTCCCTTTCGTAATGTCTTCCCAACTATCAGTTTCATTTTGTTGACCGTTTGTTCCTAAATCTAGTATTTGTTTCCTGGGTTTAAAATCCTTTTCTACTGTTTTGCATAAATTCTGTAATTCGCACTTTTTATTTTTAACTGAGTTTTCACTCTCCCTTCTGACTTTTTTACCGACGCCATGCGACTTAACCTGCTGTTCCCTCATTATAATCCCTTCTATCTGAGATGAATCGCTGAACAGCTTTTCTTGTCCAGTACTTTGCCTATTTTGTATGATTTTTACAGGTATTTTTGACTTCTTGTCTTCGCGAGTTATGTGTGTGTCTGAGTTTCTTATAATCCTTAAGTTTTTGACCTCACCTGACAGCTGTTTCTCTTGTGGTTTCTCTTGGTTTACTGACCCATAGACTTTTCTTTTATTTCGTTTTCGAACGCTGTCTTTTGTTCTCCCCTCTTTCTCGAAGTTTGACGAATTCGTCCCTATTCTGTTTTTCGGATTACCGTTATAATCCTTTTTCGTAACGCCCGTTTGTTTTTCCAAATCCCTATCGCCTCGAAAGTTTTCTGACCTGGAAATCGATTCCTCACGCGACTTGACTATGTTTTGTGCATTTTTACAATCCGTCTTACTTTTTTTCCTTAAGCTATAAGTTTCATTTTCAAACAGTATTTTGTGATTCTCATTCGACTCCTGTGCGAGCGGAGGTAAAGAAATGGGTTCCTCCCCTTCACTCACGTCCGACTCATCGTCTGCCGTGGCGTTTTCCGGATTAATCTCTCGTGATTGACTCACCCTTTGAATGCACGGCTGAAAGTTTCGATTGCAAATGGTTTCGTTTTCTTTGGTCAGCTGTTTAGTTTTCTTACGCTCATACGAATTGATTAATTCTTGTGTTCTGTTTCAAAGGATATAGTAATCCAAATCTGACTCGTTGTCTGTGATAAGTGCTTTAGTTGTTATCACCGTTTTATCCGCTAATTCTAACTTTATTTCCGCAACCGGAAGCTGTTGAAGTTTCCTGTCCAGAGGTTGTCTTAACCACTTAATTTTTCCGTTTAATTGCCCTTTATTAATGAATCTTCTTGGACATAAATCATCCATGGTTCCCGTATCGCGTAACATTGTAATTTCTACTCCATTTATATTTCCCGTACTTAAATATGGTTCGAAACCTTTATCTAATTTCGTACTACACCTAACATGATGTACCGTGCTTATTTCTTTTTCCGATCTTTTTAAATCTGGACAGTCTCGTATCCTATGTTTTGGACTTCCGCATTGAAAGCAAGTGCATTGTTTTGTTTTTTCGAAAGCTTTTTGCCTTTCCCTATCGTCATTTTTCTCCCGCCAATTAAATTTATTATCAGCATTTTTCCTCGGGTCCCTTTCCTCGTAATTTGGGCGATCGGACCATTTTTCGCTGTCTTTTTCCGCATATCTCGGTTTCTCGAATCTTTTTTCCACGGGGGATCTGGCATAGCCTTTCCAGGACGTCGCGCCCTTTTATTGCTTAATACCCGTCCAAATCTTTTGCGAGTTTGTCTGGTTTTTTATACTCTGCCCACGAATTGATAAAATGATTTTTAGTTTCGATCGGCACTCTTCGTTTAATTTGTTCCGTAATAAGCAGGTCTTTTAGCTCCTCTAAGGTTTTGATGCCCAACCCATCAAGACATCCGTCTTGAAAACTATTTAATTCGAAGATTAGGTCTTTCCATGGGGTGTTTGTATTTTTTGATGCCTCATTAATTTTAAACGATAGGCTTCTGCTGTTAACCTATATCGTTCTAAGAGAATTTTTTTCACGTGAGCAAAATTGTCCACGCTGTCAGACGGTTCTCGTAAAATTAATTCTGAAATTTCTATGGGCAATAAAGCTAAAAGATGAGTTACTAGATCATCTGACTCGATCCCCGATCTTTCTGCCTGTCTCTCAAATAAATTTAAAAATAAAGTTATGTCTGATTTGTCTGGGTCGAACGAATGCATAATAGATTTTATGTTTAATTTTGGGCCTCTATCAGAACGATTGCTCGCGCTTGAACTGCTTCTCTCTGTGCCTTACGTTAATCTTAATTCTTCTAGTTTGAATTCTCTTTCTTTCTTTCTGTCTGCGTTGTCTAATTTAGCTCTTTCTAATTCTAACTGTTCCTTTTCGCGGTCCCTTTTTGCCTTCTCGCGGTCTTTTTCTGCCTTTTCGCGGTCTTTTTCCCTAGCTATATAGTCTTCTCTATCTTGTACAATATATTTGGCTTGCGTTAGCGCAAGGTCCTCGTCGTAGTTATCTGATTGCTCAATTTTTTGGATGATTATTTGTATTGTATCCCCATTCTCAAGTGCTACCCCCAATTCTGCTGCTAAATTCTGTAGATCAATCTTTCTGCAATGTTTTAATGCGGTCACCTTTGTCATAATGAAGCCTTATTTTTAACACAATTTCAATAATTTATACCAATAATTTCCTCGGAGAATTTAAAACCTGTTAATTAACACTATAAAATATGTTTACATAAACAAATTTTAAATACAAATACAGGATATAAAGTATAAATTTACAATATCTGTGAAATTTTTTGGATACCTTCCCCTTTTGTTAAAAATATCCAATGTGCAAGATAAATTTTTCTGTTTAAAGTCCCTATACACACAGGATAAAACACAATATACAGTAAAATCTTATAGAAATTGCACACATATATTTCGAATAAACTTTTCAAATTTTTCAAATCTGAGCACTTCTTTGCAAACAATGACCAGTGTAATCAGTGTTCTGACCATAAATTTCTAGAAAATATCTTTATTCAGTAGTTTAACTAACATAAATTAATTTTCCTCACAATTTACATGTAATATTACACTACTTGCATCTCTAATTTAAAAAACTGTTCCCCTGAGCCTTTTTTTTTCGGCTCGCTACTGCAATCTCCCCTGAAAATTTTCTCCGCTTCCTTTCTTAGAAACAAAATTTTCCTTTGTATTCGTTTCGAATACAAACCAGATTTTAATTTGCTCCCTAGCTTGAGCTATCTTAAATGCCTATGAATTTGCCTCTGTTATACATGGCTTGATGCCCTTATCTTAATGTTTACTTTACAAATTACAACAATTTTACTATCTCACAATTTTAGATTTCGAATTTAAAACATTTAAATTCTACTAAAACAAAATTTGAGAGCCATTCAAAAAAATAATGAGCCTACCTGCTCTGTTGTGTTGAGGTCCCGTCACAGTTACTTTGGCCAGTGTGCTGCTGTTGAAGTATCAGTCACTCTCTTTGCGTCGGGTTCAGGCCTTTCCGAGGGAGTCTGTCGGTTGTCGGCTCTCTCCGTTTGGCTTTAGGTGGATCTCCTGGATGTCCCTTTGCTCTCTCCTGGGTCGCTGGACTGTTGACTCCTTCGCAGTGTTGCGGCTATGACGATGTCCTGCTGCTCGATGCTCAGCTCTCTTTTGTTTTTAATCACAGACTGCTAACAATCTCATCTGTACTATTTTTTGCACATAAAAGTTCGTTTCTTTGGCTGCCACCAGTTGTGCCGTGTCCTAAGAAGGCGGTAGCGATGGTCGAGGGTGTTAATCTTCGAAGGCTTAGCAACTTATGTTCTCTTAGAATATGATAACATGAAATTTATTTTATAACACAGTAAAAAAATATTCTGGAGTAATGATAAGTTGCTATGTACACAACAATGTAAAATTTGTTGAACAAAGTTTATGTATCAGAAATAGTGTCTATGAGAAGGTGGCAGCTAGTCTATTAAGTCCACAGGCATTGCATCACTTGAACGGAAAGCGCTGGTCTGGTCTCCGAGATAAAGATCTCCTTTTTCCGCGACGGCACCCTGGTGCCCTGTCGCCGCTGATTCGGGTATCATTCCCCGGTATTAGGGATCGTAAAGTCCGGCCCTTTCGGCCTTCAAAATCTTCCACTCCAAAAGTCGCTCTTCCAACTCCAGCCAAAATCTAATCTCCCCTCCGCATCCTCTCGTATATATATATATCTCAATTATCTTCCTCTAAAAACAATAGTGAGTTTCTCAGCCACTAACTGTACGTTCTTTTTAAGAACCTCCCAGGGACCTTTACTGTTGTCTCCTGAGTGGACACCTTAAGAAACTCCTCTTTTTTGCACGTGGATCCTGCGATCATATGCTCTCGTGAGAAAGTATGTGAGTTCTCTTCCCACGCTCAAAGATCAGAAGAGTACCGGCTGCTCCTTAGCATTAGCAAACTGTCACCGATTGTCAAATGTCCAAGATTGATGGTGACTGAGTATTTTACTTCATCTTGCCGTGCGTCTTACTGGACTTTAACATATTTTTACTCTGTTTTAGAAAAGCATTCGTTCTTTCTATATGGCGAATCTGATATAGTTCAGATCTTTACAGCTTTCACTACTTGTTACTTTCTTCTATCTTTACAAGAAGAAAGTATTGGATTCGTGAAAATTTTCGACTTCCGGTTTTCGACGGATTTATACGTTTTAGAGTGTCCGGAACACGATTTGATGGTTTTTAGAAAATGTCTGTCTGTCACTCTGTGAGTCTGCAAGTGACAAAAAATTTTGTGGGCACTGTATCTCACGAACAAATGCACGGAATTTCCCAAAACTTTAAATTCAGTTTGACCTTGATATAAACTGGTTCTGATTATTTTTTGGTATAAATCGCCCAACAACTGTGCTGCATTTTTCACGATTTCCGTAATAGCTATATCTCAAGAACTAATGCACGTAATTTCATAAAACTTCAGATTCAGTTAGCCCTTGATATAATCCAATGCTGATTACATTTTGGTGAAAATCGCAAAACAGGTGGCACTGATAGGTTGCATTATTCATGATTATCGTACCTTTATCTCAAGAACTAATGCACTAATTTTCATCAAACTTCAGATTCAGTTAGACCCTGATATAAATTAGTGCTGTTTAGTTTTTTGTGTAAATCGCCCAACAGGTGGCGCTGCTGTGCTGCATTTTTCACGATTTCCGCAATAAAAAGAACTAATTCCTGAATTTTCATCAAGCTTCGGATTCAATTAGTCCCTAGTATAAATTGGTCCTAATTAGTGTTTGGTGTAAATCGCCCAACAGGTGGCGCTGCTATGTGGAATTTTTTACAATTTCCACAATAGCTCTATCTCAAAAACTAATGCAGGGATTTTCATCAAACTTCAGGTTCAGCTAGAAGTTAACATAAGTTGTTGATGATTAGATTTCGATGAGTAAATAACCTAACCGGTGGCGCTGTTATGCTGCATTTTGCCTCATTTACACGATTTTAGTGATAGTCGTATCTCAAGAACTAATGCACAGAATTTCATATCTTTAGAATCCTCATGATGGGCATAGATTACCATTTAATTTTCAAAGTGTACTAGAGAATTTTGAAGTATTAGCATGTATGAGATAGAAGAAAGTTTAGGATTGGCATACCCGACTAGTTGTACATTGTAAAAAATTGTTTTGAAATATACATAATTTGTTTTCTACAGATATGTATAAGATGATTATAATGGATGATTATAGTAATTTTTCTACAACTTAAAAGACGTAAAATTTATTTGTTTCAATTAGAACGTGTTTTCTTTATTGCGATAAACCTTAAAAAGGATATTCTAGCCCAAAAAATAAAAATTCCGCCATTTAATTGACACAAACGTAGTTGAGAATGTAGTTGTAATCATTTTATACACACCTATTCAAAAGAAATTATCTGTTCGCCAACGAAACTATTACTTTTATTATTATTTACAATGTGTACAAGTAGCAAAAATATAGTTTTGGAGGAAGCGCAACACTAAGTTATTAATTTGTTGTCTGTCTTAACGTACTCATTTTTAATTTCAAATTGATTCGTTTATAATTTGAATATGCTTATGCAACTTGTTTTGTTTGATCCAGAATTATATAAAAAAAAAATAATGTATGAAAAACAAAAAATCGACTTTTTTAAGATTTTAAAACCCACATTTCACCAAATATAAAATTCATTTACGCTTCCTGTAAACTAAATAACAAGACAAAGTGATAGTTTTTATCTTGCATAAGTGCTATTCAGTACTTACTCTGTTGACTGTAGAAGTATTCCAAATAATAAAGATAACTATTTTTATAATTATAATAAAGTTTCTTCTTTCAATAAATTAATAAGTATTATTATTTTTGCTTCCTATATTATAGCATAATGCGTTGTGTTTCTTTTTTTAATCACGATGTTACATATTGAAGTTGATATTTACTATAAAACTAAGATCTTAAAGACAGGATTGAATATAGATACTTTTATCTATTTTTTACTCTTTTTAAATAATATCTTAAATAATTAAGAATAGCATGCATAAAAGTTTGTATACGAATAGTTTACAAATATTTAAAAAATTGCAAAAAAAAAAAAAAAAAAAAAGCCAAATATTTTTAACAGGGGTGGGTGGGCGCTCAAGCGAATGCTCGCACGGGCGTTAAAATGATCTTGGGCCGGCCCTGTGGATATGACATACCGGGTAGTACATACCGGGTGTCCCAAAAAAGACTGATGGATTTTAAAATTCAATAACTTGCAAACAGTGACAGATGTTAATTTTTTTTTTCTTTTTGCAGGACGGTAATGTAAGATGTCAGGAGTTTTTATGCTGCGGTTCCCAGTTTTGGTTTCAAATAGCAGCGATAGATAGCGCTGCAAGCAATAGGCACTAAATCCAGGCTCGATTTTTCAGCCTCCCTCTTCTCCCATGAGGAAAAAGGAGATTAATGTGTTTTGAGTGGATCCCGAAGTACCAAAAATCGGCTCTGGAATTAGCACCTACTTCTCGCAGCGTCATCTATTGTTTGAAATTTGAACTAAAATCAAGAATCACAGTAAAAAAACTCCTGACATCATACATAACCCTCCTGCAAGATTTTTTTTAAATATCTATCACCGTTTGCAAGTTATTGAATTTTAAAATCCATCAGTCAGTTTTGGGGCACCCGGTACATTAGCACTATACACATACAGGCCGCATTCAGTGTTGCCAAATCTTACAAGTTTTTCATCCAGAAATTTGGAGTTCACACCAGAAAATTTTTAGTACTAATTTTTATTTATTTTATTCACGAAATATATTTCTTTATAATAACCAAAAGTAACTATTCAAACTTTCTGGGTAGAATTTAGAATAACATCGGCGTTGATCGGCCGTAATAGTGTTAATTATGCATAACAGCAAAATAGTGTTACCAGATCAAATATGACAAAAGGGAGACAAAGAGTTGAAAAAAGCGGGTCGACTTTTTCTTTTCGGGACATATACAAATATATTTTCTTTCATTCTATTAAATTTAAGTGAATTAAACAAGCTCCAAAGGATACAGCAGACAATTAGTTTATGATGAAGCACCATATATTGTTCTTTTAATCTAACATTTCAATTAAATTTTACTCCCTTTCTTTCCTTTGTATTCAAAATATCATAACAATTCTTTAAAAAGTAATTTCTTCCCTTCCCATGGTCAAATACATTTTATCATGTTTATTTCAGCGGTCGTAATTTCTCTTTTCTTTAACACAGAAATAAATAATAAAAAAGCAAACGGATTGAATCATTTTCGTTTCTATTTAAGTAAACGGATTGAATCATTTTCGTTTCTGTTTAATTGCTGCCTCCAACGGACTTAATCTATAACAAGATTTACGATAATTACTTTCCCATCATATTCGATAAAAATTTAAGGCTGATCTATTTATTTACAAGATTTGTGATAGTAATTTCTCAGCTCATTAGATAAAATTTAAAGCTGGTTTTTTTATTAGCAAGTGTTTTCACCTAATTATACCATTATATTCAAGCAATAAATTTAAACCAAATGTATGTATGGTCATCAGTAATGTAAATATATTCTAGCTTTTTGTAGATGATTCAATAGGGTTACTGGAGGTTAATTTGGCGATATAGTCCTGGTTATCGTTTATAGCCAATAATTTAAATCTGCCATGAGATGTGATGTACAAACACTGGTACATCTCGGCCAGCCTTTTATTTAAAACTGCGGGTGTATTTCCCTCCTACATAGTTAAACAAATTAATATTCTTTAAATTAACAATTTTTTGACCAATCAGTTTTCGAAAATGATATTTACTCAATAAACTTTTAAGACTATAACACACTGATAACATCAATGTAGCAAAAACCTCGAACTAAAATATTATCAAGTCTTCTTTTTATTTGTCAAATCAACTGAATTTTTATGAACCGAATTTCTACGAAGAAAGTTTTACAATTTGGTTGTATCTTTTTTTTTTTTTTTTTTTTTTTTTAATGGATGTCCATGTATAACTTGTACGGATGTACACTCTATTTTATTATTTTAGAGATCGACCGAAAATTCGGTTTGGTTTCGTTTTAGGCTCAAAATCTGAGTTTCGCCGAAAATGTTGAGAAGATTCGGCCGTACCATAACTATCTCATTTCTTTTTCAACATTACTCTTTGATTTTTGCTGTATCGGTTTAAATAAGACATTCTTTATTTATTATTAACTTTGCTGTTTAGTTTATAATTATCAGTCATGACTGACTCAAGACGTGAGTGCAAATTATAAATCAAGCAATACATAAGCAGAGTTGCCGGCTTTTAGCCAGGCCAAAAAAAGCCGACCGGCTTTTTTTGGGTTTTAACCACTTTAAAAAAGCCGACTTTTATTAAAAAAAGACTGTTTTCAGTAAAGGTGTTCAGAGTAAAGGTCAGTGTAAACTAGATAAAGCAGTTGGTATGGCTCTTTTAAAATTTAGCTGACATATTTCCAATTCTCGCTTCAAATCACTAGCAGATCCATCTAAGTTTTTTTTTTTTTTTTTCAGTATTATGTCTTCATTATTGAGAAATTGAGTTATTTATTGTACTCTAAATCAACTAAATGTCATTAAAACTAATTAAAAACACTTTAAAATGTGTAGTCTATAATTAAGATGCTTCACTGTTTAAAAGCCGATTTTGGCCAGAAAAGGATAATTTTGGCCAAAAAAAGCCGGTTAAAACCAATAAAAGCCACCGGCGTGGATTTTTTAAATTTTAGCCGGCTTTTTTGCAACTCTGCATATAGGACTAAACTTTGAAAACGTTTTTCATGTGCTCATTAAAAGCTACCGACTTAACGTAATAGATTTTTTTTTTGAAGCCGCAGAAGTGTTTCGAATACTCTTTGAAAAAGTTCTAGTATAACAGGTGCTCATTTACAAAAATCATTAGAAAAGATAAATCGAGATATGTATACCCAAAACATTTCTTAATTAGACGAAATTCGTATAATTAGAAAACCATTCTGTGTCGTTGTTGAAATAATAACAATGTATTTCATATGAAAATAAAAAGTTTTGATCAGGGGCACAGAGTATAGTATAATTAATTAATAATTATGTATATTTATGAATGTATTCATCACTTTAGAAAAAATTGGACATTTTCGTTTGCGGCCGAAAATAGGAAGATTACCGACATTCGGTTTCGGTCGATCCTTTATTGTTAATACTAATGCTAAGGTCTCATTAGTAAAATTCTTAGGATCTCAAAATGACATGTGTGTCTATTTGTCTGTTTTCAGGTCTTTTTTTTATGTATGCTTTAACTTTCGTTAAAATTGACCGATCTACAGGAAATTTTTTATGGTGTTAAGGTACACAGCACAACTTGCTATTTGTAAAATGGTTGTCGCAGCTTGTATAGTTCATTTACATAGACATCACAAAAAATTTAATGTATCATATATCATATCACACTGTTAAAAATTTTGCAGCATTCTGGCAGGTCATTCGACCGTTTTTTGAAAAAACGGTTTCATAATCATAATTTAACTATATTCTGACCATAAAATGGCTAATAATATGGTCAGAATAGTGTTAAATTAACGGTTGTGTAACCGTTTTCGGAAAAAACGGTCAAATGACCTGCCAGAATGCTGCAAATTTTTAACAATGCATATCATCGTCTAATGCGCGTCAAAAAAAAAAAAAAAAAAAAAAAAAAACATAAAGGATTTGGCAAGAATGAGATTTGAATGAAGAATGAGAAATGAATGTGAATGACAACAATTAATAATTAATGCGGATTACAGTCCTGGTCAGGTAACCCGATTTTATTCGAACCGGGCACGACTCGCGATTTGGATCGGGTAGGGTTGGCAATATATTTTTTTCGTGTTGACACTAAGTGTTTCGGGTTCGGGTTGGGTTTTGACTCTTTCGGTTGAGGATCGAGCTTGATAACTCTTTTTTACCAAAAAATACCGTTTAAAGGGAAAAAATCCTATATAGTTTAATATAAATATGTATATACACTATATGGCCATTGATGATCGGACACTTTCAATTTTAGACATTTTGTCGAATATTTAAGGATATATTTGTCGGATTTTTCTGGAACTTCAAGATTATGAATACTATGTTCGACTTCATATTTATCAACGGCGGTTTCATCAGAAGGACAATTAGGCGGCCAACAAAAAATCAAAGAAAGAGAATAATGTTTGGGATCACCCTGTAAAATAAAATGCACGAAATGATCGATCGCTATAGTTTACGAATATATGGATATTGTACAATATATGCATTCATTTGTGAAAGAATAAAACGTATATTCATGGAGATATATCGATTTTTTTTAAAAGTTGAAAAAATTTTTGCATGTTTTTTGTTTATATCATGCAGGGTTTTTTACCAAATTTAACGCCAGTTTCAGAAAATTTGATAAAATGTAGTAGAAATAATATGGTGTAATTGGAATGTAAATATATTAAATATTTGATAAAATATGAGTAGTTGAATGAAATAGTTTTTATTTGCGCATGCGCGCACGATAAAAAACATTTTTTTTCATGATTTGATAGTCAACTCTATATGGAGCAACTCATAAAAAAAAAAGCCCGAGAAATATCGTGAAAATTCAGAAAGATATCGGAAATATAGTGAGCGAAATTTCAGTTACTCTCTAAAAGCTGCTGAATGATAAGGGATTTCCTACAAAGTGTCATTTTTTATTACCTGACTTTCAGCAAAGGAGTTTGTACTTAATGAATGTCAACGAGTAAATTTAGAAGAAATACTTAGATTTTGATACTTCTTTTTTTCTTGGAATAAGCTCGTTCTGGTGATTTTCCAAGAAGAACTAAAGCATCCATAAAAAATGAAAATTAAAACATTAAAAATTAAAAATGACAATTTTTGAAAACTCCTTATAATTTAGCTGTTTTTAGAGAACAACTAAAAATCAGCTCAGTCTATTGCCGATATCTTTCTGAATTTTCACGATATTTGACTGGCTTTTTTGGGGGGGGAGTTGTTCTATAAAGTTGATTATCAAATCATGAAAAAAAAAAAATATTTTTATCGTGTGCGCATGCGCGGATAAAAAATATTTCATTCAACTGCCCATATTTCATCAAATATTTAACATATTTACATTACAACTACACCACATTATTTCTACTATATTTTCTCAAATTTTCTGAAACTGGCGTTAAATTTGGCAAAAAAACCCCTGCATGATAGAAACAAAAAACATGCAAAAAATGTTTCAACTTTAAAAAAAAATCGATATACCTCCATGAATATACGTTCTGTTCTTCCACAAATGAATACATATATTGTACAATATCCATACATTCGTAAGCTATAGTGCTGGATCATTTCGTGCACTTTATTTTACAGGGTGATCCCAAACATTATTCTTTTTCTTTGATTTTTTGTTGCCCCCCCCCCCCCTCCCTAATTGTCCTTCTGATCAAACCGCCGTTGATAAATATGAAGGCGAACATATTCTTCATAATCCTGAAGTTCCAGAAAAATCCGACAAATATAGCTTTAAATATTCGACAAAATGTCTGTGTGTAATTCGACAAAGTGTCCGATCATCAATGGCCGTATAGTGTATATATCTGTTTATTTTTCTACATAAAAGATAAAATTGATATTAAACATACAATTATTTCTTTTTTACTTTCTAAGATAATTTGGTGATTAAAATGCACGGGACGTTTTTCTTTTCTTTTCTTGATTGACTGTACAGTCCCGTTCATTAAAAAACTGTACATCCGCATTTTAAAAATAAAATCTTAAGTAAGGTGTCAATAGATAGAAATTTTGCCTGCTTTCTGAATGTAATGCATGAATGCATTATTTGAATAAGGAATTGTCTACATATTAAAAATTCTATTAACTAAAATTTTATTTTATCAGGTGATGGCACTTTTAACTCTCTATTAGATTTCTTTAAATCAAATCAGCCAGAAAAAGTACATAGCTTATGCACTTTTTCTTAAACTTAAAAAAAAAACAAGAACGAAAAATCATACTTCGAGCATAGATTATGAAACACTTTCCAACACATTCGGAATACTGTAACAAAACTTTACCATTTATTAAGGTGAAAGATGTCCAAATAAACAATTCAGAAAATGCATAAGGCATTTGATAACCCAATTTCTGAAATATGGGTAGTTACCATGGGTAATTACCATGGGTAATTACCATGGGTAGTACGAAAAATATCCGAATTTTTTTGTGCAGCCCTGTATATGATCCATAAATGCATATGTATATTTCATAGTATACTAAAAGTTAGTTCAATTAAACGCATAGCACAGGTGAAATTTTTCATTCAGCCATTTCCGTCAATAAACAGAAATGCACTCGAGGTCTTTTGTGTAGCCCTGTATAGGATCTATAGAATTTATACACACTAAGCAGTATGAAAAAAAAATTAAATTTTAAAACGCGTATCACAACTGAAAACGCATTTCCAGCTTTCGTTCTTCATAGACTGTACTGTAGCCAAATACTTTAGTGTGTGCCTATCAATAAACGATAAATAATATGCACACCAGATTCTACAGTAAGAATTTTATAGTACACCTCAGTTATATATACAAATTCCGATATACAGTAATCCCTTAACATTCGCGAGGGTTAGGTTCGCGGAAATCTCGGCGAATGTCAAAATCACGAATGTTGAGACTATCTTCCCGTGCATAAAAGTGGGTTAGGTTTTATAACTATATAGCTAACCTTACTTCTCATAAGTAGGGGGCCCAGGGCTTAATTTGCGCCGGAGCCCACCGGAGCCCAGCTCCGGTACTTCTGTGTTTTTAGTAAATATTTAAATGTTGGTGGGAATTCACCGGAGCTCATAAAGGCAGGGCTCCGGAGCCCTGTGCAATAGCGCTTCCTAAAAACCGAAGTCTAAATTACTTTTTCCTTTCCTTCCCATCTCCAAGCTTTTGCATTATTTTTATCAAAACACTTATATGTGACGTAATGTGTCGCACACGTAGGAGATGGAGATAAAACGGGCTCAATTTTTATATCAATTTTTGGGCTTGGACTGACTCGACCTCAATCTGTATTACAATTAAAATTTCATTTATTCATGTATAGAAAAAAAAACTTTTCCTCCTTTAAAATTACGTATTATATTCTATTTCAAATCATTTTAATGCTATTTTGATCAAAATGAAGAAGAAACAGAAATCGTGTTTTCTGTTTCAAATTTATGTCGGCAACGACGTGTTGATACAGAGCCACTCAAGAGACTGAACGCTGAATTTGCTTTCAGTTCGATTATCTTTTGTGATAGTAAGATAATTTTGTATTGGCTGTTTTTTTTTCTTTTAGATATCTAACCTAAAAAGAATATTTTCAATTTTAGCCAATGAGCATCAGCTTGAGGTTTTTTTTTTACCTTCTATTGCGTAGTAGTATAAAAATCAGGTTAGTGATTTTTCTATTTATTTTGTATCACGAACGGTACCCATGCTAAGGCTCTGCTATGCACTTTTACGAAGTCACTTTCATTTGTAAGTAGATAATTGCCATGTATTGTTATTCTGATAGAAAGCAATCGAACAGTGTTTCTCTCTTTTCTATAAAAGCATCGGTTCTTTCCGATAACGGTGTCAAATTTTTAATTGAATCTGATTTTCCGGGACACACCACAAAAGATTGTTATGCGACAGGAATCGATTATAGTTTAAGATAAGAAATATTGTTCCATTCTTCAGCATATAAATATTAATTTCTGTAAATTCCATTCATTTTTTCTTATAAAATGCATAGCTGCGAACTAGTCTTTTTTTTGTGTTAACACTATTTCCTAATCATAATCATAACTATATTTAATCGCAAATTTCTGCAATTAATTAACTTTAAAATTAGGCAAAGATTGACTATTCAGAAGGAGTGATAACTAAAAAGTGGAATAGTTGACAGCTAAGTATTTGCTGATAGATATATTAAATATTTTTTTATTTTGCTAAAGCAAAAAAATGCTTTAATTTTTTCAAATAATGTACGAAATATAAATATGCAGATTGGAGTGGCCGACGGGGGGGAAGGGGGGCGGTACGGTTGTTGTACCGGTACCTCAAAATATTAGGGCTCCGGTACTTTTTTTTTGTTAGAAATTAAGCCCTGAGGGGGCCACAATATTTAATGACGGACTGATCACTCCAAAATTAGATCCTCCACTCTAATATTTAGTACAAAACTTTTAATAGATCATAAAAAGGTACAAGGATACGTCATTTAACATGAATATGTACAATTATAATACATGTGTACAGACTTTAGGAATTTCAGGAGAAATCCGCTGATTCGAAAAAAAAAAAAAAAAAACATTTCATCATTTCCTGCTTCTCATAAAACTCCGGGGGAGAAAACAAGCAAGCAGCTTGTATTTTGCACCTTCTACATTGCGTGCCGTAGAACTCTCAACTTATTCCAATCGTGTCTCATGAATAACTCCGAGGGAAAGCTAATCCGCATGGAATCATGGGAAAAACTCTTGGGCAGACCGCTAAAATTAGGGACCAAAGCGATATAATTAAGCGTGAAATGTCAATACTGGAATATGGAGTATATTGACACAGCTGCGCCATCTGGTGGATGGGGTGAATAACGCAAATACGCAGGTTTTCAGTATGATGTCATATATGGCAGAATATCTACTATCTGCGCATCTCTTGCGCATATTTTCTTAATCTTTACTCACTTATGGCAGATGAATCTGTTTTACCAGATTTATTGCAAAATATTTTTATTACAGCTTCTTTTGATAAAATTATGTACACTTAAAAAAAAGTCGCAATATCATTTTAATTTCGGGAGAAAAGCACTAATGCTACGGAAGTATTGCTGCCTTTTGCCCTTAAAATAAAATGACATTGCGACTTTTTTTTTTTAAATACACATATTTTTATCAAAACAAGCTGTAAAAAAAATATTTTGCAATAAATCTGGCAAACAAGATTCATCTTCTGTGAGTAAGTAACAATCTGAAATTCGTAATTCAATTTTTAACAGGGATTCTCTAAATGGCTTTGTCTGTTTGTAAAAAAAAAAAAAAAAAAAAAAAAAAAAAAAAAAAAAAAAAAACCTAATCTGACAATTTTAGGAAAATTATTGAAGTTATTTCCTAGACTCGCAAAATATTTAAACAAATAAATGAACAACACTTGCTCGTTTAATAGTACAACATTTAATGCACGCATTTTAAATTAAAGTGATTCGGAATATAAAAGGAAATGAGTTTTAAATTAAATGAATGAAATATTTGTTAGTTAAATAAGATGATTGCAATGCGTTTAAGAGAATATTGGAAAATTATCGTTTGCGTATGATAAGCAAATAAAAGGACTTAAAATTGAATATTTTATCTATAATTAAATTCTATACATATTCTAAACATTCATAAACTTTGTATTCTCATCGGGAATACAACCGTGTATATCATTTTTTATAACTTTAGCACATCAAGAATCAGGGGCGCGCCAGAAGTATCCGGCGCCTGTGTGCAGAACTTCAATTGGCGCCTCATATTCCTAAACACCCCCCCCCCCAAAAAAAAAAAGAAAAAAAAATTGTTTTTCCAATGAGTATAAATGCATAGCTGCCAAGCCAACCATCCGATGGTTTTCTCCAGATCAAATAAAAGAATTTGAACCAGAAAATTTATTTAATGAAATGTGGCTTGTTTCTACAGGGTTCTTTTTTATTTCATTTATTAAATTAAATTTCTGGTTTAAAATATTGTTGTTTGACTTTAAAAATAAGGAATGTTGGCAGCTATACAAATAACGGACATCCCTAAAAAGTGGGTGCTTCAGCTGTTTGCTCCCCCTCTCCACAAATGGCATACCTCCTACATAACTCAGCTTCTTTTACCTCCATTATTCCCGGAATTTTTAAGATCTGATCTTTATTTATATTTATACTTAAAACATTACAAATAAACTTTAATTTGGAAATATAGTTGTGTTGAATTAACCACTTCACCGGTGACAGGTATAGGGAAACAATGCTTTTACACCCGACTTATCTCGGGGCAAACGTTGAAGTGGTTAATCAATGGTAGCGCTATGACACAAAGAAAGGAGAGCTCGTAATACGGTATAAATACACATAAAAGTAGAAAAATATTTTCTCAAATTAATGATGTCCGTATTACATCGGAACTTGTTATAGTACTTTTATTTCTTTTAAAATAATGTAACATCAATTAAGATGCGCCTTAAACAATTACCACAGGTAGATTATAATCAGGGGTGCATTCGAAAATGTTCCAGTCCCGGAAGCTTTTTCGGGAAGGCTCACGTTTTGAGCACTACCCTTGGCGCAATTGGCGAAAGCGAGAACGTTCAGCAAGCTCTATCGCCAAACGGCGTCTTGTGTTTTGTTTTGATCCGAGATGGTGAAAGACGAAGTAGCATATTTTAGAATAACAATCCTACCTAAATTAAAGAAATATTTTCAATCATGTGTCCTACATGAAAAGAAATCTTCTTCTAAAGAAATTGTGTTACGAACTGATATTTGCACAAAGGATGAGGCCGAGTATTTTAAGAAGATACTCTCAGAACTTAACAACATCCGAATGGATCGTTTACAGAAATACTGCGAGCTTTTGATTATTGCTAAAATTTTGATTACTTGATCCCCTTAAAAATCTACATTTTTATTCAATTGAGTATTATTAATTCCATAAAGAAAAACTCATTACCTTCATAAATCTAGATATTTGATTACATATAAAGATGGATTTATGGGGATGATGAATTAATGCAGTTTCAGTGCATTTTGATGTATATAAACACAGATTTAAAAAAATACCTGTGGCAGAAAATTACTATATTTTCTGCGATGAACTTATATAATTAATTTAATACCAAATCATTCTGCAGAAACAGTGACAGTCCCCAAAGTCGAGGGAAAATAGGCCAAACCAGGAAGAAAAAAAAAAGAGAACCTATCACACCCGCTACCAGGATGTCTAGAAATTGCCTTTTTAATGTGAGATGAATTTCTTAAGAGTGTTGTCAAATACAAAAGGGCAACTTTCTGACATAAGTTTTAATTTATTTTTGTTCAAAAATGCATGAAACTAGCTGGTGTTGTTGTTCAGAAGCTATGTCATCGAGCTGTTTTTTTCTGTTTTTTTGCAAATGCAATAGATCTTTCAGAAAATAGTGTCAAAGTGGATGTTTTGAACCGAGTTTTCACTCGAACTGAGAATAAGTACTCAAGAGCGGGCGAAAAACGTGTTTGTCACGTGATCAAAAACGCTTATAACTCAATAGGTAATTTATGGATCAAAAAGTGGAAAAACACAGTTCGACTCCAAATCGCTTCCATGGTCAGGCTTTCCAATTTTATACCTTTCCGTTAAAAAATGAATTTGTAAATGTGTCAACACGTTTTGCGTTTGTTGAGCAGAGCAGTTGAGAACAGCCTTAATTCACTCTGGTTGCCCTTCTACTTAGCATGAAAAATTTCAACAATATAAATTTTTATTCTCCCTTCATTACCATTCAACTGCTTTGTTGTCATCGAGCTGTTTTTTTTTTTCTGTTTTTTTGCAAATGCAATAGATCTTTCAGAAAATAGTGTCAAAGTGGATGTTTTGAACCGAGTTTTCGTGCGAACTGAGAATAAGTACTCAAAAAGGGTGGAAAACGTGTTTTCCCGTGATCAAAATAGATTATAACTCAATAGGTAATTGATTGATGAAAAAAGGAAAAACACAGTTAAATTCTAAATCGCTTCCATGGCCAGGCTTTCTAATTTTATACCTTTCCGTTAAAAAATGAATTTGTAAATGTGTCAAAACGTTTTGCGCTTGTTGAGCAGAGCAGTTAAGAACAGCCTTAAGGGGAAGTGGGGGAGAAGGAATATTGAATGACTATCTTTTGTTACTTCAAAGTAACAAATAAAATCACTAGAGAAATTTTTTAACTGTGCATGATAGTGAGGGGTTGTAGATTTAAATAGTTAAATTTATCAATTAAGCAAATTAACAAATAGAAAAAACAAACCAAAAAATTAAAAACTTGGAATATTTGACTTTTGTTGTATGGGGTGTAGGGGGGGGGGGTGAAACAAAAACAAGCTTTTCTTTTTTTACAGGGGGGGGGGGATTTGAATAATTGGTCCTTTACTTATAGTTACCTCAAAGTAATAAATAGGACAGAAAATTATAATTTAAATATAAAGAATTAAAGAAAAAATGAATGTGTACACTAAAGGTTAATCCTGATTTTTTATCTTTCATTCTATTTCTTTCCTTTTCTTTTTTTATGATAAATTATTTATTTTTTATTTAAAAATCAACAGATAGAGCAAAACAGTAAACTTTATGCACTGTTATGGATAAGCGAAGGGGTAGTTAACATTTCAGACGCAATTTTAACTAATCTTTCTGCAAGGCAACAATGAATTTTAAATAGTCAAAAAATAGTATGCTGGAGGAGAGGGTGGGGGGGGGGGGAGAAGAGAAAATTCCGAATGGGGGTTGCCTCAGACGATTGATCATTATTTTATTGCCACTTCAACTTAATAAATAGTGCAATATGCGTGCAGAATGACGAAAAATGGAGTGTGTATGTGGGGGGGGGGGGGGATTTCATTCGAGAGAAGAATTAGATGATTTAATCAAATATGACGAATTACTATTTTAAAATAACAAATAAAACAACTAGGACGAAATAACATTAAAAAATATGGCAAAAATTTTAAAATAAAAAATTGAAGAATTTTAAAGATTTTTAATTTTGTGCAGTAGGGGCAGACCAATGTTTGTTTTGTTTGTTTTTTTTTTAAAAAAACTCAAATAATGATAAAGATTTGATAGCATTAAAGTGTAATTGCAATTGATTTAATTGCATGCATCAACTTGCAATTATTTTAACTGATTGATTTAATTGTAGGATACAGCTAAATAATTTATGATTTATCGTTCAATCGAATTATAATCGAATTGATTTTAGTTTTAACTTCCTATAAACTTCTAATCGCAATTAAATTAAAAACAATTTTTAATGAATTATTTCAGTTAAAATATGTTATATTAATTCAATCAACAGGTCACACAATTACGCTTAATTAAAAAAACTAAATTAATTTAGCAGTAATGTTAATAAAACTAAGTTCAATTGTGTCATAAAAACATGATCAATAGAATTATATTTATTACAAGAAAATTATTACGTCTGTTTTTCTTTTTCCTAAAAAATAAAATACGTTCTCAATTTCTTCGAGCATGGCGAATTAATGAAACAAAAGAATATTATTGAGCTGAAAAAAATAACTTATGTTTGAATTATATATACTGTGAAATTAAAAGGATTTTAATCCGAAAAAGCTCATTGTTTTAAGCAATGTTTTAATTGTAAACCACAGTGAAATATTATTTCGTCATACTTTATTCTCCGCTTGATAATATTTGCGGAAAAACAAATGAAAAAAAGTACTATCTGTTAGCTCTCAGCAAAGGAAGGGGTTGCTGTTCGCTACGTGTAAGACGTCCCGAACAAGAAATAGTGCGTATTGTTGAATTCATCTCCGCGCCAACCGTTGCTCTGGCGATAAAGTGCTCAAAACGTGAGCCTTCTTGAAAAAGCGTCCCGGAACATTTGATTTTATATTAGCAAATACAGAACCCCTATGCTGTCTATATAACAATTGTTATGAAAAAGGTTATGAAAATTGTTATGAACGTCCTATTCATTTTGACGTTTACATTGCTAAGAAACTAAGCGTATCTTTACCTTGTCACACTCTTAACCCTTCCTTCTCTGTCAGATATTTTTATTTTTCGAATTCCCAATTTTCGTGCAATGAATCCAAGTTCTAAATTAAAAATCTAATAAAACAAAGTTTTGCTCTGTCTGTGTGCGATGGCTAGCAGAATCTACGGCACGTACGAGGCTCAAAATTTTTGTGAGGGTAGTCGAAAGCCTGTCCTGGTGCACCCAGTGATTTAAAATAACCACTTTGGGTATTTTTCTAGGTATTTATTTTTCAGTTAAGGTTAGTTGGGGCAACTGGGCTATGATTTTACAATGTGACCCTGGAGCTTCTGATAATTCAGCTTCAAAAAGCTAATGTTTATTTGAATTAAAGTCTGAACTTCTGTAAATGTGTTCAGTTAGGTCCCCTCTATCAGACAGAAATGCTCAAAATTACGTTTTAATATTTAAAAATATAAAAATATGCATATTTCACCTTTCTTTCCTCATGGGTCCAGTTGCCCCCCAAAATGGGGTAACTGGACCAGGGGGTCTATGTTCCACACGCGTTTATATTTTTTCATATCGGATATCAGGTCCTGTTTGAAAAAGTGTAAACAACTTAAAAAAATTTAAACCAGACAGATCATGTAACTTATATGTCAATAAACAGCGTTGTAAGGGAAACCTTTGCTGTCAATGTGTCTAAAAAAAGCACTAAAAGTGAAAATATTAGATTTATTTATAGCAAAATCATGAAACTTAAGTAAGTACTTACGTACTTTAGTATAGATAATAAGTATAAAAGTCACATGGGTATTTTAAGGAAAAAAATAGCAAGGTAAATCTATGAACAAACGGCTACGTAAGTACTTAAGTACTTTATCCAGGAGTCGCATTATATAGGGAAAATTTTATTGTTCTTACCAGAACCCTTAAAGAAAGGTGCGATGAAGATATTATTTTCAAAATAGTAGTAGGAACGATAAAAGATTCCCTATAGAATGCGACCCCTGTGTATAGAACAATTTCAAGGTCTGGCTATCTCTCTTTCAGGGGCAAGGTACTTGCATTCGTAAAATGCTGAAATAATTTAATGACACCAATATTTACAAGAGAATCTATCTGAAAACAAGTAAAAGTATATTTTCGCGTACTTAATAAAGGTGAAATTTTAATTATAAAATTCAGGTGCCATTGTGGCAATTAGGAATTAAAATTAAATGATGCCATAACGGCATCAACGCCTCTCAAGGGGTCAAGAAATTTGGTTTGATACCACTCAATATGCTTTTTTTTTAAATTTTATTACGTTATTTTAATAAGGTATTCTATAATTTTCTTTATTGTGAGCAAAAACCAATGGAGAAATTTACTTCTCGTAGTAAGAGAAACACAAAAAAATTACTTATAACTATTGGGGTAACTAGATCCAGCATTGTCCAGTTACCCCGGATACATGTCCCAGTTACCCCATTCTTGAAAAATTTATGGGGTAACTGGGACACCGGGCTTACATTTGAAACATGAAGTAAATATGTATAGATACCTAATAATATTAATGTCTAATCTTTAAAAAAAAGGACTGTTTAATAAAAGTACTTACAGTATTTTAATAAAAAGCCGAGGAAGTTCAACCATATTAACGTTGTTTTTAAAAAAAGAAACGTAAATTTTTGACAACCTATCACAGCAAAGTGAGAGTTATGATTGAGTTGATACACGTTGTTTTAGGAAGTGGCGATAAAGGGGCATTGTTCACAAAAGCTAAAACTTAAAAAACACCAACAGTGTTTTATAAAATAGCCTATGGCCCAGTTACTTCGTGGGTCCAGTTACCCCAACAAACCTTAAATATAGCTGTGAAAAAAATTGTAATGGATTGTTGAAAAAGAATGAAAATTTAGAACTTTAGACTTCCCACAACTCTTAAATTTTAAAGAACCTCAACATTTTACATTGAAATATTGAATTTAAATGTCTTTTTTTTTATAATGAAAAGTGTAACAAAAATAATGTATTAATTCAGAAGAATTTTATTTAAAAAAATAATTTTAATTAAATTTGTGTAACAGGTGCACTTAATATATGTGCAATACTGATTCAGCTAATGTACAGTCGTGGCCAAAAGTTTAGGACCACCGTGCAGAAACTAGCGTTTTTAAAATTAAAATCACTAATAAAGTCATAAATCAAATCGATTTTCGTCAGATGGCGTCATTCCGTCTGGCAGTGGAGTTACTGTATTCGCTTTTCTTTTAAACTTTGAGTAATAAATGTCGCAGATGCAATTTATTGTCTGGATCTTAAATTTCAGTGGTGGTCCTAAACTTATGGCAACGACTGTATATTAGTACTACATAGGTCACTTCAAGCACTACCACGGTAATACTATATTTCGATGGTTGTTCTCCTATAAAGGGGACACATTCTCTAATTTTTTCTCAGAAGACTTTTCTTGCTTTGGTACTCTTTTTCTCTGCAAATAACTACATCAGTCTAAGATGAGTGCTCTCTAATTTCATATGATGGCCAATTTCATGAATAAATATCATTTGTATCTGACGTTTTTAAGGTGCAGTCGGTCAAATGAAATAATGACCCCATGCATTTTACTCACCAAATTTTTCCTGAAAACAATTAAATAAACATTCGATAGAAAATTATGTATCCTTTCAAGTTATATAAAAAAAATCTTAAGGCTCATCTTCACACTTCTAAAATTGTACCGAACTCTGAAATTTTCAATGCAAACGCAATAATTTTTACATCATATTTGGTTTTGTCATTAAATTTTACTTAAGAAAACTAAACAGAAAGGCATTTAGTCAAGTAGTTCAGGAACTGTGGAGATTTAAAATTTGAATCTCCAAATGTTAAATTCATTTTTAATTTAATCATTGCAAAACAGATTGCGATTGCTAATGTTCTATAAGTCTTGATACTTCTAACTTTGACAACTACTGTGTGATAGACAAGAAAGAGCATTTAGCGTTTTGCTGCGTATTGTATTTTTAAAATACGATAAAAATATAATGCAATTTGTTATTTCGAAGACTCGTGAAAGGACGACTAAAGACAAAACAGACAGGTCCGCATTTTTCTTTTGTGAAACTTTGATCTGTGTTTTATAAAGGCTTTTAGCGTGAAAAAATATTTTCCACATTCTTTTAAAAAATCGGATCAACCCGAATCCGACTCGCAACAAAAATAGTTAAAGTCAACCCGAGCCGACCCGCAACGCGAAAATATAGCGCCGAGTGCGGGTCGGGTCGGGTTCGGGCAAAAGCGGGCAACCCGCCCCGATGCAGGACTTTGCCCCAGACTATTAGGTGGCATTCCCCCTCGTGGGAGAGAAAATTAATTTTTTCATGTGACATATTATTTTAAAGATTTTGGCCTGGATATTACTAAGCACTCACTCCTCTCCTCTTAACTCATTTTTTTATCAGTAGAGGTTATTTTAAAGTTTTAATTTGTTCATTACTACCCCATACAGTTTTCCAAAAATTAAGAAAAACATTTACATAACAAATCTCAAAAATTAGCAGCTTTCCCCCCATGAACGGGTACGTATTTAAGACAAAAAAAGGGGGGGGGGGGGTTGGAGGGATCGTTCGAAAAACATCGTAACGCAGAACTCAAAAATATATACAATAATAGATACAATTATGTTTTCAGAAATTCGTCGAAAATGTATGGCAAAATTATGTCTCCCCTACTTTTTCAAAATCTACTGAAAATAAAATTACGAAAAAATTAGAAGTAGTAGGAATTTATTTAAACCTTTCAGAAAAACTATAGAGATTATCCTAGGTCATACAATTTTTCAGAAAATCGCAGTTTTCCTTTATACATAAACTTTATCTTGCTGGCGTTCAGCGGGGGGAGTTGAGGAGAGTTCGAGGTACCTATCGACGCGAAATCATCCAAGGACTGTCGATAATGATTTTCCGAAAGAATTGTCGGTGATTAGCTGAGATATTAATTAAAAACCTATCTAAAAAGACGTGGCACAGACCAAAGTGGCCATGCAACTTTGTAACCTCCTTTCAAAGCGTACTTGGCAGAATGACAATATTAAACTTTGTACAAGGCCTTTGTTTTAGGTAAGGCGGATCACAATGATAAATAGTTAGCGTTTTTCATTCCAATTGAATTCAATTATTGAAGGTAATTATTGAAAAATATTTAATAAAATAATTCCGAGTTATTTGAAAAGTCTTATTATTCGTTTAACAACTATATTTTGTAAGATTGTAGTTAGAAATTAATGAATTTATTGTATGAACTCTCTGTACGCGAGTGAAACTAGCGCTTGATCTATTATAATTTGTTCGAAGCAAATCTATAAAATATCCAATTAAAATTTCAATAAAATGTAATTTATTTTGAGGTTGTTCTCAGAAACATGTTTCCCTACTGTAAAGGACATGAAACTTCCTTTCCTTATGCTCATGGGCTCGTTTTTATGCGTAAAAGCATACAATGTTAGGCATGGCTATTAAATTGGATTGGAATCGAATGGAGTTTTTCTTTCTTTTTTTTTTTTTTTTTTTAAATGAATTGCATTTTGAGCTCCATCCTGTTTTATTTATTTATTGATTTTGTTATAATGTAGCCGATTGCTGTGATTGATTTGTGCTTTTTTCGGCAATTTACTTTTACATGGGAACTGTGCATAACCCGGGGGCTTATGCTGCTTTACCATTGTGCCATTTAATATACTACTCGTTTTTATGTCGTCAGTATGTGTATCACTACCAATACTAGAGTAAGATAGAAGTGTTATATATTTTCAATCATTTGAATAATGGAGCTTTCCATGTTTGGCCCCAGCTGTAGTGCGCCCTGTTTTCTGAAAGGTTGGACAGGTCTGATCTAGAGCAGGAATGTCAAAAGGGGCATTCGCAGTCGCCCTTCCGATTTTTTTATGCTTCTAGCGTTTTTTTAAAATTTATTTTAGGCGCATGACGGCGCCCTTAAGCCTTTCGTGGCGCCTTACGACCGTGACCTTTCGACACCATGGCGCTTTTCGGTTTGAGACCCCCCCCCCCCCCTACCCTAAAGCTACGCCGTTGACGAGCATCTGCAAATTTCATATATCTTAAAAGTAAAAATGAACTCATAAATGTGCCATCAGAAATGACACACTTTCGATTTTAAATACCGCTTTAATAAATTTAAATTGGATAAAAGTTTTTCAAATTTTTCAGCTTCGCCTAAACTTATTGGCGCTTTTACTATTCTGGCGCCTGTGTGCGGTGTACACTTTGCACACTGGGTCGGCGCGCCCCTGTCAAGAATTGAGTAAAAAATAAGACTACAAAATTCAATCTTTACACTTTAACTACTTACTAATTTTTATGAGTCATTTTTAACACTTTCCAACAAAGTTGAAAAGTGTTTATGACTTCGGTTTGTCTGGCCGTCTGTCCGCGCTCTAACTCCCGTAAATATACTCGGATCGTTCTGAAATTTTTGGATGTTAGTGACCTCTACCATAGCACGAACCCTAGTGTAAATGAAGTTTGTAGCACGTTTAGTTCATTTACAGGGACAGTCAAAAGTTTTCCGTTACATTACGGCCTATGGGAAAAACTAGTTTAAAATGACTTTTAATGATATTACATGCTTTCAAACATGATAAAATTGATATGCATTTATCAAGTGCACTAAAATATGCATTCTGTAGAACATGCGGGTCAAAGAATAATTATTATTCATTTACAGGACCACACAAAAGTATTCTGTTACATAATTCCTTTACATAATGATATAAAAGAGGAGGGAATATTTTCCGGCGTATTTTAATTACGTTAAACTATTACATGTATAATGAAATTGATATACATCGCTGTGGTTCACTATAAGCTATTTCATGTATAATATGAAGTGCATAGCATTTACAGGGACACACAAAAGATTTGAGATACTATATTGTATCAGAAGTACTGTACGGTAGCGATGATTGCTGGAAATACATTTTTAATTATGTTATGTGATTTTATGTTTCACTATATATTTTTGCATTGTATATGGCGTGTATAAATGCTGTAATCCATATACATGGCTACACAAAAGAATTCGTAATGGTCACTGGGCATGATTGCAAATTGCTTAAAGGTGGTTTTTAAAGGAGTTATCCATTTTTATGCTGAACTGCATTTAGTTTACTAAGAAATGTTTATAGAACACTTATAGAACATAGATAAAATTATATACAGGGTCACGCAACGAAATGGATACATGGTCGTCTATAAATGATAATTTTTGAAAATGTGATTCCAGTAGTTTTGAGAATGTTTTACTTTGAATTAAACTTTAGCTAAATAGTGGCGTGTCATAAAGGTACTAGGTGAACTACTTGGCTGTACAAAAGTATACAATTATGTTTCCATTTATTAGTATAAATTGCTGAAAGGGAAATTTCAACCTGTTATTCGTTTTCTTGCTAAACCAAATTTCCCCACTATATAGTACTTGTATATCAACCTACAGATAAAATACAGGGCTGTTCAAAAGAATTGGAATACATATTTGCTATAGACGGTAACTGCTGAAATCAGTTTTTCAATTGTTTTATGCGTTTTCTAAAATGTTTACTTAGTTCTCTTATATACCTTATTTCCCTAAATAACGAAGTTTTGTTAAAGCATTCAGGAAGTGTTGGAAAGTGTTTCATAATCTATGCTTAACGCATGATTTTTCTTACTTGTTCATTTCATTAAAAGAAAATAATTAACATCGAGCGTATTTAAATCAACAACATTTGATAATATATATTAAATAATATTTTATCTTTTTTGATAAATTAAAGTTAAAATACGTAACTAACTTGTTTCATTCTTTGGAAAAGGTCAGATATGAATTCTATAAGAAAAAGAATTTTCTTACAATTTCGAAAACTACAGTTATTCGATGGCCAACATTTTGCCATTTTAACAAATAATATTAGTTCAAAAAAGAATTGTTTTTATTTAAATAATTAACTATAATAAATAAGTCAAAAAACACGAATAAAAATTAATAGAATATTCTATTACTGTCAGAATATAAATGCTACAAACAAATGAAAACACGACGTTTGCGCTTGCGCAGTTATTTCATAGATGTGCAATTAATAGATTATCCAAAAAGAAGAAAACAGTTAGGCATCTTTCTATAGTTCACCCTAGTGATGGGCGATTCTGGAAAACTTGAGAATCGATTAAAATCGACATCGTATAAAACAGAATCGATCACAATAAGAATAGATTCCCAAATTCTAGAATCGATACTTAAATCGATATTTCGATGTTCACAGATAAGCTCAAAAATAGCAATTCCAAAACGTAGCGAATCAGCAGGGCCGTAACGACTACCTCTCACCCCTCACCCCCATTTATGGGGATCCTAGACAATGTCAGGGGCCCAGAAGTAAGCTACCTTTGAGTCGAATAATAAAGTTTTTTAACTTTTAAAATTATTATATTTAAGATGTAATTTTAACAATAATTTATATTAGTACTAGGGGTCTCTGCCCCCTGCAAGCTACGCTCGCCAACCCCCGTTCAGACACAGCAGAATCTAAAAACACGCTAATCTGATGGGTTTTAAAAATATTAGAGAAGATTGAATTATACTGAAAAAAGCTGAGCAGATCTCCCTGTAAACGGGTTTTCATTCAATTCCCCTTGATTGCAAAAATTTAAGGGCGATTCAGTTGCTGTTAAGACATCCAACGGTTGTTTTTGTTTTTGATTAAAGAGGATCAGTTAAACATTCGAAAAGAAGCTAAAATAAAATAAATTATGTATACAGAGTCTTTGTCTCCGAGTATTTTAAGACAATCTCTGTAACAATAGCCAAAGTCATGTGATTATCATCAACAGTTCAGGGCGGACCACTTCGCTTTTTATACTCTATGTGCCATTTTGGTACTTTAATGTTAGCCAGGCACAGGTGATAAGTCGCCAAATATTATTCTATCGCCATCATTTCATCTATATTATAATAGTTAGAGTCATCAACTGCCATAAACAAATACGGTCTGATCCCTTCGCCGTTCATATGAAAGTTTGGCAAAGATGTCATATACGTCGCATATTGGCACGCTTTTTTAACGACGCCGATTTGGGGAACGCATCAACAGCATAAACAGCAACATCCGGCTTACCATATCAAGCAAAATAACGATACTTTGGAGCCAGTTATGTGCCCGTTCCGTATATGACATTGGCGTCAGAAAAAAATCGCGCCAATATGGGACCGTAAGTTTTCCATTTTGAATAAAAAATCAAATTTTTTTTTCGAATAAAACTACATAAAAGTTGCCATTGTCGCAAAGAATTCTAGGTACTGTTACGCTAACCGGATGCAAATCTCGACAATAGCTTTTTTTCAACTCGCCAGTTAGCATTTTTTTTTTTCGAGTGGTAATATTTGGCCAGATACGCACCGCAGGTTTGGCGTGATTTTTTATTTTTTACGAAAATTTGACAAAAACATCGTTTTCAAATACCAGTTACATATGCATTTTTGGTATTCCTTAGATATCCCGTCGACCAAAAATCTATCGCCAAACTATAAGATTAAATGCCAATAATGGTTGATCGTAAATGTCACATTCACTTGACTTTAAGCAAGTTACACGTGTTTACGTCATCAAGTGATTTTTATTTCGACGTTTTATTTGTATATTTATTAATGTTACACTAATTTCTTTTGTTCTTTCGTTATTTAAAATAAAAATTATGTCAATTTGTATAATTTGGCGAGTGTTTTGGCGATTTATATAATTTGGCGAAATTGGTCGACGGAATTACTAAGTAGTACCGTATTTTTTAATTATTTTCTATTATTTTCTAAAGGAAATATAATTAATAATAATTAATAATCATAGAGCAAAATAATTTATATAACTAGGGGGGGGGGGGCTCCCCTACGAGCTACGCTCGCCAACCCCCGTTCAGGCACACCAAAATCCAAAAAGCACGCTAATTTGATCGGCTTTAAAAATATTGAATTAAAATTAAAAAAAAAAAAAAAAAAAAAAAAAAACAGTAGCGATCTTTCTGTAAACGGGTTTCCATTCGTTTTCCTTGGATTGGGGATTTTTAAGACCAAATCTGTTGCTGTTAAGAGATACAACGGCTGTTTTCATATTTAATTAAAAAAATTAGTTAAACATTTGAAAATAAGCTAATGTAAAATGAATTAAGTAAACAGTGTCATTGTCTCCCTGTATTTTTTATCAGCGCTATAAGATAGTTCTTTTAAATAATTCATTTTAAATGTATCGTTTCAAATCTGACGTAATTTACACCAAAGTTTTATTTCTCTTATTAATATTCACGTGAAAATACTTTTATTGTTAGAAGGAAATATTATTTGCGCTGTCTTCGAATTCACGATAATAGTTGAAAAGATTATTTCAAAATATCTCGCGCAAATATATTTTTCAATTTAAATTGTTTTGCCATATTTTTTGGCCATTTTAAATATGACGTAATTTCTTCCATTTATAAGTTTTAACGCATAATAATGATTTTTTTTTTTGTTTTAAGGTTTTGTTTCTCTTCTAAAATTCAAGTGTAAATATGGTTCTTATGACGTAATTTTTCTGCTTTTAACATGTAATTATTTAATTCTAATTTTAAAGTTTTTTTTCTGTTTGTAATAGTCACGTGTAAATAAATTTTTAATTTGAAGTAAACATTATTGTTTGCGCTGTTTATACAATTGGCAACAGTTTAAATTAATAACATTTTCTAAAATTTGTAAAAAATATTTCTCGAAATGCTGAAAATTTGAATTTAAAATAGAAATGAAACCTCAAAAAATGAGTCAAATAAGAAAAATAAATGCAATCTGCACACCGGAAACTTATAATGTATAAAATGATCTAAAAATGATTAAATTCTCATGTATAGTTTTTGTTCCAATAAAACTTTTTTAATGGAACGATTTTGTCAAACTTTATCATTAAATATCTCTTAAAATAATTCTTCGATTTGAAAACTGTCTGCATCAGCGTGTTTATCAAACATTTCTCTATAATACTACTGATTTTCATATTTTTGTATGCAACAGTTTTTTAATATTAACGATGAAAGGCCATGCTTAAGCATTCAAATTGGATGCCGATCTACGCGGAATATCTACGCAGATTTTCATTGGTCCATTTCCAAATCAAAACTTTTAGGTAGCTTTCATTACAAAAAGCTACCTATTGCAGCCGTTTAGAGGAAAGCGATTTCAAAAAATTTTGGTATATTTTAGTATGTATATATATATATATATATATCTGACCTTTGTCACACTGTAACTCTCGTATTTATGAACCGATTTAGATGTAATTCAGTGTGTACATGTACATAGTACATACCAATGTCTCCGAGTTCGTTGGCCAGCTTCATCCGCCATTTTGTTTCAAAATGGCGGCCATTTAAATTTTTTTTTTTAATTTAAAATTTGAAATGTGGTACCAAAAAATTGAAAATGAAAAAATATTTTTTCTTTTGTATTTGACCTTTATACAAAGATTCCGGAGCAGTTTTTGTTTCGTCTATATCTTAAAAAATGGCTGAGTTATAGCATTTTGAATTTCTAACGTGGCTGACAATTTGAAACGTCCTGAATTTTGTCACACGATTAATGGCGTATTTATGAACTGATTTGGATGTAACTTCGTTTATACATAGTACATACCAATGTCTCGACCGAGTTCGTTGGCCAGCTTCATCCGCCAATTTGAAACAAAATGGCGGCCATTTAAATTTTTTTTAAAAAAATTTAAAATGTGGTACCAAAAAATTGAAAATTGAAAAAATATTTTTTTCTTATGTGTTTGACCTTGATAAAAAGATTCGGGAGCAGTTTTTGTTTCGTTTATATCTTAAAAAATGGCTGAGTTATAGCATTTTGAATTTCTAGCGTGGCTGACATTTTGAAACGTCCTGAAATTTGACACGTGATAACGGACGTATTTATGAACCGATTTGGATATACCTTGGTGTGTACATAGTAGATACAAACATCTCGACCGAGGGCCAGCTTCATCCGCCATCTTGTTTCAAAATGGTGGCCATTTAAAATATTAAAAAAAAATTTAAAATTTAAAATGAGATGCCAAAAAATTGGAAAATGAAAAAGTTTTTTTTTTTTTTTTTTTTTTTTTTTTGTATGTGTTTGACCTTAATACAAAGATTCCGGAACAGTTTTTGTTTCGTCTATATCTAAAAAAATGGCTGAGTTATAGCATTTTGAATCTCTATTGTGGCTGACATTTTAAACCGACCTGATTTTTGTCACGCGATATCAAGCGTATTTATGAACCGATTTGGATGTATCTTGGTCTGTACATAGTACATACCAATGTCTCGACCGAGTTCGTTGGCCAGCTTCATTCGCCATCTTGTTTCAAAAGGGTTGCCATTAAAAAAATTAAATTTAAAATTTAAAATGAGGTATTAAAAAATTGGAAAATGAAAAAGATTTTTTTTATGTGTTTGGCCTTGATACAAAGATTCCGGAGCAGTTTTTGTTTCTGAAAATTTGTTCTTTTGTTTACATCTTAAAAAATGGTTGAATTATAGCACTTTGAATTTCTAGCATGGATAACATTTTGAAACGATCTTGTATTTGTCACGCGATAACACACGTATTCGCCTATTTCGATGTAAGAATGCATGTGGATAGTATACATCAATATCTCGACCAAGTTCGCTGGCCAGCTTCATCAGCCATCTTGTTTAAATGGCGGCCATTAAATTAAAAAAAAAAATATTTAAAGTGAGGTGCAAAAAAATTAGAAATTGAAAAAGGTTTCTTTCTTAAGTATTTGACCTTGATATAAGAATTCAGGAGCATTTTTTGCTTGTCTTTATCTTAAATAATGGCTCAGATATAGCAATTTCAATATCTAATGTGGGTGACATTTTCAAAAATCTGATTTTTTGCCTGCGAAAAAACTCGTATATATCAATCGATTCCGATGTGAGTGAGCATGTGCACGTTCACCCCGTCCGCTAAGTGGTGTGCGACCTTGATTGATGTGACCTCGCCTTTAATCTTGCGGTTACTTCTCCCATTTAAGATAGGACGCTTACTTATATCGCTTTGTTAGGGACTGTCGTGGACTGCCATGTAGCGTAGCAATCTTTAAATATTTGTTACAACTATTTTTAAATGGAAAAGAGCAATTGAAATTTAAAAAGTATATTTATTAAGCATGATACATTAAAAGTATATGCTTTAAATAAATTTGAATAATTATAAACATATTGTAAAAGAATTATTTGCTAGTTGATGGCGGAAAAAAGTTAGTGATGTGCGATTGTTTGACAGAACAGATCTTTTGTTTATGAATTTCCATGTATGGAAAAGTTGCGGCCTAGATTTCTATTTTAAATAGAATCGCATTTCATTGCTTTTTCAACAAGTTGTTGTTGATTTTTTTAAATTTCCCCGACAATTTTTGTAGAAAATATTTCACCTGCAATAAAAATTTGCAATTTTGAAAATTTAGAAAATGGAAAAAAAAAAAACCCTGCATAAAAAATAAAGAAAATTACTGATCTATATTTTCCCTCAACTCAAGGGCTGAAGTTCTGGCAACTTAGGCCATAAAGTAATACAGTAGGCTATACATACAGTAGATACACTGTAAAAAAAAAAAGAAAAAAAACGGACTAAAATACGGAAATACTACTGGCAATCTAGACGCCAGTACTATTTCCGTATTTTAACGGAACTTTTCATTAAAAAATTACAGAAAAATTTCCGTTAAATAAAAAAAAAAAGGAAAATTTTCTGTAGTTTACCGGGAAAAAGTTTGACCGTCTAGATTGCCAGTAGTATTTCCGTATTTTAGTCCTTTTTTTTTTTTTTTTTTTTTTTTTTTTACAGTGAGGTTCCAGTGTCAAGTAGTGCATAGAATTGGCAAAACAAAAAATATTCAAAAAATATAATATATAAAAAAATATTCTTTTTGAAACAAAATTCGCAAATAACCAAGTTAAGTATTCGCGAATGTTGAAATGTTCTGCATTTTCTATTTCGCGAATAATCAAAACTCGCGAATGTTAAGGGATTACTGTATATTTAAAATAATGTAATATCATTAAAATACGCCGCAAACGATTTTTACCCTTAGACTGTAATGTAACGGAATTCTTTTGAGTGACCATGTAAATAAACCGTTAACCTACACACTTCACTTTCAATATCAAACATGCCGGAGTAAATACCAATAACACACATGCATTTCATGGAAATCTGACTATATTTACGCGAGTTAGAGCACATTGACAGACCGACAAACCAAATCCATAAACACTTTTCAACTATGTTGGAAAGTGTTAAAAAAGTATAAACTATGAATTAGTTCTTCATAGAATTCTAACTAGCATGAAATATTTCTTCATAGAGTTAAAAGATTTTCATATTTTCGAATATTAATATTAAATCCACGTGACAAACAATAATTAAAAGGAAATCTGATTGAAATATTTCTTTTTTAATTAGAAAGAATGAATCGAGTCAAACATTACCTATGCCTTTTTTATTCAAATATTATATTTTTCATTAACAAAAATTATTAAATTGTGAATTGTGACCTACATTAACATTTACTTAAAAAGAATCATCATTGTCAAAAACACGGGTGCAAAAATTTACTATGCTCATTCCGATTATTAATTTTAAAGATGTAGAGAAATGTTACTTTTCGATGGTCAAGAGAGCCGTCTGTTTTAACATTTTGTTTTATAACTTCTGTTTGTACTTGTTGATACACTGTATGAAATTTTGTATTTTGTGTAATGCAGTATATTGTTTTATAGTAAAATAAATAAATAAAGAGTTATTGCCATTAGAAAACTTAAAATTGGTAAAATTATTAATATGCAGACGACTTTTAATTCGAAAAAATCCATTTATAATATGAAAGAAGGTATCGTTACAAGTTCAATAAAACGTTCGTTGTCATCTTATTGTAACGATCTAAAATAATGGCGCATGTATCGTTTTTTATGAATGGAACTGTATATTTTATTCTCGTTACAATGACTTATTTGATACCATCATTTTTACACCACATTGCCATTTATTTTTACATTCGCATATCGAAATTCTTGTTGAAATACCATGAGAATTTTCCCATTTCAACATTTTAATACGCTTTATGATTGTATTTCGAGCATATATCTTTTTAAAAAATCTTTGGTTTATACTGTTGTTTGTTTTATCTTACATTCCACAATTGTCTAAAATGTACTAAAGGCAAACCAGGCTCCTTCAGATTGGCATAATAATTCGTAGATAAAACTGAAGACTTTAAGACAAAGTAAGTCGTCATGGATTAACCTACGAATTCCCCAATGAAAGTAGCAGTTATATCTTTGAAAACTATTCATAGAGTCACTTAAAAAGCAGATTACATAACACCGTATGTATCACAGTGAAACCATAATAATTCTAAAGATAGAATAAGTTCTCGTTTTTAATACATGTACCAATTTAATTGAAAAGTTTTCAAGGCAGAGAATGACATTACCATTGTAAATATCGTAGCGAAATCTTAATAATGGTAAAGAAAGGCAAAATACGCGTTTTAACATGTCATGTATTAATTGAAAAGTTTTTAAGGCAGATAATTCATAAGACAAATAGTTACAATTTTGGTTTGCCTGTACATCAGCGATTTAACTTTCGTAAACATCCTTGAATCGAAACAAAATTTCTACATATAACAGGATTGTGAGAAGTCCCAATTTTCGAAAGATGCTCAAGTTTGGCCAAATTTAAATGTCCCTCGCGGGACAAGCAATTTCTCAATTTTTCATAGTATAAATCGTTTGGACATCTAACGGATAAAACATAATTTCTTTTGGAGCTCCCAAAAAGTGATACTGCTGTACAAGGAGTTTAACCCGTTTGTATAATTAGCGCACATTACGTTGCCTTTTTCTTTCTTTTTTTTTTTTTTTTTTGTCACTTTCTTTGACTTAATTGCCCCTTATTCTGCTAAACTGCACTGTACACATTTTTAAGCTAATATTTTCACTTAATTAGCTATTTATTCATTTTTTGCTCTCAACCTAACTCATATTTATAGCATTATAATTTTTATTATCCTCTTAATTTTTATTCTACTTTTTTATAGTATTAATCCGTAATTCCTGAAAATTATTTATGTAGTTTGTAACTACAGTTAGACTTTTTTCTTTTCAAATGTCTCATTAATAATAAGACTTTCATCTGAAGACTGGGCGTAAAGTTGCTGTCAACTGGGAAGCCCCCCAAGAACTTTACACTACTTAGCGCTGCTATGCACGATTACCTAAAGTAAAAAAACTTCTTAATTTCCTATATGGATTCGGAATTTCTGAATAAAAAAGATAATTTCTGAAATGCACTGCTTATACGCTCTAATGATGCATGCAAGAGGTTAATTATATTGAAACCATCTGTTAATGCAGTGGTTCCCAACGTGGGTCGTACGCCCCATCGAGGGGCAATTTGACTTTTTAGGGGGGCATTTCCAAATTTGTTTCTCACCTAATCGCTATCGATGTTTTTCGGGAAAATAATACTGTTGTCTAAAAAAAACAGTAATAGATGGAAATTTTTAAAATAAGATTTAAAAAAATACCTTTTTTTTAATTTAAAATGTTCCCAATCAAAAGTTTAAAATATAATACAAACAAGAATAATTGTATGAATAATATTCTTTAGGAGTGTTTCACCATCTTTCTTTTTTTTTTTTTTTTTTTTTTTTTTTTTTTTTAATGGAATCTTTAAAAATTCTATAATTTTTCTGGTTATTAATGTATTTTACAATTTTTTGCAACTTTTTCAATTACAGTCGAACCCGGTTAAGATGCTCACGGTTAATACGCAATCCCGCTTAATACGCGGATTTTTCTCCAATCCCTTGAACATCGACCATAGGACCAATAAAAAATATCACGTTTAATACGCGAACGGTTATTACGCGATCGCACTTAATACGCGATAAATTTTAAGGGGACTTTTAAGGGGGCTTAAGGGGGTCTTTTAAGGGGAAAATCACGCTTAAAACGCGAATTCATTAATCAAGATGCGAATTCCTTTTTTCTTCTCGAGAATTTAGTGGATTTTTTTTTTTTTCATTCGGATAAAAAATACTCTTTCCGAATAGCATTATTTATAGGGGGCTTTGCCTCCTACGAGCTACGCTCGTCAACCACCGTTCAGACATCGAAGACTCTAACAGCACGCTAATTTGATCGGCTTTAAAAAGGTTTCGGAAGATTGAATTATAATTTGAATCTGACAATTTGAATCTGATGTAATTTTCACCAAACTTTTCTTTCTCTTTTTAATATTCACCTAAAAATTCTTTTGTTAGAAATGAAATATTATGATCATCTTAAAATGTTAAATAAATGTCTCGCGCAATTTTTAAATTTAAACTGTTTCGCAATATTATTTTTTGTTCATTTTACGTAATAAGTGTAATGTGACGTAAATGTGACGTAAATTCTCCTATTTAAGATTTCTAACGCATGTTAATGAATTTATTATTTTACAATATTCTTTCTCTTTTAAAATTCACGTTTAAGTATAGTTTTTATGACGTAATTTTCAATGAGTTCCTGCTTTTTATATTTTCTGTTTGCAATTGTCACGTGTAAAATAAATTTTTAATTTGAAGCAAACATTATTGTTTGCGCTGTATACAGTTGGCAACAGTTTAAATTAACACAATCTTCTAAAATATGTAAAAAATATCTCTCGAAATGCTGAAAATTTGAATTTAAAATAGAAATAAAACCTCAAAAAATGAGTCAAATTAAAAAACTAAATGCAGTCTTCACACCGGGAAATTCTGAGTGATCTAAAAAGGATTAAATTCTTATGTACAGTTTTTGTTCCTATAAAACTTTTTTAATGGAACGATTTTGTCCAACTTTGGCATTAAATATCTCTTAAAATAATTCTTCGATTTGAAAACTGTCTGCATCAGCGTGTGTATCAAACATGTCTCTATAATACTACTGATTTTCATATTTTTGTATGCAACAGTTTTTTTTTAATATTAACGAAGAAAGGCCATGCTTAAGCATTCAAATTGTATGCCGATCTGCTGGGAATATCTACGCAGATTTTCATTGGTCCATTTCCAAATCAAAAATTTTTTTTAATATATAGAAGGATTTAATAACAGATTAATTAAGATGAAAATTACTAATAGAAGGTAGCGTAGTAGATATATGAATAAAACAAAAACCTGTGAAATTAGCAAAACTGCAATTTTTCTTTGATCCTGCTTCCTAACGTACTTTGTCTCTCACTTCGAATATGCGGTTACTGTAATTTAGAGATATAGACGAATTTAGGTTATTCAGATACGTCATAAAAATTATTATGATTAGAGATGATCATACCTGTCGTTAGTGAGGTCTTAATTGCACATCATATCAATACTATGTTTTATAATGTATATTATGGGCAACAAAAAATGAAACTCGTAAAGATTAAACAAATACGACTGCGGTTCGATAATTCATTTATGTTTGCTATCTTTTCTTTACTTTTTTCTATGCTAACAATATTTTTTTACACAAAAATTAATAAGGATAGTTTTTTCTTATACTAAAAAGAAGGAAGATTATAATGGTACTCATTATTACAAGTACTAAATATGATTTTAAAAACTGGGTTTTACTTTAAGGATTTAATGTTTTGTTATTTCTGTTTTTTAAAAAAAATTAGTCTAGTAGGAAAGTTATTTTTGTTATTTTATTTTTGGTTGCAACATATTAATCGACAATAAAGCCATATTTGAATCCATAAATATTTTTTTCAGTTATTATTCCAGCCGGTCCTATAAAAAGAAACAATGAGTTAAAGTGGAATACAATTAAATTTTAATCTATATATACGTAAAAGACACAATTTTTGACTGTAAACATATATATTAAAGCTCGAAAGTTCATTTAGACAACTAAAAGTTTAAATAAATCCAGTTTCTGCAACATTATACAAATCACGTTTAATACACGATCCCGCTTAATACGCGGCTTTTGTCTACTCCCTTGAAACGCGTCTTAACCGTGTTCGACTGTATTTATTGAATGAGTTGGTTAAAGGTTGTGAACCACTGTGTTAATGTAATTGCGAAAAATTCCAAAGATTAAGAGACACAGAAATGGGATTAATATTTCAAGACGTTGCCAGAAATATATGTTATTATTTTAAGCAGTCTAGTTTCCAATTTCTATGGTGAATTGGTATATTCTAAAATAAATGTAAACTGGCCAGGTAAAAGGTCTTGACTTTCGATGATAAATTATGAATGCGTTTATTTCATCAAGTGCTCACCAATATACACGCAGAATTTATAGCGATTTTCTGGAAATAAATAATGAGAAGGTTGTTATTCGGAAAAAGGGTTACTCAAAAGTAAGCATCGTACGCACCCTGATATAAAATGCTGAATTAGAAATGTACTGAATATAGGAAATACACTATCGCCCTTGCATTTGTTATTTTTTTCGCTACTTCTCATGCCCATTCTTTGCTGTTTATGACTCAATGCGATGAAATTTTAATACGTTGTTGAAGAAGACTTAAAGCAGTGTACCACAATATGTACAAAAATGAAAAAAAAATTTCTCTTATATGCATACGACGTACGATTTTTCTTTTCTTTTTAAAAGAACAACAATACAAAACATGCTGATAAAGAGCACTAATCTCTATTTCAAATATGCTGAAATGGTGTGTCAGATAGTTCATTATTTGATAAAAATGGGGTCATTTTTTACGCCATCGAAAATTTTACTTATTCATTTATTTTTTAACCAGAAAATCTTAAAACATGACAAAAGCAGTCTCGATATCCCCACCCCTCAAAAGCCTTATATCACACATGCACAAATATATCCCCATAACCTTACCCATTATGTTATGCCATCGAAAATAACTTTTCTCCCTTCACATTCAAAGTATCACAAACGGCTCATAACCTTCAAGAATTTAGGGCCTCTTCTTAGAATGTAATGGAAATGGGGCTCCTTTAAGGATACTTTTTGCAGTGTCTAATCTCCCTGCTGGTGAAGATAGACCCGCTAATTGGAAAGATAGCAAAAAAGTGAATGAAAAAAAAAAAGGGAATAAAATGTTAATCATTCAGAAAAGACAGTTGAGTTTCTCACAAAAGGTTTATTCTTTTTCATTTTTTATTTTTAATGATCTGGTTCAAGGGTGAGAAATGAAGGCTAATCCCTGTTATGTAAGGAGGATAATGAACTTCATTTAGAAGAAATAGCTGGCAAGGGTGTGGTTGGTGGTTTATATTTATTTTCACTCGGGGTTTCTTCTAATATAATAACTATTGAAAAGATGTGAAATAGAGCGTGAAATAATGGAGTATAAATTTTTAGGACTGTAAATGTTTCAAGATTATAAAAATACACCATTTAAAATACATATTAAAATTCGCCTTTTTTTTTTTTTTTTTTTTTTTTTTTTTTACATTTTTGAAACATCTCTCTATCTCTCTATTCTAAAAAAAAGTAACTACCGCTGTCACCGCCGCCGGTTTTGAATTTTTTGTGACCGGAGGTCTTTCTTCGTTAATATTAAGCAAAATATTGCATACAAAAATATGAAAATCGGTGGAATTATAGAGAAATGTTTGATGAACACGCTGATGCAGACAGTTTTCAAATCGAAGAAATATTTAAAGAGATATTTAATGCTAAAGTTGGACAAAATCGTTCCATTAAAAAAGTTTTATAGGAGCAAAATCTGTACATCGGAATTTAATAATTTTTAGATCATTTTATGCGTCAGAATTTTCCGGTGTGCAGACTGCACTCAGTTTATTAATTTGACTCATTTTTTGAGGTTTTATTTCTATTTTAAATTCACATTTTCAGCATTTCGAGAGATATTTTGTACTTATTTTAGAAAATTGTACTAATTTAATCTGTTGCCAACAGTATAAACAGCGCAAGCAATAATGTTTGCTTCAAATTAAAAATTTATTTTACACGTGACTATTATAAACAAGAAAATATAAAAAGCAGGAACTCACTGAAAATTATCATAAAAACCATATTACACGTGAATTTTAAAAGTGAAAGAATGTTGTAAAATAATAAATTCGTTAACATGCGTTAGAAGTCTTAAATAGGAGAAATTACGTCACATTTACGTCACCTTACACATTACGTAAAATGAACAAAAAATAATATTGCAAAACTGTTTAAATTTAAAAATTGCGCGAGACATTTATGTAATATTTAAAGATGATATTTTCAACTATTTTTATTATGATAGCGCAAATAATATTTCATTTCTAACAAAATCATTTTCACGTGAATAGTAAAAGGAGAAAGAAAAGTTTAGTGAAAATTACGTCAGATTAAAAACGATACGTTTAAAGTGTCATTAAAAAAAAAAAAAAAAAAAAACTTTCTTTTCGCTTTGCTAAAAAATACCGGGAGGCAAAGACTCTGTTTATTTAATTCATTTTATATTAGCTTATTTTGAAATGTCAACTGATTTTATTTAATCAAAGACGGAAACAGCCATTGTATCATTTAACAGCCGCTGATTTGGCTTTAAAATTCCCCAATCAAAGAGAAATGAATAGAAACCCGTTTATAGGGAGATCGCCACTGTTTTTAAACTTATAATTCAATCTTCCGAAATATTTTTTAAGCCGATCAAATTAGCGTGCTTTTAGAGTCTGCGGTGTCTGAACGGGGGTTGACGAGCGTAGCTCGTAGGGGGCAGCGCCCCCTAGTTCTAAAAAAAAGTAACTACCGCTGTCACCGCCGCCGCCGCCGGTTTTGAATTTTTTGTGACCGGAGGTCTTTCTTCGTTAATATTAAGAAAAATAATGCATACAAAAATATGAAAATCAGTGGTTTTATACGGAAATGTTTGATAAACACATTGATGCAGACAGTTTTCAAATCGAAGAATTATTTTAAGAGATATTCAATGCTAAAGCTAGACAAAATCGTTCCACTAAAGAAGTTTTATAGCAGCAAAAACTATACATGGCAGTGTAATCATTTTTAGATCATTTTATGCGTTAGAATTTGCCGGAGTGCAGATTGCATTAATTTTTTTATTTTGACTAATTTTTTGAGGTTTTATTTCTATTTTAAATTCAAATTTTCAGCATTTCTAGAGATATTTTTTACATTATTTTAGAAAATGGTATTAATTTATACTGTTGCCAAATGCATAAACAGCGTAAACAATATTGCTTCAAATTAAAAATTTATTTACACGTGACTATTATAAACAGAAAAAATCATTTGGAATTAGAATTAAATAATTATGTACAAAAAGCAGGAACTTATTAAAAATTACGTCATAAAGTATACACGTGAATTTTCAAAGAGAAAGGATATTGTAAAATAATAAATTCATTAACATGCGTTAGAAGTCTTAAATAGGAGAAATTACGTCATATTTACGTCACATTATAGTTATTACATAAAATGAACGCAAAATAATATTGCAAAACAATTTAAATTTAGAAATTGCGCTAGACATTTATTTGATATTTTGAGAAGATCTTTTCAACTATTTTTGTTAGGAAAGCGCAAATAATATTTCATTTTTAACAAAAGTATTTTCACGTGAATATTTAAAAGAGAAAGAATAGCTTGGTAAAAATTACGTCAGATTAAAAACGATTAATTTAAAATGTCTCATTTAAAAGAACTTTCTTTTCGCTTTGTTAAAAAAATACCAGGAGAGAAAGACTCTGTTTACTTAATTCCTTTTATATTAGCTTATTTTGAAATGTTGTTACACGTGTCTACGTCATCAAATTATTTTTATTTCGACGTTTTATTTGTATTTTTATTAATGTTGTACTAATTTATTTGTTCTTTCGTTATTTAAAATAAAAATTATGTCAATTTGTATAATTTGGCGAGTGGTTTGGCGATTTATATAATTTGGCGAAATTGGTCGACGGGATAATCAAGTAGTACCGCAGCGGATTTGGTATTAAAATTCCCCAATCAAAGAGAAATGAATAGAAATTCGTTTATAGGGAAATCGCCACTGTTTTTTAAATTATAATTCAATCTTTCGAAATCTTTTTAAAGCCGATCAAATTAGCGTGCATTTAGAGTCTGCGGTGTCTGGACGGGGGTTGGCAAGCGTAGCTCGTAGGGGGCCGAGCCCCCTAGTATTTAAAAAAGATCTAATTTTACCTGTGTATTTATTACAAAATAAAAGAAATGCTTTCTTTTAAAGATAAATTAGACATGTATTCTGAAAATATGTTTTAATCAGATCAGTTATGTAGTAGAAATTTACAGTTGAAGTGTGGTTCAGTTCTCCTTGAAGTGTGGTGATTCATTTTTGAACCACTTAATTTTAATCACAAATGCCACATTGGATTAGAATTTTAGAATGAAAAAAAAAATTATTAACTACGTAAAAAAAAAAAAAAAAAAAAAAAAAAAAAGGTCTTTACTTATTTTCAAATAAACTTGTATGAATTATAGTGTCATTCCGTAATTTCAGCCTTTTAAGAATAGAGAGAGGTACTTTGTTGTCCCATAAAGTGCTAAAAGTTAAAGATATTTTAATTGAAATTAACAATTAAAATATCAGGAAAATTCATGTGCGTTTTGGTTAAAAGTGCTATTTTCTATATAGAATCTACCCGTAAGGCATGGTGACGTCACACTGTGATTTTGTGACCGTCGATGTGACGTCATAGTGACTAGAATGCGAGGTCGTTATGGCCGTTTTAGAGGTCGTTTGTGACGTCACATTGTGACCACTCTGTGAAGTCACGGTGTGACAAATTTGTGAAAAGTGTGTCATTTGTGACTATTTTGGCATTAACTTTGTGACGAACCTGTGACGAAAGTGACAATGCTTTGAAGTGACACTGTTACCAATTTGTGAAACATGTCATTTGTGACGAACTTGTCATAAACACTGTGATGATTTCAAATTTAAAATCAAATTTCAAATTAATTGCTTAAAAGGCGCAAAGGCGAACATAGTGAAAAAGATTCCATGCTGGGACTCGAACCCGGACCATCAGTATAGCACACTGACATTCTACCGACTAAACCACATGGAACGATACCCAGTCTGGAAAATTTCTCACTATTACATGTTGGCAAGGCAACAAACGCAGCACAAGATGGAAAATTTATCGTGAGCCACTGACATGGGGCAAACACGAAGCTTAATTAAATCCAGCATCGATTGAAACTATATTAATACTTGGAAATTTTTCCAGAGAGAACCATTCGCCTTGCATACAATATTTCAAATGAAAATCAAATTTCAAATTAATTGCTTAAAGGGCAATTTTAATTTGAAATGTTGTATGCAAGGCGAATGTTTCTCCCTGGAAAAATTTCCAATTATTAATATAGTTTCAATCGATGCTGGATTTCATTAAGTTTCGTGTTTACCCCATGTCGGTGGCTCACGATAAATATTCCATCTTGTGCTGCGTTTGTAGCCTTGCTAACCTGTAATAGTGAGAAATTTTACAGACTGGGCGTCGTTCCATGTGGTTTAGTCGGTAGAATGTCAGTATGCTATACTGATGGCCCGGGTTCGAGTCCCGGCATGGAATCTTTTTCACTATGTTGGCCTTTGCGCCTTTTAAGCAATTAATTTGATATTTGATTTTCATTTGAAATATTGTATATAAGGCGAAGGATTCTCTCTGGAAAAATTTCTAAGTATTAATACAGCGATGAATTTTGAAATAACCTTTTGCTGTAAATATAAAATCTTATCTTTTTACCGTACTTTTTAGCAAAATATCGCTATTTTGGAGTCCTATTCTTCTAAAACATTTAAAATTTTTCCACTTAAAAAACAATGCTTATCAACTGACATATTTTTTTATTCAGTTCTATGCTTGATATTAAGTTCTATGCTTGATATTGAGTTCAAGCTTGATATTTAGAATGTGTAATTTTTTTAATTTGTTGTGATTTGTCATTGCTTTATTAAATACGAACATGGAGACTAACGGATATTATTTATAGAGCGGCATGATAAGCGATATTTATTTAAATTTTTTATTCCCGTGTATATTGTATTTTGTGAATATGAGCTAAATAGATTTGGTATGTTTTATAGGAAAAGACTGATCTGGGAAATAGAAAAAAAACGAGTAAGAAAAATCATGCGTTAATCATAGATTATAAAATACTTTCCAACACTTTCTGAATGCTTTAACAAGACATCGTAATTTAGGGAAATGACGTAAATAAGATAACTAAGTAAACATATTAGAAAATTCATAAAACATTTGAAAAATTGATTTCAGCAGTTACCGTCCATAGCCAAATATGTTTTCCAATTCTTCTGAACAGCCCGGTATTTGATCTGTAGGTTGATACACTGAGAAAAATGAAGTACTCAAAAATAAGTAAACCGACGTACTCATATCGAATTGAATATTTTTGGATCAAAAATGAACCCATGCTTTCTCTATTTTGAAACATCACATGTTATCAAACCCAAACAAACGAATAGTTTTGTACCCTGTAATGGTTCATTTTATTTATGGCGGCATAAATGATGTTTATTTAATGTAAATATTAAATTATGCACAGCATTTTAAAAATAATTTAAAAGTGCTTGGAAATAATGCTCTTTCGATTTGAGTATCTTGTTAAGATAAGAGTATCTTGTTATTTTGCTATTTTTCTTAATAAATAATCAATTAAACATTTCTTGTTAATAATTTTGAACGGGAAATAAATGTCAGTACATTTTTACTTTAAATTTTAGGTTTTTCTTTTTTTTTTTTTTTGGGGGGGGGGGGGGGGGGTGCAGTACATAACGATTCATATTTGATCACAACCAATGAATAAAAAATGAGTACATGTATTTCTCAACTTTGAGTACATTTGGATCGGAGCTATTTTGAGTATGTGACGCATTTAAAATTGAGTACTTTTTACTCAATTTTGACTTCCCATTTTTTAAGTGTATATATACTATATAATGGGAAAATCTAGTTTAGCAAGAAAACGCCTAACAGGTTGAAATTCTTTTTCAGCAATTTATACTAATGTATGGAAACATACTTGAATACTTTTGTACAACCCTGTAGTTTACCTAGAATCTTTATTACACGCCACTATTTAGTTAAAATTTAATTCAAACTAAGACACTCTTAAAACTGCTGAAATCACATTTCCAGAAATTATAATTTATAGACGGCCATGTATCCAATTTTTTACGTGACCCTGTATATCATTTTATCTATATTCTACAAACATTTCTTGGTAAATTAAATGCAGTTCAGCAAAAGAAAAAGCATAACTCATTTAAAAACAACCTTTAAGCAATTTGCGCCCATACCCAGTAATCCTTACGAATACTTTTGTGTAGCCTTGTATAGGAATTATAGCATTTATATACACCATATACTATGCATAAATATAGTGAATCATAAAAGCGCATATCATAATTAAAAGTACATTTCCAGCAATCATCGCTAATGAACAGTACTTCGGATACAATATAGTATCTGAAATATTTTGTGTGTCCCTGTAAATGCTATATACGTATTATTCGTATTATACATGAAATAATTTATAGTATGTAAACCTCAGCGACATATATCAATTTCATTATATATGAAATAGATTAACATAATTAAAGTATGCCGCAAACAATTCCCTCCACCCCTATATCATTATGTATTTGAATTCCTTTTTTAGCCCTGTAAATGAACAATAACTATTCTTTGCATCGCACAGTCAACAGAATGCATATTTTAGTGCACTTCATAAATGCATATAAATTTTATTCTGTTTGAAAGCGTACGTAAAATCATAAAAAATCATTTGAAACGATTTTTTCCCATAGGCTGTAATGTAACGGAAAACTTTTGCCTGTCCCTGTAAATGAACAAAGCATGCTACAAACTGCATTACAAATAGGTACCGTGCTATGGTAAACGTTAATAACATCCAAAAATTTCAGGGCAATCCGAGTATATTTTCGAGAGTTAGAGTGCGGACAGACTGCTAGACGGACAGACGGAGAGACAAACCGAAGTCATAAGCACTTTTCAACTTGTGTCCTATATTATGTATCCTGTATTATATGAACTTTAAAAAAATATATACTAAAGCAGTTTAATCTATAACTTCCCATCAGGCATGAAAAACACTTTGTTTCAATGCTTAAATATCATATTTTACTTTTTACTGCCAATAATTACGCGTATCATAAACGTAGAAAATGAATTTACAATAGAAGAAAATTTAATAACCGATTCAGAATGTCTATAATTAAATGTTTGATTAAAATCACAAACTGAAAAAATGCTTACATACAATTTAAAAAAATAAATATACCAATTTGAAAAACACTAAAAATAATAATTAGTATTTATAATTGTACTATTAAACAACAGCAAACTCAATAGATAAATTAAATGCATTATTAGATTTAACAATATCTCAAAAATATTTCCATATGGTATAAGGAATTCCTATTATTTTATAATTTCGGCAAATGTTAAATGGTTAAATCTGAAAACATTGGTTTGAAGATTTAGGATTTTGAAAGATAATTTAAAATATTATTAGCACTAAAAGAAAATTCTTTCAAATGTTTCACTACTGTAATATGTAAAAATACATTTTTCCAGTATAATGTTAATATCTAATCTGAAACAGTTTCGTAATCTCATGATAATCGAACATCATATTTAACGCCAAAATAATAATAACTATAAGTGTTAGTAATCAAAAAATAGTAAGAAGCCGATAAAATAATTCCAAATCATTGTCGTTCCATACATTTTCAATCTCAAGTAAGAGTAAATTAATGTTTATATTAATTCCAGTATGAATGTAGGCATGCACAGTCTCTGTGCAGTTTTTTTTTTTTTTTTTTTTTTCAAGCGATGGCAGATTAAGATATTTTTCTTTACAGTTATCGAATTTCAAAATATCGCTTCTGACAGTTAAAGATCAGTCTCTTACAAATATAACATAAAACTATTTAACTCATATGTACAAATCAGGAATAAAATATTTAAATTAAATAAAACTTACATATACGTTCTATTAATATCCGTGTATCCTAAAATGGTCATTTCCTTATCTTAAAGTGTTGTAGACGTGGTGAAGGTGATGTTCTAAAAACAGCGAACTGTTTATTTCCCGCGTCTTCTCATGTTTATTTTTTTGTGGGCAGACGATTTTCAAGCAGATGGTCTGGTACAGATTATTTGTTTTTGCATGCAAGAGATATGAAACTTGAATGCGCAGTAATTTTCTGAAAGTATGGTTAATTAAAATTTTGTATTTGAAGAAATGTCCAATGTATTTAACCGTTTCTTTTTATCCGTACCAAATAATTCAAGTTAAAACGTATTGTAAAGTTCCTTTTTTCTAAATAATTATAATAATAATATTCATAATTAGAGTTTATTAGATATACCATTGTTTAAATTTTCAAAAGGTGTAAAAATAAATTTAATGGTAATAACGAGCCCCCCCCCCCCCTTTTTTTTTTTTTTTTTTTTTTTTTTTTTTTTTTTTTAAGTAAAGTTTGTTTTGCACAAATTTTGTATATTTCTTTTATTTTCGGAAAATGCTAATTTTATTTAAAAAGTCTGAAAGAAGTAGAATTTATGACTTGAATACAAATTATAAAAATATTCTAAAGCAAGAAATGCATAGATGACTAAACTCTGAAGACTCTTTCTACGTGCTCATTAAAAGGTGCAGATTTAACTGTAATAGAAATTTTTTATTTTGAAACCACGGAAGTGTTTCGAATAATCCTGGTCGGTAAAAAAAGAAATAAATAAATAAATTTCCTCCCAGCAAACTAAATATGTAAAGTGCATAAATTTAATATTCCTAATTCTAAATATATTATCCAAATGCTAGATAAAATTGAAATCATGAAAAGTATACATTCACTATCTTAGATATCAAACTGATAAAATATAGCCTGAAAATTTAGTTTATTAATGCTTGTATCGTGCACTTTATTTATTATGCCCCCTCCCCTTTAGTAACAGAATTTACCATTTGCTATCCACTAATATATTTTATTCCTTATGCCATGTAACTCGTGACTGTTTAAAATATTTATCTTCATTTTCAAAGATTTTTGAAGTTCATATTTTTGTCATACTGTGACTTACAATATGGTGGTTTTTTTGTCACATATGTGACGTGACGTACGTTACATAACAGTGACATAACAGTGACCTCACAATTTTTTTTTAATTGCCAGAAAAACATAATTTTACAGTAAATAACATGTTTTAAAGAATTTTCGTAATTTTTTAAAGTTTTCTAAGAAGTTCACATCTCAGTCACAATGTGACATCACTGAGTGGTGGCATTTTGGTCACAGATGTGACGTGACCACAGTGACTTACAGTAACGTCACAACGACGTCACCATGACCATGCATGCTATGCGGATACAAACTCATTAAAAGTAAAAAAATTGCATTCAAAGTGTTAATTGTTAATATTTATTTTATGCATAACAAGTATATAACGTATAACCGCACTGTGTCTTTAATGATTTAAACAGTTATGACAGATCTAGACGTCATCCCTGTTTTTTATCGTATAAAAATTCTAAAATACAAAGATACTGGAAAAGTTATATAGAAAAATATGTAATGTTAAACAAAGTAAAGTTCAAGGAAAATGCATTTTCAAACTTTTTCCGTTGCTTATTAAAATGAAATTAGCCGAGGTCGTGGTCCAGCGAACGGAAATTGGCTATTTGAGTAATTAAACAAAATAAAATAAAGAGTAAGGTTAGTTGGGGGTAACTGGACCCACGAGGTAACTGGGCCATAGGCTATTTTATAAAAAACCGTTGAGGTTTTAGCTTTTGTGAACAATGCCCCTTAACCTCTACTTCCTAAAACAACGTGTGTCAACTCAATCATAACTGTCTCTTTGATGTGATAGGTTGTAGTAAATTAACGTTTCTTTTTTTAAAAACAACGTCCATTTGGTTGAACTTCCTCGGCTTTTTATTAAAATACTGTAAGTACTTTTATTAAACAGTCCTTTTTTTTAAAGATTAGACATTAATATTATTAGGTATCTATACATATTTACTTCATGTTTCAAATGTAAGCCCGGTGTCCCAGTTACCCCATAAATTTTTCAAGAATGGGGTAACTGGGACATGTATCCGGGGTAACTGGGACATGCTGGATCCAGTTACCCCAATAGTTATAAATAAATTTTTTGAGTTTGTCTTACAACGGGAAGTAAATTTCTCCATTGTTTTTTGCTCACAATAAAGAAAATTATAGAATACCTTATTAAAATTACGTAATAAAATTAAAAAAAAAAAAGCATATTGAGTGGTATCAAACCAAATTTCTTGACCCCTTGAGAGGCGGTGATGCCGTTATGGCATCCCATAATTTTAATTGCTACATTGGCATCGGAATTTTATAATGAAAATTTCACCTTAACTAAGTACGCGAAAATATACTTTTACTTGTTTACAAATAGATTCTCTTGTAAATACTAGTGTCAATAAATTATTTCAACATTTTACGAATGCAAGTACCTTGCCCCTGAAAGCGAGATAGCCAAACCTTGAAATTGTACGATAGATAGGGGATTATACATTCTATAGGGAAACTTTTATTGTTCCTACCACTATTTTGAAAATAATATCTTCATCGCACCTTTCTTTAGAATATGTTAAATAAAATGATCATGAAGGTAACTCATTAAAGGTTCTGGCAGGAACAATAAATTTTTCCCTATATAATGCGACCCCTAGATACAGATAAAGTACTTAAGTACTTACGTAGCCGTTTGTTCATAGATTTACCTTGCTATTTTTCCCCTTAAAATACCCATGATGTGACTTTTATACTTATTACCTATACTAAAGTACACAAGTACTTACTTAATTTTTATGTTTTTGGTATAAATAAATCTAATATTTTCACTTTTAGTGCTTTTTTCAGACACGTTGACAGCAAAGGTTTCCCTTACAACGCTCTTTATCGACACATAATTTCCATGATCTGCCTGGTTTAAATTTTTTTAAGTTGTTTACACTTTTTCAAACAGGACCTGATATCCAATATTAAAAAAATAAACGCGTGTGGAACATAGACCCTCCTGGTCCACTTACCCCGTTTTTATGGGGCAACTGGACCCATGAGGAAAGAAAGATGAAATATGCATATTTTTATATTTTAAAATATTAAAATGTAATTTTGAGATTTTCTGTCTGATAGTGGGATCCTAACTGAACACATTTACTGAAGTTCAGACTTTAATTCAAATGAACATTAGCTTTTTGAAGCTGAATTTTCAGAAGCTCCAGAGTCACATTGTAAAATCATGGCCCAGTTGCCCCTACTATACTAACCTTACATTTGAATGAGGGATTGGGACCATTATCGATGCATTAAATATTTTTGTTGCAATAATCTTACAATGTGATTTATTTTATTTGAAAGTCTAATTACCTCAGAGTTAGTATAGCAACTCTACTAATTGTGACTCGCCATTATTATTCTCGTAATTCTGTAATTGTATTTTTATTATTATTGCAACTCTGAGATAATTCAAGACTTTAAAAAGAAAGGCCGGAAATTTTACTCAATATTTACAAAAATATTTCACACCAGAATTTAAAAACTGTTTAACTTATTTATTTAACTTTTTTTCTTCTATGTATCCTTTAAACTTGTTTTACAAAGAAGCCTCTGGTTCGAACCGAAATATAGGCATATGGTAAGGGTCAAAATGACCCCTCGAGGGCCTTCTAGTGTTAAGAAGGCAATAATCCACAATGTAAACGAACCTCTTTAAAATCTTGGTGCAAGTTTTTATTTAGACAAATGTCTGCAAAAATAATACTTTATTTTCTTTTGAGTAACGAAATATCTAACAATACTTAAAAAAAAAAAAAAAAAAAAAAAAAAGGAAAAAAAAACAAACAAAACAAAACAAAACAAAACAAAAAAAAAAACCGCATTCAATCATTCACCTTTCGTTGCGGGCGTATTCATGATATGCAAACTTGTTCCATCTTAGGAGGATTAAAAAAAAAAAGTGTTGCCAAACCGGTAAAGTCAACCGAGCGAAGCCACCGCAGACGATAACCAGATCCCTGCTGTGCAAACAAATGCATCAAATATTCTTTTAGAACATCTGCGTTTTTTGAACAAAACTTTCCTTGTTTCTTCTACAAGAATATGCTGATTCTAAATTCCACCCAAATGCCATTTTTTCGAGGGATAATTTTTTTTTTGTCAAAATTCTATTATATCAGTTTCTACCACTTGATAACAAGAATGCGATAGGAGGTAATAAAAAAAAAAAAAAAGATCAGTGTTCAAGTAGATATTTATCAGATTGTTGTCTTGTTCATATCAGGTTGCAGACTAAGTCATGATTTCTGTCACGTTCAAAATATGAATTTTGACCTTACATACAATATGTTTGATATCCTCGTTATTAATTCAATACTTACTTTATTAATTGCATTTTTATTGAAAATTTTCGTAATCTAATGCCAACATCGAAAGACTATATTCATGTCATTAAAAATTATTTTTTAAGCAATCAAAATATAAATTAAAGTACATTTCAGTTTTTCCTTTAATGGGATTTATTGTTTACCTTTTATATGTATTTTTTATTTTATTTTTTCCTCTGAGGTTATTACACAAAGATATATAATTAAAAACTAAAGAACAAATAAAGTAAAAATATGTTATATAATTATCGAAACATCAAGTGAAGGCTTGCTGTAGAAGAAGAAAAGATTTGTTTTTCATCAGATGTGCTTATATGCGCGATAATTGTCGCAAAAATCATGTAATTAGCTTGATATTTAGTTGATATGTTGATCTGGAGCTCGGAATTAGCTGTATAGTTTTTGATTCATTCGTTCGAAAAATGTAGAACATTGTCATTACTGTCATAATGCTTTTCTATGGCAATTTAAATGATTTTAAAATTTTATCATTCAATGAAATGAAAATGGCGCATTTGAACAATTGATTTAAAATGTTACATTATACAGTAGCGGCACGTCAGGGGCCCATAACCACTTCAGTAGCAGAATTTTTGTATACAAAATTTGACTTTATTTAATTGTTGGATTTTCTACGAGTAAACAAGAAGAAAATATATTTTTTCTCTAACTACTGACCAGGTCCTTTTTTTTTTTTAATCCTACCGGGATTTACCGGGAGTAGATTTACCTACCGGGCTATTATAACCCAGTTTTACAGGTTTGAGTGGCTGGAAACGGGACGAAATTGCCTGATTGGCGCATGGCGGCGGTCTGTTGCACGAGCGCTTATGCCGTCTTAAGGGCAGCTCTGTTTTACTTTATTTTGGTTCTATGTTGGCCGGTTCTTAAAGTGGATTTGCTTCTGTAATTTCCGGCTGTATCGCACACCTATACATCATGCTGAGCAGTGTTGAATTCATACACTTTTCTCCGGGAGGGATTTGTATGGCTCCGGGGGGACATTCTAGAGTTCCGAAGGGGACATCTCATTGCTCCAGTGGGGGGAATGTCCCCCCCCCGGGCAACCCCCTGAAATCAACATTGATGCCGAGCCCTCGAATGGCGACTCTGGCTACTCGAATTGGTCTCGTAGTTTAGAACCTTGATCAGATGACGAGACCTTCACCTGACTACGCACCTCCAGAGTTATAATTCACAAGCAACTTGGAGGACTTTGCACCCACGACGGATTTTGCATGCAGCAAGTGCCATAAGCGTACATGACGGATTTTAAGCTGGTCGAAATTATGTTTACGAAACTACTTGGAGAAAAGTGATTGTGAACTTTCTGATGAACCACTCACTACTGGTATTATGGAGGCTAAATTTTTGCTATGTAAGCTTTAACCCCTTCGGGACGGGAGCCTTTTACGAAATTTTTAATCTTTTGTCACCGTTTTTTAAAAACAGAAATTTGTGTCTTCTTGAATCGAGAAAATGCGCTGATTAAATAAGGCAAATTTTACAGTAAAATTTTACTGGTGAGGAAAAATAAGGATTTTGAGCACTTCATGCGGCACGTATACGTGTCGCTCGTCCCCAACGGGTTAACTTATTCAAACCTTAATTAATCAAACTTAATCAAGGGATCGGTTCGGAATTGTGCCAATTCGTTTCTCAAGCATTCGAAACTGTGTGTGAAATTTTTGGTGGAATTTTATACAGGGCCGAAACTAAGGGACGGGGGGCAGAGGGTGCATGTGCCCCGGGCGCCAGAACGAAGGGGCGCACAAATGAAGGATTATACCTTTGGAATGGATCATTTTCTTCTGGTGGACTGATGGCTTCTATTATTATGAAACAGCCATTATAAATGAAGTGTTAGGTGAAGATGAAATAGCAGTCGTAAAAAATTAGAACTCTGATTTTCTGGTCAGAATGGGAAGAAAAAAAATGGCCATAATTTTTTTGCCAAAAAACCAGAAAATCAGAGTTCTAACTTTTTACGACTGCTCTTTCATCTTCACCTAACACTTCATTTATAATGGCTGTTTCATAATAATAGAAGCCATCAGTCCATCAGAAGAAAATAAGTCGATGAAAGCGGAAACTCGGTTAAGAAGGACTCTGATAAACGGGACTCTAATTGTATATTTACTTTTAAAAATTATCTTTCAGAATTTTTTGTTGCTGTTCAGAGGGGAGTCATGACCCCGTGACCTCTCCCTTGGATCCGCCATTGTAGATTACGTAGTTCAGTATTACATATTTTATGATTACATATTTTAAATTTTAAAATAATTCGGCTATTAGAAAATTAGTAAAATTCTCTTTGTAAATATGCTTTGTGGAAGAGGGGGGGGGGACGCCAAAATCCATGCTTGCCCCAGGTGCAAAAAAGGCTAGTTTCGGACCTGATTTTATACGTTCTGAAAACATAAAACATTTTCTTTCCAGTGATGGAACAGTGGCACAGCAGTTGGGCGATTGTTACCACTGAATTTTTATAGTATTCTTCACCTTTAAAAGTCTTTAAAATTCTCTCCTGAAGTTAGACGAAGAATACTATTAAAATTTATAGGCGTCAATTGATTCTTTAATGCTACACTGTTCCATCACTGTCTTTCTCGTTTTACAATTTTGAAATGATACGGATTGAAGGTGACCACCGATCAGGGAATTATTTTCTTAGAGAAAAATTCCTTTTATTTAATCGCGTAATGAAATAAAGCAAATTTCCCATAAGAAAACACTCCTATTTCGTTGAAAAATTACCTGCATATTTCTTTTTTCACTTGCCTAGCAACTGCATTTCATAGCATAACAGAAAAAGAAAGTTAAATAAAATCTCACTATTTTGACAGAAACTGAAATGACAACATTTTTATGAAGAAAAAACTTACTTTCTAGTCGTTTTGGCATTTTCAATCGAAGTAGGTCAGGATTAATTTAGATATGATTTCTTTTAAATATTATATATTTTTATTTTCAAACAAAAATCATAAAAACACACGCTCTACTTCTATTTTATATTTTTGTTACAATTTATCTGACATTTATTTATTTATTTATTTACTTATTTTTACTTATTTATTTACTTATTTTTACTTATTTTTTATTATTTTTGACAATTTATCTGACTTCTGCAAAGATGCAGATGCTTCGGTTTAAAAAAAAAAATAAATCTATACAAATAAAAGAAAGTATTGTTAATAAAATAACATGAAATCTACTGTCGACGAGATGCTTACATTAATGAAACTACAATGTTATCATTCTTTATGTTTTAAAATGAGCCTTTCAAATATTTTCCTTGTTTCATAAAAGAAAAGAAAAGAAAAAAAAAAAAAAACTCGGCGAAACGGCAAAGAAGAAGTACTTTTTATCAAGTTCTGATGTCGAAATTGAAAAAAAAGTGTAAATAATAAAAAATCTATATTTTTTTTTATCTTTGAGATGTGCCCAAAGTCTGGAACTTTTTGGATGTGGCTGAACTAATCAGTGGAGGTCTCGAGTACTGATACTACACCTTAGATAAAGTTAATAATAGGTGGCACTTGATTACGCCATATGATAAAACAGCTACTTTGAAAGTAGATAGAAAATCACAGCACTTGAGAAGATCTGTGATAGATGTGCAAATTAATAGATGCGGAAGGAGGTTGAAATCCAGATGGCGGATTCCGGCTGCAAATATAATGCCTGTCAGGCGAGACTGAGCTAACAGTAACTTTTATCTCTTTCCTCTGTTATTAATTAGAAAGGATAATACGGATCATCGTTGAAAAATTTACAGTTACGTGATTAATTAACCCTTTAGAAGGTGGTGTCCACAGAAAAGACCACCTAATTTTAAGTTTATTGGCACCCAGAATATTTAATTAAAGATTTCATTTTATAAAGTACGCGAAAATAAGCAAGTTATATTTTCTAACATATTCTTTTGTAAATTCTCGTGTCAGTCAATCATTTCATCATTTTACAAACAGAATTACTCTGCTCAGAAAAAGGTTAAAACAAAATACAGTAAAATATACTAAGACGGAATCGCAAAAGATAGGAGATAAATTCCGTTTTAGGAGTTTTAGACAGCCTTAAATAGTTTTCAGGTGAAAAATTTTCTTCGTGTAACATATTGCTGGTCTCATTCAATAAAACTTAAAAAGTTGTAGAAAAATTCTACAGTACAATTCTAAACAGAAAAACTGTAAAAGTTTTTCAATAACTTGGAACTTTGAACAAGATCATTATATAGTTGGGCAGTTTTCAAAAGGTGGGCACTGGACAGTGGACACGCATCATAACTTTAATCTTTCAATAAATAAATTTAATTATCATTGACTTTATTTTATTATTATTTTTTTTTACACTGAGTTTTTAATTCTGTTCAGATTCAGAAAAAAGACAATTTATTGTAAAAGCTTTGTATAAATACCGTAAAATTTTATTATTTTATGCTAAAGAGGCCAATTTTGGACATTCATAACGTTAACTGTTCCAATGTGCCACCAAGAAAAAGAATAAAACTTGTTTCAAGGTGGTTCTAATAGTAAGCAACGAATGTATAAAGGAAACGGATGATTGTTTGATAATTTCGTTAACAGATGGCAGCCTCATTTATTGCTTTTTGAAGATAGAAGGACTTTTATAGAAAAAAAAAAAAAATCTGTATTTTGTTATGTCCAAAAGTAACGATCGTAACAAAGCTGTCATTTCTACGAAAAATACATCAAATAAGTACTTTAAACTCGCTTATCTAACTTTAAAATCATAAAAAAATATTTAAAAGTATTTGTATGTGTTTTTGTAAGATTTTTTTGCAATAAATGCACTTTTCTCAAATAAGAAACTGGAATGTCCGAATCACGTAACGATCGAAACGCCGATTTTTTTTGTCGGTAAATTTATTTTTAAAGATGATTCGATGCCCTGAAACGTTTAGAAAAATATTTATTATGATGTTTTATCGTAAATAATTACGTGTTTTGTATAAATAAAGCGTAATTAGTACGTTTGATAATATAACTTGACTAGAAACATGCTCAACTTACGTACGATTTCGGACATGCTTATTTAAAAGTATGATTTAAAATGAATAGTAAAACTCTTTGTATTTATTTCAAAAGTAATTCTTCAGTGATTTTACGCGTTTTCATGTATTTTGCAAAGTTTTCTTTGCAGCAAATGTACCCTAGTAACAGTATGGCTAGTAACAAGATGGCTAGTAACAGTAACAGTAGAATATTTTTCAGAAAATTTTCATATCAAGTATAACTTCTTAATCTTCATATTGTGATACACAGAAAGTAACTCTCCATCCAACAGTTTTTTTTTTTTTTTTTTTTTTTCTGTGATCCCCATACACATGAAATTATTAGAGAAGGCGTGGCTTTATTTACATCTGACTTAATTCATCCTCATTTCGCTGCAGCTGTATTTCGTGCAACTACTGTGAATCATATTGTAGAAAATAAAACTACGAATTAAAATAAAATGAGAGACTTCGCTGGAATTGACGACAGCTACCTTTCATTGTTTTACTTGTATTTACCTCGAAAAATGCAGGAATAAACCTTGGGGACGGTAGGACTACCAATAAAGCCACGATACTTGAAATTGATATTTAAATGCTGATTTAAATTCTGCAGTAAATTTCCTGTCAAAGAATTTTAGACATCCTTTCTCTAGCATACTTTTGCATGAGAAAAAACTTGAAAAAAATTCTGTGGCTGCATCTGAAGTGATTGTCTGTATAAGTTTAGCAAGAGGGACGGTAAGGATGAAAAACCTAGGGACAGAGTTCAAAAAATAATATCAACCGTAAAAATGTGTGCAGGTTAATTTTTTGCTACCTATTTATATAAAACAATTGTCCCAGTTTCGGAAAAAAATGACATCGAATTACTTTTATTGAAACAATTTAATGCAGACAGCTCCAAACTTAAAAATCAGCATCAGGGACACGGGACGGTATATAGGAGTTTTCCTGGTATTTGGACCTCCAACATCGTCCAAAACTTGTTTGTCTCGTTAATATTGTTATGCAATCATGCAATGGAATGTTCTCCAGTATAAGAAATAAAAAAAACACAAAAAAGTATTAAAATAAAAATTATTATTCAGGGACATAAAAGTCAAAAGATTGTGAGAATGTCCCATATACACTGTGTTAATATGTGCGAACCCCTCTGAACAAAATTATATTCCAGAAAAAAAAAAAAGAACTGCTACATTTATTCCCGGACTTATTGAAACTCTTTTCTTCCTTTTCAATGTCATGTGCGAGCATAATAGCTTATGCATCAGTTTCTCCACCTAATTGTGGTTTTTAATGTAGAAGTATATGCTTCGCCACCCTTTTTTTTCCCCTCTTTTTCGACACGTACTTTTTCACTTCTGCTCTATGCGTCTGTAATTAACGACGTATAAAATGTCTGTCTTCTGTTCTATTATGTGATAAAGTTTATTAAAACAATTAATCAAGATGGAAGTTTAATCACATTTTTAAATGAAACTAGCCATGCTTTACCTCACACCTGAATTACATCTTCAATCACATTTATCAATTTCTTTTTTTCAATAAAGATTTTAGCACTGCAACTGTCGGTAAAGTCACAAAGGCGTACCATGGATGTATCCTGAAGTGTATGGCGGTTCCTGTCTCAACACCGGGACATCAGGTAAGAGAAATAATTTTCCTTACCTTTATTTTTACTGTGAAATATGATTTGACATAAAATTAGAGGTCCCTCCTAAATATTTGTCGATTATATATATATATTCTAATAACAGATTATGAGCTAGATTGCGCTCTTTATAAGAAATGTATTAACTATTATAATGACATCGTATAAATATTTGCAACATTTTTATATGTAAGCGAAGAAAACTAAAAAAACAATAAACATACTATTGTTATTATTTAACTGTATAAGAAGATATTTGATATTATTATTATTTGAAAAGAATACGAACTGTTTCATTGCAAATATATATATCGCTACACTCTAAGTGTAAGCAAAAGTTATCAAAGTTATAACTGATTTATATTATTATTATTATTTGATTGTATAAGAAAATATTTATTCTATATAATTAAAACTAAAATGAGTATCCTAAGGGATTCAATAATAGAAAAACTGAACTCAAGCAATTATAATGTATGGAAATTCAGGTTAGAAATGTATTTACAGAAGGAGGACCTCTATAGTGTTATCAGTCAGGACCCGCCCGATCCAATGACAGATGATTTTAGAAATAAAAATAGGAAAGCGCGTGCCATTATAAATTTATTGATCGATGACGATCAAATAACAAATGTGAAGAATTTAGAAAGTGCGCGAGAATGTTGGCTTGCTTTAAAAGAAGTTCACGAACGTTCGAATTTAAGTAGTAAACTATTTCTTTTAAGGAAACTTTACTCCACCAAATTAAAAGAAGGTGGCAATATGGTGGATCACCTTACAAAAATTTATGAAACTCACGATAAGCTAGCCGCTATCGGCGAGACTGTAACTGATCAACACCTTGCTGCTTTAATGCTCTGCTCTCTCCCTTCCAGTTATGACGGTCTCATTACCGCTTTGGAGGCAAGGGACGAGCGTGACCTTAGTGCTAGTTTTATTCGCACTAAATTAATAGACGAGCACACGAAAAGAGTTGAAAATAACCGCGAAAGTGAGAACAGTCACTCCGCGTTAAAGGTGGTGAAATTCCATAAAAACAAACAAAATAAATTCTGCCGGTACTGTAAAAAGAATTCTCACAATATCGACGATTGTTGGAGCTTGAAAAATAAAAATAAAAATAATCCTAAGCAGTACCAATACCCCAATCGTTTTCCCAACCAGTCACAAAAATCGGCTATATGCTCTCAAGGCAGCGCATACCCGAATACTAACAAAAATAGGAATTTTGAAAAGGAAACACCTAATGATAGAAATGTTACATTTTTTGTTGGGGATAATGTAAAAGATCTCTGGGTAATTGATTCAGGGTCTTCAACTCATATTTGTAATAACAAAAACAAGTTTAATGATTTTCATAACAGTGCTTCTAGCGTAACAATCGCAAACGGTCAAGAGCTTTGCTCTGAGGGTTACGGGACTATAAAATTAAATACATTAATGTCGGATAATGCACACAGAACGATAACACTAAAGAATGTATTGTATGTACCTGAAATTGAAACAAATTTAATTTCTATAAAAAGAGCTACTGAAAATGGTTGTAAAGCCATATTTGAGAAACAATCTTGCAAGATAACTCACGAAGGTGTTACGTACCTCGAGGGCTATGTAAACAATAATTTATATGAATGTAGAATAGAACAAAATATGTCTCACAATGTAAATATTATAAATGAATGCGAAAATAAAAATTGTCTACACAAGTGGCATAGGAGATTAGGCCACAGAAACGTTAATCATATTAAGGAATTGGTAAATAATGATATGGCGTTAGGAATTAAAATTGACAAATGTAAACACGGTGATACATGCGAAACATGCATAATTTCTAAACTCACTAGTGATCCATACCCCAAAGCCGCTAGTTTTCGAGCTACAAAGCCCACAGAATTAGTGCACTCCGATTTATGTGGACCTATGCAAACAGCGACGGTTGGCGGAAAATACTATTTTTTGACTTTTGTAGATGATTTTAGCCGGTTTACCATAACGTACTTACTGAGAACCAAAGATGAAGTTTTCCCTAAATTTAAAGAATATGTTGCAATGACCGCGAATAAATTTGGCAGGAAGGTGCGTGCTATCCGTACCGACAACGGAGGGGAATACACAGGGAAGGAAATTGAAAATTATCTAAAAAATGAGGGAATTAACCATCAACTTACTGTTCCGTATTCCGCGCCTCAAAATGGGGTTGCGGAGCGTAAGAACCGTACCTTGATGGAGATGGCTCGCTGCCTACTTAAAGACAGTAATTTACCTAACTCATTCTGGGGCGAAGCCGTCTGCACCGCAACTTACATACAAAATCGCCTCCCAACTTCATCCAACGACTGCACTCCCTACGAAAAATGGACTGGTCGCAAACCAGATCTTTCAAATATTAAAACCTTCGGTTGTCGCGCCTTTGCTTATGTGGAAAAGACTCATAGAAGAAAATTGGATAATGCAGCCATAGAGGGGATATTCGTAGGTTACGACAATAGGAGTAAGGGCTACAGAATTTGTACGGACGGTAAGAAAATCGTAATAAGTAGAACCGTAAAATTTCTGGAGACTAAAAGTAAAAACATAACTGAGGATAGCATATCAAATAAAAACAATGAAATACCAAATTTTGAAAGTCCGGTTCCGAAATTACAATTAATCGAGGATAATATTGACAGCGCCGAAGATACAACGCAAAATCAAAATGCAAATTCGGATACAACGCAAAACGTCCCGCGTAGATCAAACAGACCGAACAGGGGAGTTCCTCCCGATAGATTTGCTTTCTTAACAAATGACGTTAAAGTAGAAGATCCGAAAAGTTGGGACGATATAAAAAATATGCAAAACCCGATTGAAAAGGAAAAGTGGATAGAAGCGACTTTAGAAGAAATGAATTCTCTTCGCGAAAATAATACATGGGAATTAGTCGAAGTCCCACCAGGAACGAAAGTGATCGGTTGCAAGTGGGCGTTCAAATCCAAATACAATAGCCAGGGTTTGCTGGAAAAGTTTAGGGCTAGGCTGGTCGCAAAGGGTTTTTCCCAAAAGTATGGGGTAGATTATGATGAGACCTTTGCGCCAGTCGCGTCTCATACGACAATTAGAAGTTTTTTTAGCAATGGCATTGTATAAGGATCTGAACTTAAGACATGTAGATATTAAGACCGCTTTCCTTCACGGGGAATTGCAAGAAAATGTGTATATGCATCAGCCTGAAGGCTATGCAGTTCCGGGAGAGGAGCATAAGGTATGCAGACTCAAAAAGGCCATTTATGGTTTGAAGCAGGCCGCCAGAGCGTGGAACCTGACATTACATAAATCATTATCTAAATTAGGTTTTCACCAAAGTAGGATCGATAAATGTTTATATAAGAAAACAACCAATGAAACAACGACTTACGTAATCGTTTATGTAGACGATCTCCTCATAGCTGGGAAAGATGAGAATATTAATAAACTTATAAACGAATTAAACGAGGAATACCCTGTAACTGACTTAGGTGAAGCGAAATATTATCTTGGGATAAATATTAATCGGCCTGACAAAAATACCATGACGCTTGATCAAATTAATAAAATTAATGATTTAATAATTAAATTCGGCTTAGAAAACTCGAAACCAACTAATATACCAATGGAACCAGGATACGTTAAGTTAGTGGATGATGAAAATCTCCTCCCGAATAATACGAATTACAGACAAGCCGTAGGAGCTCTACTATACATCGCGACTGTATCAAGGCCAGATATTAGTGCCGCGGTAAATATTTTAAGTCGCAGAAACGAGCATCCAAGGGCTAAGGATTGGGAAGCTGTTAAGCGAACAATCAGATATCTTAAAACTACAATTGACTTAAAATTAACATACACTAATTTAGAAAAACCTGTCTTGAGGGCATATTCTGATTCAGACTGGGCAAATGATCCTACTGACAGAAAGTCAGTGTCAGGAAATCTACTTATGATTGGAAATAACCCACTTCTGTGGACATAAAAAAAGCAGGCTTGTATTGCCATGTCTTCAGCTGAGTCAGAGTACGTGGCTGCCGCTTGCGAAGCACAAGAAACTATATGGATTTTACAACTACTGAAGGAACTGGACCTCGAGCAAGAACTACCAGTAACTCTGTTTGAGGACAACCAGTCTTCCATCAAACTTGCCGAAAGCGATAAGCATCATCAAAGAACCAAGCACATATCCCTTCGGTATCATCTTCTGAGAAACCTTGTCGAGGAAGGGACAATAACTATGACGTACCTTGAAACTGCAGCAATGACTGCAGACCTTCTAACCAAACCCCTTCCCAAACCTCGATTTGAGCTTCACAGAAATATTGTTTTGAACATTTAAAACTTTTTGTTCCAGGGTTTCAGCGGGGGTGTTAATATGTGCGAACCCCTCTGAACAAAATTATATTCCAGAAAAAAAAAAGAACTGCTACATTTATTCCCGGACTTATTGAAACTCTTTTCTTCCTTTTCAATGTCATGTGCGAGCATAATAGCTTATGCATCAGTTTCTCCACCTAATTGTGGTTTTTAATGTAGAAGTATATGCTTCGCCACCCTTTTTTTCCCCTCTTTTTCGACACGTACTTTTTCACTTCTGCTCTATGCGTCTGTAATTAACGACGTATAAAATGTTTGTCTTCTGTTCTATTATGTGATAAAGTTTATTAAAACAATTAATCAAGATGAAAGTTTAATCACATTATTAAATGAAACTAGCCATGCTTTACCTCACACCTGAATTACATCTTCAATCACATTTTTCAATTTCTTTTTCAATAAAGATTTTAGCACTGCAACTGTCGGTAAAGTCACAAAGGCGTACCATGGATGTATCCTGAAGTGTATGGCGGTTCCTGTCTCAACACCGGGACATCAGGTAAGAGAAATAATTTTCCTTACCTTTATTTTTACTGTGAAATATGATTTGACATAAAATTAGAGGTCCTTCCTAAATATTTGTCGATTATATATATATATTCTAATAATACACTGTAGAATATACCCTCTTCCTAGAGCGTATACCCTCTGCTTAGAGCGTATGCCCTCTGCTTTTTTTACGACTACACCAGTGGTGTAGTCGTAAAAAAAAACAGAGGGTATACGTTCTAAGCAGAGGGTATACGCTCAAGGCAGAGGGTATACCCTAGTGTATATATACTATAGCTTTCTTGAGAAACAGAGGGTATACGGTGTTTCTTAAAAAAATCCAGAGGGTATACGGCGTATACCCCCGTTTACCCTCCACTACATCCCTGGACTACACCATTGGTAAAAAGGGGATTCTATTCACATGAAGGGAGCCTAAAAGAACTTTATATTAATAACAAGTCATTTCACAATTTTGTAGCTTATCAAACAATTTTTCTCTCACAAATGTTTTTAACATAATAACTCTATATGTCAAACGAGTTTGGTTTGTCCTTTTCAACTTATCTCAGTGTGAAATAAAAGTGTTACATCAATCAAGCAATCTCAATGAAGAAAAAAAGTAGCTGAATCGCAACATTAACACATGTCTAATTCAATAAATGTAGTTTGAAAAACTGTAAAATACAATAACAAGTTGGAAATTGCTCGTCAAACGTGGCAAATGAGGTGCGTTCGTACTATAACTAGTTTTATAATTATTTTTTGCACCCCATATTGTACTGAATGTATACTTTTTTGCACTTCATAAAGCGCATAGTCTGATACATCATTAAAATGCACTTCCAATAATTTTTTCCCATTCCCCGTAATGTAACGGAACACTTTTGACTGTCCCTGTAATTAAACTATACATCCGATTTTCCTAAAGTTTGAAATAGCTCAACAAAACTTTGCAACAATTATATCTTTAAAATTTCTGACCATTCGGAAGGCTGTAATATCATTAAAATGCACTTGCAATAATTTTTCCCATTCCCCGTAATGTAACGGAACACTTTCGACTGTCCTGTAATTAAACTATACATCCGATTTTCCTAAAATTTGAAATAGCTCAACAAAACTTTGCAACAATTATATCTTTAAAATTTCTGACCATTCGGAAGGCTGTAATATCATTAAAATGCACTTGCAATAATTTTTCCCATTCCCCGTAATGTAACGGAACACTTTCGACTGTCCTGTAATTAAACTATACATCCGATTTTCCTAAAATTTGAAATAGCTCGACAAAACTTTGCAACAATTATATCTTTAAAATTTCAGACCATTCGGAAGGCTGTAATATCATTAAAATGCACTTGCAATAATTTTTCCCATTGGCCGTAATGTAAAGAAAAATTTTGACTGTCCCTGTAATTAAACTATGCATCCGATTTTCCTAAAATTTGAAATGGCTCGACAAAATTTTGCAACAGTTATATCTTTAAAATTTCAGATCATTCGGAAGGCTCTAATATCATTAAAATGCACTTTCAATAATTTTTCCCATTGGCCGTAATGTAAAGAAAAACTTTTGACTGTCCCTGTAATTAAACTATACATCCGATTTTCATAAAATTTGAAATGGCTCGACAAAATTTTGCACCAATCATATATTTGAAATTTCAGACCATTCGGTTGGGTAGTTTTTGCTCTGTTACATGCGGACAGACGGACGGACGGACGGACTGAACGACGACTATAGGTGCTACGTATTTATATAATTACGAACGCACCTAAAAACCGAAAAAATTGTAGCAATATTTCATGTGAATAAAATTTTTGGTGAATGAAACTCATTACAGTATTTTCATATAATTATACCGGTTTTAGATCTTTTTTTCATCTTTTGGTTGTAAACTTTTGGAAATGCAATAAACTTTTTTTAATTTTCCTTTTAAAATTTTGTATTTAATATTTCCAGTTTACAAAATAGTTTTTCCAAAATAAGACCAAAAACTGCCAGGTTATGAATGAGTAGGAATAAGTTAGTAATAAATTTGGAATTGCACCCTAAAAAAATAAATTTTTACCGTGCCAATTTTTTCTTAATGGGAGTACGCCCCACGTTACTATAAGAACCACTGATACAGAATCTTTAACCCCTTGGGGACGAGCGACACGTATACGTGCCGCATGGAGCGCTCGGAATTCTTGTTTTTCCTCACCAGTAAAATTTTACTGAAAAATTTGCCTTATTTAATCAGCGCATTGTCTCGATTCAACAAGACACAAATTTCTGTTTTTAAAAAACGGTGACAAAAGATTAAAAATTTCGTAAAAGACTCCCGTCCCGAAGGGGTTAAAACAAGAAAGGTGTCTAAATATCATCAACATTTTTTCACACATTTTTCCAGTCTATATTATATTTTGAAATTTTGTACAGGACATTTTTCAAATTGGATAAAAAAATTTAAAATTTGCATACATTTTTTAAATTTGCATACATTATTTTAATTTGTAGTCTACAACATTACGTATCTAAAACAAAAACAGATTGGCAGGGGATGGATTAATAACAAATCTGGAATCACCCCCCGCCTTAAAATTCAAATTCCTTCCTGTGGAGCGTAATGAGTCCAAATTGGGAACAACTGGTCTAGAACTGGTCACTTGACCGTTTATTTCTGATAATCTTTGTCTATCATCTAGATTCTTGTGTATATTTACAACCAACAAAATATAATTTATTTGCTATTTAGTTAAAGTTGCAAATTAAAAAATATGTTTTAAATATTTTTTTCTTTAGTCTTTTTTTTTTTTTTTTTTTTTTTTTTTTTTTTCTGATAATATTTGTCTATCATCTAGAATATTGTGTATATTTACAACAAACAAAATATAATTTATTTGCTATTTAGTTAAAGTTGCAAATTCAAAAATATGTTTTAAATATTTTTTCTTTAGTCTTTTTTTTTCTGATAATATTTGTCTATCATCTAGAATCTTGTGTATATTTACAACAAACAAAACATAATTTATTTTCTATTTAGTTAAAGTTGCAAATTCAAAAATATGTTTTAAATATTTTTTCTTTGGTCTTTTTTTTTCTGCTAATCTTTGTCTGTCATCTAGAATATTGTGTATATTTACAACAAACAAAATATAATTTATTTGCTATTTAGTTAAAGTTGCAAATTCAAAAATATGTTTTAAATATTTTTTCTTTAGTCTTTTTTTTTTCTGATAATCTTTGTCTATCATCTAGAATATTGTGTATATTTACAACAAACAAAATATAATTTATTTGCTATTTAATTAAAGTTGCAAATTCAAAAATAGTTTTTAAATATTTTTTCTAGAGATCATGGCCATAATATTTGAAATTTCTTGCAGAACTAGGCAAAAGCTCGCAAAGTCGCTCCTCAAGATTCAAGGTTTTTGCAAGGATGTTTATTGAACTCGGAATGCGATTTGTCTTGATCACTTTTACTGGGATATTTAATACTGACGTTTAGAGTATATGTCACGCAGACGATTCGAATAAACGACCGGGCTGTCATCCTGCCATCACACGTTAGCGTATCTATTGTAATCTGTGATATCAATCTTTCAAGCAATTGTTGATTTGTATGCACTCATGGATACATCGTATGATCGCACGAATTAAAATATAAATAAAACCACTGGATCCGTGCCGCATTGCAACCTTTAAAATTTTTTGCTGATACTTTTTTTCATTAATTTTTAATTAACATCAGTTTTTTTGTCAAGCAACTTTTTAACGAAATATGAGTGTACAATGGCGTATGTTACTTCATTCATCGTTGTGCGTTTTGTATGTGTATAAAAAAGGAAGTTGACATTGGAAATTAAATATAATATCAGTGGACCGTGCGAGAGCTTCGCATTCCAGTCTAATATTTTTCGAATGCAGGTTTAAACTTTTAAAGAAAAATTAATTATAAAAATATATGCGAACAACATTAGTCAAGTTTAAAAATTTGTAAACACAAACAGTATTCAAATTATTTAAAGGTGTTTTTTTTAATTTATAATACGATACATTTAAAAACCTAGTACTTTCGAGCATATCGTGCTCATCATCAGTGTTAAAAACATATACATAGTTATAGTTTTAACCCTGATAATGAGCATGATATGTTCGAAAGTACTAGGTTTTTAAATGTATCGTATTATAAATAAAAAAACCTTTAAATAATTTGAATACTGTTTGTGTTTACAATTTTTTACACTTGTTATTGTAAGGTGAATTTAAGGATTTCAAGAAACTGATACGTTATATCATTTTTAACTTAACATTAGTCAAGCCAGAATATAATCTCATTTATTTCATCCAAATTACAGTGAAAAATAGTCGAAGATAGCAAAAGTTACACGCGAGAAAAATTAACAATCATATTTTCACGCCATTAAAGAATGATGTCATCGCATCGGAAAGACACAGAACAAAGAAAAATAAAGTGAATACATATAAAATACAATTGAATCTAATCTAATAAAGCATAACTTTTAGGCAGCATGTGAACTACCTCTGCTTCAGTCAATGGTATCTATTCTTCTTAACATTTCAATTGTAATTTTATCCTATTTTAATCCTAAATATAAAATAAACCCGTGCGAAGACGTCACACTTTATCCTTTTAATACTAATTTTTTTAATAATCATTGCTAAGCATGATATAATGCTGTATTTTATTTTTGGGGCAATATTTGTTGCTTAAAAAATAACTTTCATTTAATTTAGGAAAACCAGGGCTCGCAGCGTTCCTAAAATTTTCGCACTTTGCTACCACTAAATTAAAACGATAATCTTTGTTATATAACTCTATTACAGATGTTATAGGAACCCACCAAGAAGAATTCTTATTTAAAATACTGGTAACAAAGTGCGAAAATTTTAGGAACGGTGCGAGCCCTGGAAAACAATGCTGATTTAATTTTTAATTAGTAATTGCAATTTTAAATCAAAAATGTGTTTTAACGAAATGTAAGTGTAGTATGTCAGGAAAGGGTTAAATAACCTTTCGAATGATACCTCATTCATGTTCTGTGGAGCGTTTGTCTTTTCACGCCAAATACTCGAAAGTATTTTATTTTTTTTACAGACTTTCTACTGAAATTCCTCCGCTAAATTTGGCTGATCCCTTATCACATACATAAGTAGTTTCATTAGCAAATTTTTTTAAAATATTCTGAGCATGTGCTTTTTTAAGGTATGTGCTTACCTTCGCGGGGCACTTTTTAAAAAAATATATGAAATTTTTATCAAAAACATGCGTTTTTAGTTAAAACAGGGAATAAAACGATGAATTCATATAAATTTTTAAAGGCAATTTTATTAACTTTTCAAATTTAGGTAATATTTAATCAAATTTTAGTAAAAAAATGCGTTTATGCCAAACCTTCTATAACGAAATCTATTTAATAGATTTTACTCTTTTAACAATATATTAGCAAACCACTTGCTTGTGTTATGAAGCAAAATATTTGCAAAACCTTTCAAATTTACTAACTTCTGTCAAATTTTGTATAGAAAACATGATTTTTTTCTAAAAAAAAATGTGTATTTTTCAATAAAAATGGCTCTTAAATTAATATATACAAATTTACAAGCTATATTTTGCTTCATAACATACTTTAGATGAGCAGAACCTTGTCACAAAATTTTATTTCAATATCTGAAAAACTTTTTAAGAAATTATGTTTCCCGTAAACGTAAACAATGAAAAACGTAAATTAATATTTTGATAGAGCACAAAACATTATGTATAACGTTTACAATTTTGAAATTCACCTTATTTGTAGGGGTTTATATATTTGCGTATATGTTATATGTTATATATTTGTGTATTAAAATGCATTCTTTACCTTTCTATGGCTCTTTAAACGGTCACTTCCGGTTTAAAAAGTTCATTTCTGGTTTATATTTAGGGCTATAACTTTGCTTCTTATTACCGCTGAACCAAAAGTAAAACATTTTTGGAATCCTAAATGTTTCAACTTTGATTTAAAATAATAAAAAATTAAATCGAAAAATTTCGCAAAAACAGCGATTTGAGGGTAGGCACATGCCTTAAGGGTACAAAGGACCTTCAAACTCATTTTTTTTTAATTTTTTTTATTGCATTTTAAATACTATTCAAGGGCAAACTATATGAATTATGGCATATATTTATCATGAAGGAAATTGAAAAAAGAATTTTTTGAGAAAAATAAGGAATTTTCTTGAATGTTTTAAGCGTTATCAAGAACTTTCGAAATGTCCCAACCTCACTCCATATCATTTAAAATCCCCAATATTTTTGCCAGTTTGGTTTACATATACAAATAAAACTGTGCATCAAATTCTATAGATTTTAATATAAAGGTTAAAAAAAAAAAAATATTTTCTAATATTATGAAATTTTCACCATTTTTGCATCTTATTTCTGCACTTAACTACCTTTAACTTTTCCAATTATATTTAGTTAAAAAAAAAAACTGTGCAGTTTTATTTGTATATGTAAATCAAATTGGCATTAAAAAATATTGGGGATTTTAATTGATATGGAGTGAAGTTGGGACATTTTGAAAGTTCTTGATAACGCTTAAAATATGCAGGAAAATTCCTTATTTTCCTCCATTTTTTTTAATTTCTTGTGTGATAAATATATGCCAAAATTCATATAGTTTGCCCTTGGATGGTATATAATGTGCAACTTAAAACAAGTGGGCAAGTGTGATCACAGACTGCACAGAGGGTTAAAGGTTAAGAAAAGTGCCCCCGGATGAAATGGGTGGAGGTTAGAAAAATTGCTTAAAATACACAAGTTAGAGACCGGAGGGGTAACTATATGATTTTTTTTTAATTTTTATAATTTGTCGTGTGATCGCAAGTGTTCAGCTATAAGTATTCAAAATTTCAAGGCTTCAACTTAATTAAGGGCTCAGTTAGATAAAAAAAAAAAAAGCTTAAAATACACAAGTTAGAGCCCAGACGGGTAAATATAAGACTTTTTCAAAATTTTATGATATGTCGTTTGATGTGAGGTATTCAGCTATAAATATCCAAAATTTCAAGTCTCCAACATATATAGTTTCTGAGAACGGGCTATGTGACAGACAGACAGAGGAGTGAGACGAATAGGGTTTCGTCAAATGAACGAAACCCTAAAAAAATAAAAAATGAGTTTGAAGGTTCCTTGTCCCCTTAAGGAGACCTTCCTTGTCAGACAGATTTTTCTCTCATTTCTTGCTATTTTCCATTTGTGACACTTACACTTTGAGGAGAGCATGATATAAACTTAGGAGTCTGAATACACAGATGTGCGCTTATAGTTTACCTCCTATAAACGCACCTCTTTACCTTGGCTTACATTTGTTATCCTAATCTTCAGCTTTTATTTTGTTGCACATCTTAAAAAGGGTTTGGAAAGAAAACATCATTGTGCTGAACATCTCAACAGCATTTTAAATAGATGTTAGATAAGTATCGTATTGCGACCTTATTTCGACATTGTTATACTGTAAATCTCATATCCGGAACTTTCATAGCTTATCGCCTTTTCCTTTCTTTTTACTGAATGACAAAAAGAATTTTTAAGAGGTGTGTAAAAATAACTGTTACGATTTGGAATTGGACGAGCACACACTTCAATTTTTCTTTATCGCGTGCATATAGCAACAAAGATTTTTTTTTTTTTTTTTTTTTTTTTTTTTTTTATGAGAGATTATTAAACTTCCTCGATTTAAGTCGCTTTCCGGACATTTTTAACACTTTCCAACATAGTTGAAAAGTGTTTAAGAATTCGGCGTGTCTGTCTGCCGCCTGTTTTGTTGTAGCGTATATATAGACAGATTGGGATGGAATTGATATATGTTATTGAGGTTTACTATGACATGTTCGGTATTGAAAATGAATTGTGTAGTATTTGCCTTTCGTTTACAGGAATGCTCGGAAAAATTTCCGATGCATTACGATCTATTGCGAAAAATCGTTCGAGGTGAATTTTAATGATGTTACACTATTTCAGACATATTTAAAACGATATATATCACTGAGGTGCACTACAAGCGGTTTACTATGGAATAGGGTATGCATAGAATTTATCGTTTATTTACAGGGTCACAAAAAATATTGGCTACAGTACTGCTTTTGAACAGTAATTGCTTGAAATGCGTTTTCAGTTGTGGTACGCGTTTTTAAATTTAAGTACTTGTTTGCATATTACTTGGTGTGTATAAAATCTATAGATCCTATACAGAGCTGCACAAAAGATTCCAATAACATTTCCGGATATTACCGAAAATTTCTGAAGGGAAACTTTCGACTGTGCTATGCGTTTAGCTGAACTAACTTGTAGCATACTGTATAATATACATACAAATCTATAGATCATATACAGGGCTGCACAGAAAAATTCGGATATTTTTCCGACTATTGATGCCAATTGCAGAAATTAGGTTTTCAAATGCGTTATGCATTTTCCAGATTGTTTATTTTTACATCATACTTCACCTTAATAAACTGTGAAATTTTGTTACAGTATTCTGAATGTGTTGGAAAGCATTTCATAATCTATGCTGATGCGTGATTTTTCGTTTTTGTTTACAATTATAAAATGGAGTATTGCATACCCTGAATTTGTACAGTTCTAGGTGAGGAAAAAAGAGATCACCCCTATTAATTTCGATGCAAATAATCGCATGAAAAAGATATAAGTACCAATCGACTGGGTATAATGTATACTATCCATAAATTATCCTTCGAAGGCCGTCTACATATTTCCAAATTTTAGTTTTCAAATGGTAACACCCGCTTTTCACACCATGTACCTTGGATCAAAGCAGCCAGGAAAAAATGTATACGGGTTAGTCCATTTCAAGTGGTCCAGAAAATCATTTATTCGATGCTTGACCATTTTTAAAAAATCCGAATTTTTTTGTACAACAACCCTAACATGATGGAAGTTCAAAATCACTATTATTTTAAATTTATTAATTTTTGTTTGTGCATGGCGGCCATCTTTGTTTCATCGTCTGCAGCAATTTTCTCACATGAAGGGTTTACGGAATTGTAAATATCTCATCATTTATTTCTCCAATTAAAGTGCAGTTTAAAGCAATTTGTACACATTAAAATGGGCTAAAAAACTGGTAATAGAGTTGTTTCCGAAAATAAATCCATATTGGTGAAATTTAAGCATAAAGTTTAAGTTTTTTTTACAAAATTTGTCCGTTTACAAGCGGAAATTTTTCTAGCAAGGAAAACTGTCAACATGACATAATTAAAAAAAAAAAAAAAAAAACATAGGCCGAAAGTACTTGAACTCACACGCCAAGTTCCAGATCTGGGACTTGCTTTCTCTTCGCTAAACAAAATCCAAATTTTTCAATAATGTCAAAAATCGCACTTTTGAGGGTTTGATATCTCGGGTGGGGCACGAGATAAAAGTCTGAAATTATGGTTTCTGATAGCATTTTATAGTACTATTATGCACAAAAAATTTAAAGATGGAGATTTGACTGCAAGCTGAGATATAGCCAGGAAAAGATATCAATAAATGCTATTAAGAGTACCTTAACCCTTTAATTCTCGCTCCCGTCATATTCACGGGCTGTGTCTTTTATTCATATTATTCATATTTGTTTGATTCCCACCAGTTTTATAAAATAGTGTAATTGGCTTTATTATGGTATCATTTTAGCTGTCATTAAACAAGGTCAATATTTCTTTTTCAGAAAAGTGGTGCCAATAAGCAATTTGAATTTTTAAACCGTAATTTAATGCGACCGTTAAGGGGTTAAGATGAATTAGATTTATCTGTTTTATTACAATATTTACACACGAAATATGGTTTGTTGAAAACAGTGTAATAACAAATATTTAATTTACTAAGAGACTATATGTTTTCAATAAATATCTGAAGAATATCTTCACAGAATTTAGGTTCAATGTTAGTTCAACCAGTTACTGTTGTCAGTTCCATAGAGGTGATCTTTCTGAAAATTTTATTTGTAGGAACAAAGTCTTTTCATCTCTTGATAACTAGATTGAAGTTCTTGGACCTGTTGGCTCATAGAAATGAACTTTAAAATCACTATGTTCAAGTGTCTTTTGATTAATAATCCCTAGCTTACTTCTTACCATGCAACAATGTCATTTTTCTGCAGTATAAGCTTTGAAAAGGCTTTGGATATCTTTACTTTCCGAAAATTACTTGAGGCTGATGGATGGTAACATCGTATAACTGTTTCATTTACAGGAACATACTTATGGTAGGAACAAGTTTCAGGGACTGGCAAGCAGCATTGAAATTGTGGATTTTAAACCAACAAGCGTGAATGTGTTTTGACATGTTTGATCATGTCTCAACAAGTATCTTAACATTAACAGCTTTTCTCTTGCCCTATTTTGTTTTTGTCTCATTTCTTACATAAAAAATATTTTTTCTTTATGTAAAATTACTGAGGCTTCTTTTAGTTACTAAAATTGCTTAAAACAAAAATTATTGAAACTATACAAAATGTAGGCCTTAGGCATAATTATTTTTTAAATTAATTGCTAAGCTTTGCAAAAGGCTTTATTTTCTGTTACTATTATTTAAAGATAATAATAATAAAAAAATTAAATAACGCTCTGAGATAAATATTTACCTGTGACTACAACAAAACAATAGTTTGGTAGTATTGTTTTGACATGTTGCCCTTCCCAAGCTTGTAGTCAAATCTCCATCCTGAATTTTTTTGTGCGTAATAGTATCATGAAATACTACCAGAAGACATAATTTCAGATTTTTATCTCGTGCCCCACTAGAGATATCAAAGCCTCAAAAGTGCAATTTTTGACATTTTTGAAAAATTCGGGAATTTTTTTTAGCGAAGAGAAAGCAAGTCCCAGAACTTGGCAGGTGAGTACAAGTACTTTCGGCCTATTTGTAAATAAAATTATGTCATGTTGACGGTTTTCTTTGCTAGTAAAATTTCCTCTTGTAAACGGACAAATTTTTGGGGGAAAAAAACTGAAACTTCATGCTTAAATTTCATCAATAAGGATTTATTTTCGAAAACTACTCTATTACCAATTTTTTAGCCCATTTTATTGTGTACAAATTGCTTTAAACTGCACTTGAATTGGAGAAATAAACGATGAGATATTTACAATTCCTTAAACTCCTCATGTGAGAAACTTGCTGCAGACGATGAAACAAAGATGGTCGCCATGCACAAACAAAAATTAATAAAATTAAAATAATAGTCATTTTGAACTTCCATCATGTTAGGGTTGTTGTACAAAAAATTTCAGATTTTTTAAAAATGGTCAAGCAACCAGTGCTGGACCACTTGAAATGGATTTACCCGTACATTATATACTTTATCTTAAATCTTCATAAAATTAAAAGAGTTTAAAATTTGAGGATGCTAATTTTAAATTCACGTGACAAACTTTAACTTCTATCCGCCCCCCCCCCCCAAAAAAAAAAAAAAAAAATTATCCTTGGTGGAATTCTTTTTAATCAAATGCAATCAAGCGACACAAAAATGCATTCTTTTTTTTTTTCATCTGAAAAAATGCTGTAGATTTTCAATGTGAACCCGGTCTTCAAGAGTCAAATCCTAACCCGAAACAATTAAAGTAACCCGCCCCGAACCGCAGATCGAGTCGGGTTCGTGTTCGGGTAAAGTGAGGTTACTCAATCGATGCGGGGCTCATATCATATCTCCTTTCAAATCAGTAAAAATGCATAATTTTTGCTTAAATATATGGCAGAATCATTGGCGAGGAATTACAATGCAGTGGTGATTCAAAGAGTTTAATCCTGAAATAAATGCAATAAAACTAATTACTTCCAAATTATCTGAACAGATGTTTTTTAGAAATATTCTTGCATGTGATTAGGCTGTCAGTATTAACGAAACAAAGGATATAATTTCAGTACTGCTGTGTGTTTCATTAGTCCAGGAAAATAAAAATGACAACTTTCTGCATGAAAAACAAAACATGCAAAAGGGAAAGACAAGTTGAATAGCAGCTGCTTCAACAAGGGATGATTCAGGGAGAAAAAAACATGTGACGGTGCCACACAACTGGATGCAGAACAAGCAAAGATATTTAATACCTTAGCAACAAAACATTAATCTCTCGCTTTCAGGTGCAAAATAAGTGTATTTGCGACATCTCTTTTTTACTTTCTTCTATTAATCGAAATTTTTTCCGACCTCCGGTTTTCGACGAATTTACACGTTTTAGGGGTCAGAGATCCCAAAAAACATGTTTATAGAAAATGCCTGTCTGTCTGTTGCCATTGTACCATCAAAAAGTGTATGAAGTTATGCATAGAATTGAACAAAATTTTTATTTTAAATTTTTGGCTATTGCAAGCAGGTCCTCCCTGAATTTTCAAAAAATTCGCCTGAAGGGGGCGCTGCAATAGCGATTTTTGTGCGATTTTGAATATTGTACCATCGAAAAGTGTATGAAGTAATTCATAGAATTGAACCAAAAATGTTTTTTAAGTATTTGGCTATAGCAAGCAGGTCCTCCCTGAGTTTGGAAAAAATTCGCCGGTAGGGGGCGTTGTAATAGCGATTTTTGGGCGATTTTGAATATTGTACCATCAAAAAGTGTATGAAGTTATAAATAGAATTGAACCCAAAATGTTTTTTAAGTATTTGGCTATAGCAAGCAGGTCCTCCCTGAATTTGGGAAAAATTTGCCGGTAGGGGGCGCTGTAATAGCGATTTTTGTGCGATTTTGAATATTGTACCATCGAAAAGTGACAAGAAGACATAGAATTGAACCAAAAAAATTTTTAAGTTCTTGGCTACGGCAAGCAGGTCCTTCCTTAATTTAAAAATATTCGCCGGTACGGGGCGCAGTGATAGCGATTTTTGTGCTATTTTGAATATTGTACCGTCGAAAAGCGTATGAAGTTATGCATAGAATTGAACCAAATTTTTTGTGTTTGTTTTTTGTCATGGCACGAAGATCCTCCCTGAATTTGGAAATATTCCGCCGGCAGGGGGCGTTATAATTGCGATGTCTGTACGATTTTCCTTATTGTACCATCGAAAAGTGTATGAAATTATGCATATAATTGAACCAAATTTTTTGTGCATGTTTCTGTCTGTGGTGAGCAAGTCCCCCCTGAATTTGAAAAAAAATCTGCCGGAAGGGGGCGCTGTAATAGCGATGTCTGTGCCATTTTCATTATTGTACCATCGAAAACTGTATAAAATTATACGTAGAATTGAACCAAATTTTTTGTGTATGTGTAAGGCTGTGGTCGGTAGGTCCTCCCTGAACTTGAAAAAATTCCGCCAGAAGGAAGCGCTATAATTGCGATGTCTGCGCCATTTTCATTATTGTACCATCAATAAGTGTATGAAGTTATGCATAGAATTGAACCAAATTTTTTGTGTATGTTTCTTGCTATGGCAAGCAAGTCCTCCCTGAATTTGAAAAAAATCTGCCGGGAGGGGGGCGCTGTAATAACGATGTTTGTGCCATTTTCTTTATTGTACCATCGAAAAGTGTATAAAATTATGCATACAATTGAACCAAATTTTTTGTGCATAATTTTGGATATGGCTAACAGGTCCTCCTTGAATTTGGAAATACTGCGCGGTAAAGGGGCTCTGTGATAGCGATTTTTGTATACTTTTCTTGATTTTTCGTAGTTCTACTGTCCATCGGCGGCTCGTACAGCGGCGGGAACTCGCTTTCTGCTAAGCCGGCTATTCGCAAACAGCTGATAACAACAGAATAAGGAAAAACTATCAATTTTAACAAAAGCATGATATAGATTAACTCGTTTTTAGTCCGTGTAATTGACTGAAGCAGAAATTTAAGAAGAAAATGAAAGTTGGTATAGTATTGAACTAATAATATTGAAGTATTAACATGCGTAACTACTTTTTGAAATATTAAGATGTATAAGATAGAAGAAAGTTTTGGGATTGGCACATCCAACTAGTTGGATTTGTGTATTATTCAGCGATAATGACGCCCTATGCGTACTTTTCTATAGGTGTTAGTTTAAGACTGGATCGTAAATGGAGAATTCTTTGGAGAAAATGGAGAAAAGATGACATCATTTTATATAAAATAAAAGAGTGTGTTTTAACCCCTTGAAGGGCACCGGTATATTATATATACCACTTAATTTTAATTCCCAAATGCCACATTGGCACCACCATTTTAAAACTAAATTTTGATTTGCACTACTCGAAGAAACGCTTTTACTTACTTCCATATACTTTCTTATTGCAACGCCCCTCCAGGGCGCAATTTTGGAGGTACTGACAAACCAAAAATATGTTCTTAAAGTGAAACCCTCTTCTAATCGATGGTGCAATTGATTTAAAACAAATATGAATTTTAACCCTTTCAAATACACCGGTAAACGCAAGTCACTTTGCGCCTCACGAAGATGATATTTTTTCTACGCTAAAAATAACTAAATGACCGTATTCTTTTTAGAGCATCTCAATAAATAGACCAGATTTACATCACCTACAAAAATTTTGAAACGTTCGAAGGGGTAGAAATATTTCTTATAAAATAAAATGTGTGAAAATTTCGACGAAATCAGCAAATATCTGAGTGTTTCGTTGGGGTTTCGCTCCTTCAGGGCGAAATTTTAGAGGTACTGACAAACCAATAATATGTTCATAAATCTGAAACCACCTTCTTATGGATAAGACAATCGGTTTTTAAAAACAGGAATTTTAACCCCTACAAATACACCGGCAAATGTCATTTCGCGCCTCAAGGAGACGATATTTTTCTGCGGTAAAAGTAATTAAACGACCGCATTTGAACGCAATCTTTTAAGAGTATCTGAAATTCAGATGATACTGAGATTCTCAATAGATCAGATTTACATCATCTACAAAAATTTTGAAAATTCGGACGGCTAGAAATATTTCTTACAAAATAAAATGTTTGAAATTTCGACGAAATCAATGAAAACTTGAGTGTTTCTTCGCGGTTTCGCTCGCTTTCGCTGCGCATAGACTCCACAAATCAAATTGCGCAGAAAGTAAAGTGCCAAATAGCATATACTTTCAATTCAATGTTTTTTTCATTTAAAAATATAAATTCAGATAAAATAGATTTAAAGATATAAAATCTTACAAATTTCAGGTTAATTTAAGGGTCATTCATCACGGAACCAGGCAACGCTATTATTCGAATAAACGGTATTTTGCTTTGGCACGGAATGTTCCCTGTTATCGCTGATCTATAGCTAATATACTTAAATCATCAGATTTAGATATATACTTCCAACTGCACATTTTTTTATATTGTTCTTCATATCTTAGAAGTTTTTTAAATGAAAGTAGTTATTTTCGTAAATGTAACAAATCCAAAATTTTGATAAGTTCTCTAGTCTTATAATTTATATTTAGAAAAATATTTTTCCAGCTCTAACAAATGAAAAGACATTGTATGATCTAAACTTGCCGAATCATGATATTTTGTATTTTACGAATTTCCAGCGTTGTCTGGCCTGTTTTTTTTTTTTTTTTTTTTTTTTTTTTTTACTAAGAAATGGTAAAAATTACTAACATTTCTAAATTTCATAACTCGAGAAGTTTTGGTCGTGCAAAAATTTGTCTCACTAGCTATAGCATGGATGATATTTTTCTAAATATGTTATATAAAACTTTGGGTCGTGAACATGGGTTAATTCTTAAACTTATATTTCTGCTATTTTTATATTATAATTGTTTATTGTTTTGATGAATTTTCTGATAGAAATTATGATCAGGGTTTCATGATTGCCGAATATTTATTAACGTCCTTTTATAGGGTAACATGTTTCAGGATTTTTTTCACTCTACCAAAGGATCAAAGTTTTTTTTAACAATGTTCTTATAATATTGGAAAATGTTTCATAATCTATGCGTGATGCTTCATTTTTCTTTCATTTTTGTACATCAAAAATCATTCGAGCAGCAAACCGGTTGTTAAATTATTTGAATCCCACCACTGAGTCAGACCTCGATATCCCGACACCCGGTTTTCACGTCACTCCGCTTATCACGTCAGTTTTTCAAAGTCCCGATTTTCTGTGTATGATTTTAATGCAAATAAACTCCGGATTTTACGTCGTTGAACAATTTTCAACTCCGGATATGCCGACAGCTTAGGAAAATTGTCCATTTTTCATCATCCATCTTATAAGCACGGAAATTTAGCGGTAAGAAATGCCTTAGCCAAACTTTTCGTACGAAAGTCTAAAATACCCATTGAGATAAAGGATAAATTTTACTTCCATCCTTTATATGAATAAATAAACCCACACACTATGAATGATACAATTAAGCTCCAGATAGACGTATCAGTCTACTCGAGGTCTTTTTGTACTTGGTCAGGTGGCGCTTTCTTGTGGTTACACGGCGTTTTTCATCCGACTAAAACCGAAGCATTGCATTGCATTGAAACGATCAGAAATTATCTAACATTCATTTCTGAAACAACGAATATTGATTACAATTCATTGTGTAATATTGAAAAAAAGAATTGAAGAAAGCACATCTATGTATAAGAAAATCTTAATTTATCAATATTTCATCTAACAATAAAAAACAAGTCATGATAAATCTGATTTTTATTCTTTTCAATTTTGTTTTTGTGTTTATTTTGTTTAATAATAATGTTTGATTGCTTAAAACAGCAAAAACAGTTATGAATTTAAACTTGTTTTATATTAATTAAAAATACAGCTTTTTATAAACATTTTTCTCCAATTCCGGTTACCGCGACACTCCGCTTATGACGACACTTTTTTCTGGTCAGTAGAGTGTCGGGATAACGAGGTTAGACTGTATACATATAGAACAGCCTTCGTACATGCTATGAACGTGCATTTAAACCAGTGTTTCTCAAACCTTTTTTACTTCACGGCGCACTTAAACGTAGAATTAAATTTGTGCACACCCTAAAATTATGATGACTTAGAAAAAGGAAGGATTATTTATCATTACACAAGAAATGGTTACGTATAATTTTTAATTTATTTACTACCACCAACAAAATAGGCCACCCGAGCTGAATGAGGGAAAAGAAAATTATTTTAAAATTCTTATAACCTTTTTTTATATACTTCACTGTAATATGCTTTAACATTTATTAGCAGATGAAACACCGTTTTAAACATATTTTAACACTAGTTTCGGTATCATTCAGCATACCGTCATCAGTGCAAAGAATCATGGGATTTTCCCATATATATGGCGGAGAAGCGTATTCGAGGTACAGATTTATTCATCAAGCAGTGCAGGAAATTACAGGCAACAGCCTATAGAAAATTATGTAAGGAAAGGAGCTGGTAATGTGGGAAAATATCTTAATTTGTTAGTAATATGTCACATTAGTATTTAAAGAAATAGGGAGGTATGACAAACTTTTTTTCTACTAATTTTGTATAACCCTAGAAACCTATTTTTAAACAAATTTTTCGTGTTTTCTTATGAAGTGACCTTTTATTCATTTATAAAAATATTGTGAATTTAAAAGGTAATCTTTCAAAAAATATGTTCCATATTGTGAATGGTTACTACTGTATCAAATCTCCCCATTGCTGGGGAGCATTGATACATTAACAAGGGAGGTTAGATACATTGTTATTAAAAAAAAAATGCAGACAATTCAATTTATGTATCATACAATTTTTTATGATAAATCTTGAAATATTTAAGTAAAATTTAAAAAGAAAAGACATTGACATATTTTTGTTTCAGAAATGTTTTTTGAAAAAATATTTGAACAAATGCTATTATTTAAACAATTCTATTAACACACTTTTTAGAAAATAAATAATGAAAAAAAACCCCTAGAGATCTTGCTGCAAGAAAACATGAAGTGAACATTGCTGATTTGCGAATAGTTTAACATAAATTTAGCACATTTAAGATATCTTTAACCCTTTCAAGTCAAAGCATTTTCAATGCTAAAGTGTTGAATAAAAAAAATGGCACCGGAATTTACCAACAAATTTAATTGAAAACAAGAAAAGGGCTACATTTCACTTTCATATTAAATAGAAAATATTTTACAAAACATTCTTATTATAAACTAATTACTCTTAACTAAGGAAGAATGCATAACTATAATATTACTTATAGTTTATTATATACATTATTTACAACAGCTGCTAAGCGCAGCTCTCAGAACAAAACACATCTTACAACTGCGCAGAAATATTCTCGGCTACGTGCAAAGCCTTACAATTCCAGACTGTCCGTGTATGGTGCTGCCATCTATTAACATAGATCGCTACTAATTCTGTTTGGTCGGGATATAACACCCCTCCCCTCATAGTTCAAACGAACTACAGGCAATCTTGCTCTTTGACTTCTTCGAACTGGAGCACTTTTCTTACAGTTCTCGTAATTGTTATTAGTCAAATTGTCTTTCGCAGTTTTATTTGTCGTAACATCATTTTTATTACTCACAACTGTACCTGCCACAATATCACGCGAAGGCTGAAATTGGCTTGGTTCTATAGTATCATCATTATTAAGCTGTTCTTTTATTTTTCCATTAATTCCAGAAAAACGGTTTTGGTTAACCCTTTCATACCTATCATAATTACTGTAATTTTTACCACTATGTCCCATATTTTCAACTTTGTCTGACATTAGTTTATCATTTCGATTTATCTCTATAACTCTTTCTGGTATTTCATAACTTATCTCTTTATTACGTCTCAACTGATCAACGTGACGTTTACACATTACTCCATCACATCTATTTACTAAAACCCATCTACTCCCCAATAATTTCATAATTTTTCCTTTTACCCATTCCTCCCTTTTCCAAAATTTTTAACAAAAACTAAATCATGAAGTTTATATTTGTGCAGGGGTTGCTGTATTTTAGGTTTTGATGGTAATACCAAGTGAAGGCTGTTCGAGCTGGCCTTCCAAACATTAATTCAGCAGGAGTTTTATCAGTCACCGAATGAGGACTAGAATGATTTTCTAACAAAAATCGTGAAATTGACAATGTTATGTCACTTTTATCTAGCTTTTTAAGACAATTTTTCACAGTTTGCACATATCTTTCCGCTTGTCCGTTCGAAGACGGATGATAAGGTGGAACAGGCGTATGCTTAATTCCATTATTTTTAAGAAATTCCTCAAATTCATCACTTGTGAACGCAGGACCATTATCACTGACCAATTCAACAGGTAATCCAAATGTGGCAAAAATTCTTCTTAATACCTTAATTGTAGTTTTACTATCAGACCTGGGTACTACTTCGACCTCCAACCATTTAGTATAAGAATCGACTACTATTAAAAACTTTTACCTTCAAAAGGACCGGCATGATCTATATGGATCCTTTCCCAGGGCAGTTCAGATTTTCATTTTGGGACAATCCCTCGCAAACATCTGACATCTGTTACAAGAATTTACCATTTGTTCAATTTCTTTATCCATATTTGGCCACCAAACTACCCCCCTAGCCTTCGCTTTCATGCTCGATATACCTTGATGAACGGAATGTAGTAATTTTAATATATATTCACGGCCTTCCTGTGGTACGATCACTCTATGTCCCCACAATAGACAATTTCTTAAACAGGAAATTTCCTCCCTTCTACGAAAATATGGTTGATATTCTTCTGGTTTAACCTTTCGTGGCCACCCATGTAATACCCAATCTAAAATTTGTTTAGTTACAGGATTTTCAGTTGTCCACTTTGCAATAGTTTTAGAAGTAAACGGCCAATTATCATTATTTGAAACAAACATTATTTCCGCAGGATTACTTACTACATTTACAGTTTCTGGGAGAGGTAATCTACTTAATGCGTCAGCATTTTTATTATTTTTACCTTCGCGATACTCAATTGTATAATCATACCCAGCTAACATTAATGACCATCTCAGCATTCTAGGTGATAATGTATGAGGTACCTTTTTAACAGGATCAAATAATCGAATTAAAGGTTTATGATCTGTTATAATTTTAAATTTTTTCCAGCTAAATATTGGTGAAATTTAGTGACACCAAACATTACAGATAAAGCTTCTTTATCAATCATGGCATAATTTCTTTCAGTTTTATTTAAAGTTCTCGAAGCATAAGCAATAGGTTTTTCTCTACCCTCAACAATGTGGCTTAAAACTGACCCTATGCCATATTCAGAAGCATCACAGTTTAAAACTATATCTTTGTTTACATCATATAATTCCAAAACAGGAGATGTACATAATAATTGTTTCACTTTTTGAAACGCTTTTTCATGCTTTTCAGACCATGTCCAGTTTACATTATTATCTAATAATCTATGTAAGGATTCTAAGACATCTGAAATATTAGGCAGGAAGTTTCTATAATAAGAAATTAAGCCTAAAAATGAACGCAATTGTGACATATTATTTGGAATAGGAGCATTCAAAATAGCATTAACTTTTCTGGAATAGGTCTAATTCCTTCCTGAGATATTTTATGACCTAAATAAGAAACTTCCGAAACCATAAATTTTAATTTTTCCTTATTTAATCTTATACCATGCCCAGAAAAGCATTTCAGAACATTTTCAACTCTTTCAGAATGTTTTGATTCATTACTAGCACTAATAATAACATCATCTAAAAATACACCAACATATTCAAATTTTTTTAAAATATGTTCAATTTTTCTTTGGAACATACCAGGAGCACATTTTACCCCAAATGCTAATCGTAACACATTAAACAAACCTTTATGAGTATTTATAGTCAAAATTTTGCTACTTTCTTTATCTACAGGTTGTTGTAAATAAGCATCTTTTAAATCAAAAACAGTAAAAAATTTACCACCTGATAATTTAATTTAGAAAATAATTCTTCCACTCTAGGAAGAGGATAATTGTCATTTTCAATATTAGAATTAACTGTTGCTCTATAATAACTACATATTCTAACAGAACCATTAGGCTTAGGCAGGGCCTGTTTACGGAATAGGCCCGTGAAGCCCGTGCTTACCCACTGAAATACAAAAGGGCCCCCAATTTTACTTTTCAAAACTAATTTTTAGAAAAAAGAAACTCAATCGCTGTAAAAAATACATTTTTTTTCTTATGAAACTTTTTTTTTCTTACTATATGGCAATTTGTAAATCACAAAAAATATTTTGAAGTTCACATATTCTCAACTATAGTTCCATATTTGTCATTTACAAAATAAATTGGTTATTTACAATTAAACATATAATAAAATACTTTTATATAGGTAGTTTTAGTTTATTATTAAAAATGTTATTTACTCTAAACTTTGATGGTAAAATTTCATATTATTTAAGCATACGAAAAAGAGATTTAGTAAATAAAAAAGCAATTTGTAGAGTAATAGGGGGTCCCCTGTGTGACGTCGGGCTTCCCCTATTCCTAAGTATTAAGCGGGCCCTGGGCTTAGGAACAATTACTATAGGACTAGCCCATTCTGAATGATCAACAGGTTTTAAAATACCCTCATTAGTTAATCGTTCCAATTCAACATCAGTAGCTTTTCTTAAAGCAAAAGGAACAGGTCGAGACTTAAGAAAAACTGGTTTTGCATCTTTTTTTCAATTTTATTGACGCGGGAGGACCCTTGATTGTTCCGATTCCGTCAGCAAAAACATTAGGAAAATTTCTAATTAAATCATCTTTCGAAATGCTTTTAATCATATTTACATTAGGCCAAAATAATTTTGATGCTTTTAACCAAGTTTTTCCGATTAGACTCGAACCCTCCTCTTTAATTACCAATATTCTTAAATCAGGTATAGAATATTCGTCAACAACAGCATTTACTTTTAATTCCCCCAAAACAGTTAAGGAATCTTTAGTATAAGTTTGCAGCTTAATATTAGATTTAATTAAAGGCAGCTTACCTGAGAACAATTTATAAGCAACATTTTTACTTACGATAGTATGAGCCGCACCACTATCGATTTCAAATTGTATATTTACACCATTAATTTTAACCGATTTAATCCATGACACCTTATTGGAGTTGTCGTCCATAAAATTTAAACAATATTCTTCCTGAACAGTTTTAATTTTTCTGTTCTTAAAAGGTTTCTCACTTTTCATTCCAAAGTTTCTGTTACGACAACAAATTTTTAAATGCCCCAATCGATGGCAGAAATGGCATTCTGCAGATTTAAAAGGGCATAACTTGGGGTTATGATTTTTAGAACATCTACAACACGGTTTCTCAGGCGCGAATTTATCTTCTTTAGGCTTAGGTGCATGAGTATACTTCTCTACTTTCGATTTCTCTCCTTTCGGAACACGCACTTGATTGACAGTCGTAGTATCTCCGATGTGTAGGGATTTCACTCCAGCCTCAGCTATCTCAAATGACTCAGCTATTTCCACCGCTGTTTGGAACGTTAAGTCTCTAGAATCCAGTAATTTTTGCTGTATTTTCTCATCCTGGATGCCAAACACCAAATGATCACGCAGGCGGTCATTAAGCGTATTCCCGAAGTTACAATATTCGGATAAACGACGTAAATCTCTCATAAAATCGGCTATATTCTCACCTTGCTTCCTTAGTCGTTTCTGGAACTTAAATCGTTCCACAATTTCACTAGGGCGAGGTGAAAAATGATCTTTAGCTTTCTTTAAAAGATCCTCGTAACTGATTTCTTTCAGCGTATTTGGAACAATAACATCACGTAAAATAGCAAAAGTTGTTGTTCCAATCGAACTTAATAAAATATTTTTTTTCATTTCATCATTCTTGATGCCGTTCACTGAGAAATAAAAATCAATTTTCTCGACGTAAATAGTCCAAGGAACATTTGCATTATATTCTTCCAAGCGTCCCAGAGTAATTATTTCTTTCTCGGCCATTTTCCGTGCCACTTTTTCTTTTTCTCTTTCGAAAAAGATTTTTTTTTTTTTTTTTTTTTTTTTTTTTTACACGAAAAAATTTTTACTGCTTTTTAGTTTGGGTTAAATCCCATCCTCGTCGCCACTTTTATAACGCCGCATTCTTATTATAAACTAATTACTCTTAACTAAGGAAGAATGCATAACTATAATATTACTTATAGTTTATTATATACCTTATTTACAACAGCTGCTAAGCGCATCTGTCAGAACAAAACACATCTTACAACTGCGCAGAAATATTCTGGGCTACGTGCAAAGCCTTACAATTCCAGACTGTCCGTGTATTGTGCCGCCATCTATTAACATAGATCGCTACTAATTCTGTTTGGTCGGGATATAACACAAAATGCTGGTGCCAATGTGGCGTTTGGGAATTAAAATTAAGTGTTTTCATAAACATACCACCACCCCTGAAATGGTTAAGAGAAAAACTAGTAACTCTATCATTTTGGTACGTAAAATCTGGTGGATTTAATGTTTTTTTTTAATTTGCCCTTCGTCAATTATAGAAACATCTTCCTTTTCAGGCCATTTAAACTTTTTTCCTTCTACATGACAAGCAAAACGAACTAACCATCTATCATCGCACCGCTTTTCTATGTAAGATACATAATGTGTATGAATGGTCTCTTTGTTCTTCCTTACCAATTTCAGTAGCTCTTGCTGTAAAACAAGAATGAATATTACAGTCTTATATTAGTTTACAACTAAAAAAACTATTAAATTTCAAATATACAAGTGTATCATTTCTCCCCCCGCACTAATGTATCATTTCTCCCTAGCCTTATTGGATTTTCAATTACTTTGTACAAATGCAGTTGCAAGATTCCAATCTGCTTTCTGGTAAAACTCACCCTAACAATGTGCGTTACAAATAAAAAAAATTACAAGATATTATCTTCACAATAATAAGAGTTATGAAAGAAAATCAATGTTTAAAAAAATTTACATTGACATTCCAAAAGTCTTCAAAATTAAAAGAAAAAAAACGTTGTCAGTTCTTCACTGCTAAGTCCAGCTAATGATGACCCCTGCTAATAAAAGAAGATTTTACATTTGTTACAATGGCTGTTAATGCCATTTGTTGAGAAAAATTGTCAATGTATCAACCCTCCCTATGTATCAAACCTCCCCTACCTCCCCTATATGAGTTTGACTTTTTTTTAAATAAGAAGGCTCTCTGTGTAAGATAAAATCTTCGGATAGGCACACTCTTCAATCATTACGATCTTTTAAAGCAAAATAATAAAAAAATTTGATACTAAAGCTTATTTCAAAGTAAATCGTTTGATATGAAATGTCGGACATTATAGATTCGAATTTTTAAAAAATTGATGCAACTTGCTTAAAAGTTTCGCGGCACACATGAGTTCTTTTCGCGGCGCACTACTGTGCCGCGGCACACAGGTTGAGAAACACTGATTTAAACTGAGGAGTATAGAAACTCAAACGCAGTGGCTGTGGCTGGTAGATGGAAGGAGGGAATGGTGACAGGAGATTACCCTTGAAGTAACCATCCAAAAACACTAGCGTCTCATTCCTAGATGGTTCCCTATGGCAGAACGAAAGTTGGGAAAGTCCACTTTTTCGTTGGGATGATGTGCAGAAGTGGAGACATCTGGTCACAGAATTATTGCATCAGCTTTAATGTTAGAGAATTTCAATTAATAGAATTTTCAATAAAAAGTTTAGAAATCATTATATAAGAACTTATTAAAATATTTTATTTGGGTGATGTGGAGAAGCGGAGCCATGTGTTGACAGAATTGAGATTTGTTTCAAATTTTGTTATAAGCAATTTCGGCCTGGATACCAGTATCTCTGTGGTATGTCTTTTCTCTCCTAATTGGTAGATCGTGGAATCGAATCCAAGCAGAGGAAAAAATTGGAAATCTTTACTTTTTAATATTTATTTAAATTGTGAAAAAAAATTGAATAAAAAAAAATCCAAAGTTTCTAGTTTTAAAATTTAACTAAGCCAAAAGAAACCGTATTTTAAAAACCATTGAGTATTTATAATAATAATTCATAAATCTTTTTTTTTTTTTTTTTTTTTTTTTTTTTTTTTAATTGTAGAAAATAGTTTGAATAAAAAAATACAAAGTTTCTATTTTTTAAATCTTAATTAAGTTAAAAAAAATCCTTTTAATTTTAAAAACTCGTTTTAATTTTTTTTATTATTATTATTGAGAACAGAAATATGGTGCAGCTTCTAGCGATATGATCCGAAGTTTTGGAAAGGAGTGCAGCCTCTAAAACACTTTTGCTTCGACGTTAATGATATGAGTTATTATCAATTCCTTTTAAAAAGGAAATAATTTAATGCATAATTTATGTCCCTAAAACTTCGTTTACAAAGAAAATAAATAAATATATGTGTTGTGCTAAAACCAAAATATTATGCCGTGATTTAAAAATATAGATGAAAAGTGTAAAATTACTTTTTTATTTACGCTAGTTCCAAATACTGTTTAACCTCTCTGATAGAGCTATTAGAGAAGCTGGGCCTGAAAAGTTAGCTGCTACGCAGGGCCGTGCGAAGAGAAAACTGCGCCCGGGGCAGCGTGTCAATTTGGTGCCCCCCCCCCCCCCCCCCTCCTTCAAAATTGATAAAAGGCAGAAACAGAAATAAATTATATTGAATAAATATTTTGCGTTTATTTTAGAACTTTAAAAGATTTAATTTTAATTCAGAAATTCCAACCAACTAAATAACAGAAAAGTGCACTTATTTGTTAATGAGATCATGATGTTTTGCGACAGATTTTTCTTAACCTTTCTCACATATTTTTCTAGCCATTTTTAGTTCTTGTTAGTCTTTAAGCTGCAGAAAATGGGTAAAAATCGCTAACAACCAGATTGGAAACAAGCGGTCCCTTCAACCAATAAGTACTAAAAAAGCAAAACAAACAAAAAACCTGCAGAACGTAATGTAAAAAGTAAAAATAGATTATAATTTCAGTACATTAATTAAGAAAGATAACTGAAGCAATGTTTTAATTAATATAAAATATATCAGGCAAATACATTTACTTCCATTTTATGTTTCTTGCATTTAGGGTAACAAAACAAAATCGTTTATTATTTTATGTGTAAAGATTGTGACACACTGAATTTTATAGAAAGTAAATTCAGGTTGCTTAATCTCTCGACTCATAGTAGATCTTAAGTAGTTTTTTACTATTTTATTGTTACTGGAATACTTATAAATTACGTACGCTGTCTCCATGTTTTTGTAATTCCTTGTTTTCCCAAAGTTAAAATTATGGAGCAACTAAAGGATTTCTAAATGATCCATTTTATAAAAGTTCTTATACAATGGTAGAAATAAGGTTTTCGCATTTAAAACCTCGCTTAACAAATCAAGTCCATTCAAGTCAGCAATAAAGGGCAAGGTCCAGGCAATATTAACAGATTTTCGATAACTGATTTTAGATTCGCACCAGCGAGAAACTCAAATTCTTGTTTTACATTTCTCAGTTTCTCAAACCTGTAGTTCAGTTGCACGGTTATAGTGTCTCTTTGTAACACGAAATCCTTCACATTCATATAAATTTCCACTTTCATCAGAAGATTCGTGGTCAAATTGTTCTGCGAATTTTACGTTTTCTGTTTTGCTCAAATAAGGATTCTACATTTACAGACATAACCAAATCTTCGCTTTCTTGTTCAAAAATTTCCTCTCTTATTGTCTGAAATGTATTTTTTAGTGCTTCAATCAGTTTGTTGGCGATCAAAACATTGACAGTTTTTTTTTCTTCTTGTTTTTCGTGAGAATAATATTAACTTTTTCTATTTCATTTAAAATGCTGTGTCAAACTAGTAGGCCGTAAATAAAGGGGAATTTCTTTATTTGCTTTATTAAGCTTTTTGCTCCTGAGTAAGTTTACTCATTTTACTTCATTTCTATAAGGTCTTCCAGAGCTTTTAAAATCTGTGGCAATTGTTTGTAAACTGCAGATATAGCTTTATTTTTTCATGACCATAGAGTATCGCAATGTTTCTTTAAATAAACTGATAAGTGGGACATAAGTATATCCCATCTTTCAGTAGAAGAGAAGAAAAAAAAACACATTTTATGCAGTTCCGGATATTTTTGGACATACACAAGCAGCACGAACTCAAAGTTTAGAGAATGTGCAGAACATAGTAAAAAATAGACGAATTTATTTACTTCAACAATTCGAGCTTACACAACATTATATTGGGAAGCCATATTTGCCCCATATCACAACATTGAGCTCTCAAGGGTTGATATTGTATTGTTTATGACGGTCAATTATCTACAAGTTGGATATAGTAGGCCGGAGTGGGATGGGAGTGTCCTCTGTAAGGTCTTTCTAAGGGAACCTAACCAGTATTTACGCAAGGTTCGAAGAAAACTACGGACAATTTCGAACGAAGGCTGACGTGCGCGATTGGGTCGAACGCAGCACCTCCCGTGTACCGTCTTTGAGAATAGAACCTCTCGTTGAGATTGTCGGACATTAGCTTATCTTAAATTTCTTATGCTAATTTTTTTCGGGTTTTTTTCTTTTTTTTTTTGATTTGATGTAGTCAAGAAACCTTTCCACGAATGAAAATTTTCTATTTTCGGTATCGTATAATTTGCTTCATTTGTTCTTTGTGAGGTGTACTGGATTCCTAAACTGGACTGTGTTTAAAATTCAGTAACTTGCAAATGGTTACAATTATTAAAAGAAATTCTTGCAGGAGGGTCATTTAAGATATTAAAAGTATTTTTACTGCGGTTCTCTATTTTAGTTCCAAATAGCAGAGATAGATAGCAAGCAATAAGCACTCAATGGAGGTCTAAACTGAACAAAGGAAGAAGGTTAAATATATAGAATAAGCCCCTAAAAATAAGATTGTATTGGAGAATGAGACCCACTCCATACATTTAGCCTCCTCTTTTCGCATCAGTGTTGGGCGATTTCGGTTTTGGCCTTGATTGAGCAACTATGGCGCGATGTTGTCTTTATAGTGCTTGTGTGGTTATACATTGCTGGCATAATTGTCAATTCAGTATAAACGTGATTGATTTACACGAATATGGTTTAATAAAGTTTACTGCTGTAACCTGAATTGTGAACCTGTACCTCCTTGAACCTGTACCTGTTTAATTCTTCAACAAATCATCGATATTATGTTGTAATGTGAAATTGTAAAACTGCAGTATAAGAATTGAAAAAGTCATTTGTAACGCGAGCAGCTGTGGATTTGGTCTGCCTCTCGGGATTGCACTATCACGCTAAAGCGTAAGCTGAGTTCCCGAGGTGGTCATCACTGCTTGCAGCGCCATCTATAGTTGCTATTTGGAACTAAAGTCGGGAATCGAGGTAAAAAAATACTGACATTTTACATTACCTTCCCGCAATTTTTTTTTTTTTTAATAGCTGTCACCATTTACAGGTTATTGAATTTTAAAAACAGTCAGTCCATTTTAGGACACTCGGTATATGGAGTGCGATCGAACGAAATTGAAAAATACCCTGCTCTATTAATTTCTTCTACAATCATTTTTCTTACTTCATTGGCAAGAAAGTTCATAATTTCATCCTGAATATATTTTGCCATTTATCTTTTTCACTTTCAACAATTTTCACTTTAACTCTTTTCAAATTTATTGTTGATTATATGATTTAATTTTAAACGTCTTTCAAGTTTCTTTTAGCGAATGCATGCATTCCTGTGTTCTAGAGCATTTTTATGCTCAGGAATCTTAGGATTCAATTTCTTCCACATGAAAAACCCACAATCTGGATTGGCTAACTTTGGAGGGCGGTCATGATAATTGGTGAATAGTAAAATGAGGAGACAAAATATAGTGATTCCCTTAATTAAGTTATCCAATAACCCGCAATCACCGTTAATAATTTCTCCTCAAGGTATAATTTTCTTGAACGTTAGTTTGGAAAATTGTAGTCCTTATGCAATCGCAGATTTCATGTAATCAGCATTTTCATCCTGTGCTGGACATTTTTTTAACAGCAATGTAATGACCGAATGACTATAAGAATGATCCCATAGTGGAATCAGAATAGGTTAGCAATTCATATCCACTGACTGTGGCAGGTGGCAGAAACTTTCGTATACGATGTAAAGGGAGCGCAGAGTGCAAAAGTTTAAGAAACACTGCAATAAAATATCGCAAAAGCATATTATAAAATCATCAGATCTAAAGAGCTCAATGAAAAGTAAATGTGAACAACGCAATAATTTTGAAATGAAAAATGTACATACTTCCATTGGGAAAAATATTCCCGATATGTAAATATATACATTTAGTTTTACAAAAATATAGAATATCTAAGAATGAAAAAAAAATTCTAATGAAAAGGATCGACGACAATTAAAAAAAAACGGAAATTGGTAGTACAAATTTGGCGCCCCTAAATTTCCGCGCCCGGGGCGACCGCCCCCTTCGCCCCCCCTTTCGCACGGTGCTGCTGCTACGTCAAACATTTTAAAACATACAATTTCTTAAACAGTGTACAACATTAAACTAGTTGCTTTACTGTCAAGTAAGTCCATATGTGATATGCCCTATAGTACTGGACCAACTTATATGATGGTTAGGGTGTTAGGGACTGGATTTACGTATACAAGATATATTTAGTTTGAATCACGAGCCAGACATAGCATGGAGTTGCTCGAAATGTACTTTAACGAGGAAGCCACAATCTGTGTTCAGCCCACAACCCACAATTACCCAAGAGCAAGGCAATAATACTTTATTTTTAAACTTAAAATAACCAGCAGTTAATTGGTTATTAAAAACTTATTTTTTTTATTAAAGAATCTTAAACTTCTTAATTTTTTTAATTATTTAAGTCCCCTCCCCCCAGAATAGTCTCGGACTAAGCGAATAATACCTCATTTTTACCTAAAATAGGCAGGTAACTGGTTATTAAAATCTTAAATTATTAAAATTAATGTTTCTTAAACAACCGATATTTTCAGTAGGCTTCACAATAACAGGTTATACTGACAGTTAACTGCTTATTTTCAATTAACTAATAATGAATTAACACCCAGTGGTGTAGCCGTAGAAAAACCAGAGTGTATACGCTATACGATATAGGTATACGCTATACGAAGAGAGAATGCGATATAGGAAGAGGTACACGATAGAGATAGTGATTATACGTTGTAGCTTTGTTTGAGAAACAGAGAGTATACGGAATTCTTTTTTAAAAAATCCAGAAGGTATACACCATGTACCCCCGTATACCCTACCCTACATGCCTACTAAAATCCATAAATTGAAACTGGAGTTACAAAAAAAAAAAAAAAATCAGTTCACTAACATTTTTTATATTTTTAATTTGCTACAAAGTAGCCTTTAAAGTAAGCCTATAAAGTGGAACTGGAGTTAAATAAAACTAAATCAGTCCACTAACATCTTTTATATTTTTAATTAGCTAACACTGGACTAACACCTATAAAGTGGAACTGGAGTTAAGTGAAACTAAATAATTTCACTAACTTCTTTTACATTTGTAATTCGTTAACACTGGACTAACACCTATAAAGTGGAACTGGAGTTAAATAAAACTAAATCATTTCACTAACATCGTTGATAGCAGTTACAAAAAATTCTAACGATTATTTGCGTTCAACCGACGAGTTAAGTGAACTATAAGATTAATCCTTCAGAACGCAATAAAACTCTGAAAAATAAAAATTGCGAACGAAAAACGCAAGATCAGAATTAAATGTTGTCGCATCACAAAAATATCAGATTTCCCGTTTGACTGCTTTGCATAATCAGCTCGTCTTCCAATAAAGACAACAAAACTTGACTCACTCGAGTTCATTGCCCCGTTTTCAAATGCATAATTCTTGTTCTGCGATGTAGGGCGATATGAATAAACTGACTACGAATTCAATATTTTGAAGTCTGGCTATTTATGAATAATGAAATCTTACAAGGGGATTGTTTTGGGAGGCTACCTTTTTAGTATTCTAGGTCAAACACGAACTCGATTGTTTGCATTTGGGATCCACAGAACATGAACTATTTCCGCCACAAAATAAATGGAGACCATGCTGCAAGCTGCAACTATCATTGCTGATAAATGATTTCTATCAAAACGCATTTTGAACTGAATCACTATTGCTAGGTAGGTATCCAGATTTATGCTCGGTGTCCCAGTTTCAGGACTTCAAAGGCTCGTACCGATTTTTCATAATGTAGAAATATTTTTCATTTTAACTTGCATCATGCTATTGATTTGGCTATAGTAAGAAGTTAATATATATATACCGTATTCCCCCGCATTAGCCGGCATGCCGCAAAATTCGAGGGGGGCCAGATTTTTGAATATTTGTCCCTGGTCTTTCCCGGCATGCCGGAAAAAGCGAGGATCTTCGAAATTGGAAAGGAATGAGGTTCACTAACTGTATTCAGTATGTTAGCTGTATTCAGCGATTGGTGTTGGTGAGTAGGGGTGCAATATAGAGATTGCCCCCCCCCCCTTTTCTAATTATTTAGTTTACTTTTTTTTACATATTCAAGATAATAAAAACGTGTTTCATGTATCTCATATACCATTCCACACAAAGATTTCTGCCTAGCACCCATCCGATATTTACAATGTAGAAATAGATCAAATAGATCTCATAAATTACTACATGAAGAGAAATATTCTTAATAAATATAAAATAAGAAAAGATATAATATCTAAATATATCAAGAGAGAAATATCTGCTTACGTTATAACTAAAATGTAATTTTATATGATAATTTAAAAAACTGAAATTAGCTGAAATACAGGTTTTTATTCAATAAGAAAGATCAGCGGACTAAGAATGAAAAATGCTGAAAGTACCAAAAAATCAAAAATCTTTTTTTTTTTTTTTTTTTTTTTTTTAATGAAAAAAATGTCTTAAATGTCAAGCTTAACAAACACGAAAACGCTTGAAATGCTAACCCTAGCAGTAATAGTTAAAACAAGTCGGAAAATTGTTCATCAAACGTGGCAAATGAAGTGCTTTCGCCTTCTTTTTTTTCGCTCTCTTGAAAAATTTTCTCTTTTGGACATCCAGTGTTTTCCATTCTTAGTCCTAAATTAAAAATACAAAATTTTCTGTATATTTAATCATTCATTATCACTATACTTGCTTTCTTCTTTTGTTAGACCAGAAGTCTCGTCTTTGGCAATCAGGAATAGTATTCTTTTGAATAAGTTCTTTCAAAAGGTCTATTTTTCTTTTCGTAGTTAAATCACATTAATTTAACCACACCTGTTTAATTAAGGCTTCGGAAACATTTCCCCATACTGCCTTTACCCAGATAGCTATAGTAAGATACGAAGCAGATCGACGTTTACCAGATTTTGTGAATTCCTGTTCTCCATTTCTTAGCCAATAACTCCATAAACGCCTAATTTATTCTTTGAAAGTCATATTCCAGTATACATCCGCGGACCGTAACAATGGTGTCAAACCTCCAGGAATTATTAGAAGCTCTGTTTTATAATGTTGCTTGAAACTGTATTTAACAGTCGTTTTTAGGTGGGGTTTTGCACTGCCCAATACTTAAACGGATTTTGGTTTAAAAAACAATTAGGGCGATTACCCCAAACTTTTTGCTTTATATATATTCATCACGCCACTATACATAGAACCTGTCATGGACACAGTGACTACAACATTCTTTGGGAAATTTGACTTTGGAATATTTTTTAAGCCTTAAAAAATTAAAATTGGTTTCAATTTTGTTCCATCGGCCATTGCGCCCAATATAACTCGTAGTTTTCCTTACCAGTCGTTCTGCATAATATGTATTCCAAGTCTTTAATGTCGTAAGTTTTCTGCTGCGGCAGATCAAACCACATATCATATATATAGTGATCGTCATATTGTCATATATATAGACAGAGACAGAAAGAAAAATTATTGATGTTTTTTCCTTAAAATGAAAAATGTTGTTAGAAAAATCAAAATAAATTAGATAAATTAGAAGCCCGTCCCCCAATAGCGAAACCTCATATTTTCCGGCGTGCCGGTAAATACGAGTTTTTCCGGCATGCTGGTGAACCTCGATTTTTTCCGGCATGCCGGCTAATGCGGGGGAATGCGGTATATATAATCGCAGAAAAATCAGTAAGAATTTTTAAGTCACAAAAACTTCGTAGATTTTAGTGTAGGATTTTTATAACTAACTGGCTAACACGCCTGCCGTTACTCGGGTACGTCAAAAAATAGACAGACACGTGAAAAAATCTAAAAATCGCAATAAAAAATCGCGAAAAGTTTAAAAAGCGCTGCACGAATGCCGAATAAATTTTATTGAAAAGAGAACAAGATTTACTATATTGAGCTAGAAAAATTAAACCGGGTTCTTTGACTAATGTGGAACAATCGCAGAAAATCGCGTAAAGACGCTAAAAATCGCTAATATTTATTTCAAAATCGCAAAAGACAAAAGTTTCTATATTGTGCTAAAAGATTAAAACAGTATTTCTTTAACGAATGTCAAAATATCGCCTCTAAATTCGAAAAAACTCTAAAAATCGCTAAAAAACCCAACAAAAATCGCTAAAAATTCAATCGAGAATCAAATCAAATCGAGAAGGACAAAATTTACTATATTAGGTTAAAAGTTTGAAACGGAATTCTTTTTACCAATGTGGAAAAGTCGCCGCGAAACGCGAAAAATCTCTAAAGATTGTCGCGAAAAATGCAAAAATCGCTGTACGAATTCCTTATAAACTTTATTGAAAAGAAGACAAAATTTATCACATTGGGTTAAAATATTTAAAATGGAATACTGTTTACTAATGTGAAAAAATCGCTAAACATCGTGAAGAACGCTAAATATCACATCAAAAAATCTAATTTAAAAAAATTCAAAATCGGGCTTCGAGGTGCATAACTACAGATTTAGGGGTACCTTTCTGCCAAATTTTGTAGCTCTGCGTGCAGTGGTCTCTAGAACACAACATACACATACACACATTTTTTTTCCTTATTATTAGGGAATAAATATTATTAAAAGACTATATTTTCTAAAGAGTTCAAAACGTGATTTGAAAGGTTTAAAAATATGAAAGTTTGATTTATAATAAAAGACGATCACTAATGTTTCATTTTCATTGTTTGAAAACTCGAAATTTTCTGCCAGTATCAGTGCTCTTAGCTGGACAACTTTTTTAAAATTATTAATCGGATTGTTTGATAGCAAACACCTTTTCTTAAATTGCAATATTCGAATAGCCTTAGCAATCAAGTAATTCTGAATTTTAAAAAAGTAGCCTAAGTGGCAACACTGGACAGAATTATAAAATCTTGTTTTAATTTTTCACACATACAATTTCCAAGTACTCAAAAAATTGATTAGTGTTTTTTTGTTTTTTTGCTCTATAGTATTATATATCTTTCATTATTGTGGATTTTACACCTTAGATAGCATGATATTCAGGTTTCGAAAATCAGTTATTAAAAAAAAAACTTAATCATTTAACAGCAGTTTGCACAACATGTTTGAACAATGCGTTACTTTATTAAACATTTGAATGTAGTGAATTTGTGAGTAGTAATTTTCCAACTGATGGACGAAAAATGTGCGAGCCAGGATTCGAACCAGGGATCTCTTGGCTGAAGCTGCCAATGCTCTGCCAACTGAGCTACCCCGGACAAATCTGGAGGACCTAATTCACCCAGCTAACCTCAGTTGGCAGATCATTGGCAGCTTCAGCCAAGAGATCCCTGGTTTGGATCCTGGCTCGGACATTTTCCGCACAGTTGGAAAATTATAAATCACGTGATTTATTTACTAATTAAAATAATTGTGTTAAAATTAATCTAGTGTAATTACGTACCCAGTGTTTACTGGAGGTTCATTACCTGCGATTTGTTTTGTTGAGCTGATTCATATATCAGACCAGATGCTATGATCATTAAAGAGGCTGGTCACTCAGCTTCGGAATTTTCCTCCGTAATGTTAAGTCTATGCATTCGTATATTTAAAATATCTTCCCGGGAAATTCATATTTTTAAAATCTTTTTTCTGTGGAAGGATGTCTCTTTTTTTCTTAGTTTTCAAAATATTTCTAAAATCTATGGTGAATTTAATAATTTATGCGTTAAAAGCGGGCGAACTATGAGTAACATTTTAACACGTCATATAAAATTAAGTCTATATTTTAGAAATATTTTGAGAACTAATAAAAAAAGAGACAACTTTTAGGAAGTGTACACAAAAAATGGAAGTTAAAAATATTAATTTCCCGAGGAGATATTTTAAATAGACGAATGCACCAAATACCCATAGACTTTACATTAGTGAGTGGAAATAGGAATATGGGTGACCAGCCCCCTTAAGGTGAGCTGGGTGAATTAGGTTCTCCAGATTCGGGATAGTTCAGTTGGCGTTGGCAGACATCGGCAGCTACCGCCAAGAGATCCCCGGTTCGAATCCTGGCTCGGACATTTTTTGCCCAGTTGGAAAATTACAAATCATATGATTTATTTACGAATTAGAATAATTGTGTTAAAATTAATCTAGTGAATTTGTATTTTGAAAATAGCCTTAAGTAAAACTACAGTTACAAATATTACGTTTAATTATTTCAAATCATACTGTAAGCAATGTTGAATTTCATTTATTACAACGTTGTTAATTTAAAAAAAATTTGATTGCTTTAGACCAGGGTTTCCCAAACTTTTAGACCGACGTACCACTAAATCGAAGTTCATACTTCCGCGTACCACCAGGTAACAAACGTAATGCTAATACAGGAAAAACTGTGAAAATGAAGCTTTCCATATTTTCTTTGATTTCAAATCATGATTTTAAATAAGTTTACTCCATTAAAAATGGATTTCCATGAAATAAAAAGAAACTCACACTTTGGATACAGAAGAGAAAAATTTCAGTCCACAAACTGATATAAATAATGAATTGTATTTTAAATACAATTTCAACACTGAAATAAAATTTCAACACCTCCTACTAGACCTTTCAGCACAAAGAAAAGGTGGGTGTGAGAGGTGGGGAGTGGGGAGTGGGGAGCAAGTGGTAGAAAAAAAGCACGTTATAAAGTACAGCTGGGATAAAATAGTTTTAATTGCTCCTATTCGAACAGGCTCCTTCTACTTCCACGCATTCAGACTTCAGCTTCAAATAATTCAATTTAAAAAGCATGTTTAAAAATGATTTTTCTGCTAATTAAATTTGTTTTAGGTCTTTATTTACAAATTTTAACTTTTCCTATATTAATGTAATAATTACATGTGTTTAATTCTGAAAAACACTGATTGTATCATAAGCAATGTGTGCAGATTTCAGAGAGTGTGCTAATAAAAAAAAAGTTCTAGTAATACATGCAAAAAAAGTTTACAATCTCTTATTTGCATTTGAAAATTTCTAAAAAAAGAAAAGCATCATATTTGCATTCGAAATTTTCCTGGATGATAAATTCGCACTTTTTTGTTTTTATAGTAATATGCTCATTTTACGTACCAGTATTGGACTTTAGCGTACCAGTAACCAGAGCTTCACGTACCACTACTAGTACGCGTACCACAGTTTGGAAACCGCTGCTTTAGACAATAGTACTTTAGTTTTGTGGATGGCAGCTTCCGGTGTGATATGTTCTCAAATATACTGATAAAACTCCATCTGTGAACATTGAATTTTTGGCATAAAATATTATTTATTACTCCAAAGACTTACTATTTCTATTGCTTTACTTACCAGTCGGGATTGTTCGATTGACATAAATTTAATACGATGAAAGAAAACTGCCTTATATTTTTATGTTAGAAACAGTTGTCCCGCTTTTTATTTAATCTCTGCCCCATTATATAAACTGGATATAGACTTAAAGTTATTGTTGCTTAACTTTTTATTTCCCAAATTATGCTTTCAAAAAATCCACATTAATAATTACCCCTTTAATACAGTGTGATTATAAATAATAATAAAAAAAATCTTTGCACATATATGACCCTCTGGCGACCATACTTTTCCCCATTTGGGATTTAGTTATTTTGAGCACGTGAATGAGGTAAAGAACAACAATCGAACTCTCACATCTCACAATTACTGTTACAGTGACAAAATTTCAAAACTTTCAATTGGCAACACCCTATTTTTAGGGTTTCGTTCATCTAACGAAACTCTATTCGTCTCACTCCTATGTCTGTCTGCCTGTCTGTCAGTCACAGAGCCCGTTCTCAGAAACTATATATGTTGGAGACTTGAAATTTTGGATTCTTATAGCTGAACACCTCACATCAAACGACAAACCATAAAATTTTGAAAAAGTCTCATATTTACTCCTCTGGGCTCTAACTTGTGTATTTTAAGCTTTTTTTTTTAATCGAGCCCCTAATTGAGTTGAAGACTTGAAATTTTGGATTCTTATAGCTGAACACCTCACATCAAACGGCAAATCATGAAATTTTGAAAAAGTCTTATATTTACTCCTTTGGGCTCTAATTTTAACACTAGAACGGCCGGAAATTTTACCCAAAATTCACAAAAATATTTCACACCAGAATTTTTATTTAAAATTACTTAACTGATTTATTTAACGTATTTCTGCACGGTTTAAATGTAACTTATTTTATGAAAAAATTTCTGGCTCCAATTCACATTTAATCATTTGGTCGGAGTCGATTCGACTCCTTCCGGGCGTTCTAGTGTTAAGCAATTTTTCTAACTCAGCCCCTAATTAAGTTGGAGATGTGAAATTTTGCATACTTATAGCAGAGGACTTGCGATCACACGAAAAATCATAAAAAAAATTTCCGGGCTTTAACTTCTGTATTTTTAGCAATTTTCCTAACCTCCACACTTTACACCCGGGGTGCACTTTTCTAACTTTTGCCGACACTCCTTGACCACTCTTTCATATTATGCACCATAATTGTACATATTTCAGTTCTAATTTTTACCGCTAGGGGGCGCCTACCTATCACAGGTGCTATGGGCCCGATCCCCTCGACTAATATATCTATGGATAGTTTGTAAAACGGAGTTTCGTTCGGATAGAGGTTTGTTTGAATAGAGTGCGACCCCTGGTTGCGAAATGTGGAACTAACAGATTTTGCAAAAGGATAAAGTGTTTTGAAAGGAATATTAAACGAAACCCTTTGTGCGATCTGTGATCACACTTACCCACTTGTTTTTCATCTCAAATGATCTTCACAATGAAAAAACATAATAGAAAACAAAAACTAATAGCAAAAAAACTAATTTTAGCTGTATCATTAGCGATAAAAACAAAAGCAAAGAATATTCTTTTCGTGTGCTGTAAGAAAAAATTGGTGGATTGTCATCTACCGGCATTTCGCGTTTGCCGCGGTCGGCAGAGTCGCGCAAATAGACCTCAATCAATTTTTATCTCTTGGAATATTTAAAATTGTAAGTATGTACGTCAAATCCGTTAAATGACATGAAAAACGCCATTAAATGTGAGATTTTGCATTGACTCCATGCCTTGATTTATTGTTGCTCATAGTCTTTCACATGCAATGTTTCATTTTCAATGAACGTTAAAATACTTAAATTTTTATATTGTGACTAAAATTATTTATTTTTTGTCGACCCTGCAGGCCCATTTGTTTTACTCATTACTTATCTTTACGTTTATTTTATATTTCCATTTCTACTGCTAAACTTAGTTTTTTTTTTTTTTTTTTTTTTTAATGCCACTTATGTTTTTTCAACATGAAGATCATTTTGCGATGAAAAAAACAATACAGTGTTGCCACTTGAAATGCACAAAATTGTGTCAATTTAATTGTAATAGAGTGAACGATTGATGTTCTGTTCTTCACCTTATTCTCGATCCCATGTCATAAAATAACCACATCCTAAATGACATCTCGTTTCCTTGAGCAATATGGTCGTTAGGGTCTCATATATGGACAAATTTTTTGTTTACAATCACCCTGTATTTGAAGAATGATTAGAAAATTTATGTAATAATAATAAGGTGGAATTAAAAAAGCTAATTTAATCGGTAGTTCATAAGGAAAAAAAAGACTTTATAAGGCAAAACAGATGCTGTGGTTTATTTCAAAGACGAGCGCACAAATTCAGTCTCAGAAGAAACATTTTGCTTTTTGAAAGGCTGGCTATCAGAGCCATCTTTATCAGGCAAAACAGATGCTGTGATTTTTTTCGATGACTAGCGCACTAATTCAATCTCAGAAGAAACATTTTGCTTCTGGAAAGGCTATCAGAGCCATATTTCAAACTCAGGAAGTGCAAATATCTCAACATATTTTTTGCTATTATAATTTAGATATGTGAAAATAATAATAATATAATATGGGATTTTGAAAGCTAATTTAATCGGTAGTTGGTAAGGAAAGAAAGATTTTATTAGGCAAAACAGAGCCATTTTTAGTGACGAAGGCACTATTTCAGGACAAGAAAGAAGTATTGTGGTTCTTGAAATGCTATCAAAGACATATCTCAAACTCAGGAAGTGCAAATACCGCAACATATTTTTTGTTATTACAATTTAGATATGTGAAAATAATAATAATGATAGTAATATGGACTTAAAAAAGCTAATTTAATCGGTAGTTGGTAAGGAAAGAAATACTTTTTAGGCAAAAAAAGAGCCATTATCAACGGCGAAGGCACTATTTCAGGGCAAGAAAGAAACATTTTGGTTCTTGAAAGGCAGTTAGAGCCATGTTTCAACTCAGGAAGTGCAAATATCTAAACGCATGTTTTGCTATTATAACTTAGATATGTAAAAAAAAAAAAAAAAAAAAAAAAAAAATGTTATTACAGGTATTTCAAATTTTGCCTGAAAGATCAGAATAAAAATAAGTCTGAGCTACTATTCCAATCAAAAATGTTGAGATTACATGTACATCTCATGTAATCATTTTGAAAACACAACGAATTTTAAAACTTTCTTTACTTTAACCCGAATAAATGCATACAAATCATTCCATAGTCATACATATACTTTAACAACTTAATATTGAATAAATAGCATTTCTGTGGCACAAATCACTTTCGCGAATAACGTATATCTTAAAAAGCCGGATAAATGTAATCAATGGATTTCAAATACAACCGCCAGCTATTCAAATCCTTTGTTTACAGCGAAATAATGGTTGTAACATGCATGACTGCAACAAACCGCTCACTTGTGAAATAATCCAGTATAATAGCGCATTACTTTATTAGCTTATCAAGAGAATATACAAATTTTCATTTGAATACAAAACTTGAAAAAGAAAAACGCTACCAGTGTTTTACTAAAAGAAATTAACTCTTTTTTACATCTAGGATTTTTAGGTACGCGCCTGCGAAACTATCTGCGCTTACTGACCCCTGTACTTGTGACTGTGAAGGATTTATAAATTCATAAGTAAAAAAAGTTATATTTTCCAATTATGTAGAAGTATAGTAGTAAGTTAGATATGTAAAAAAAATAATACTATTACAGGCATTTCAAACTTCGTCAGGAAAAAACAGAATTAAGATAAGGCTCAGCTATACTATTCCAATAAAAAATACTAATATTACACGTACATCTCATGCAATCATTTTGAAAATTCAAAGAAAAAAAATTCTTTGCTTTAATCCGAAACTGCATACAAATCATGCTATAATCATATATATACTTTAACAACTGAATAGTGAATAAATAGATTTTCTGTGGCACAAATCACTTTCGAGATCAAGACATCTTAAAAGCCTGATAAGTCTAATCAATGGATTAAAATAATTCAATCAATGTTCATTCAATCAAACATTGCTAACTGCCTAAATCGCACCGGGACGCAGGTAATTCCAAAGTTTCTTGCTCACCAAAGGCCTACAGCAGTGAAATGTACAAACACTTTTCCGGGATATATAGCGATATCTTGATTTTACAACCCGGAAATATTGAAATTATAAAAATTCCTCAAAGCATAAATCGGTAAAAAAACAATTTAATTTTTAATCAAGCGCCAAACTATTCAAATCCTTTCTTTACACCGAAAATAGTGGTTGTAACATGCATTGCTACAACAAGTCGCTCACTTGTAGAAGAATCCAGCAGAATAGCGCATTACTTTATTAGCTTATCAAGCTAATGTAGAAATTCTCATTTGAATACAAAACTCGAAAAGAAAAACTCTACCAGTATTTTACTAAAAGAAATTAACTCTTTATAGGATTTTTAGCGAAGCTAACGAGAAAGACAGGCTACCGCGTAGTGCTTCCATGTATCTTTTTTTTTACAGACCGCTGGAGTCACGTGATTCTCGAATGCACCAATAAAGGTGTGCGAAAAGAGCATCACGTCATTCTAGCGGTCTGTAAAAATAAAAAAAACAAAAAACACGTGGGATGCACCGCGGTAGCCTGTCTTTTTCGTTAGCCTCGATTTTTAGATACGCGCCGGCGAAACTACCTGCGTTTACCGAACCCTGTACTTGTGACGAAGCATTATAAATTCATATAAGTAAAAAAATATGTATATATATATATTTTTTTCAATTATGGAGAAGTATAGTAGTAAATTAGATATGTAAAAAAAAAAAATAATAATAATACCATTACAGGCATTTTCGAACTTCGCCAGAATGAACAGACTTAAGATAAGACTCAGCTACTATTCCAATAAAGAATACTGAGATTACACGTAATTCTCATGTGATCATCTTGAAAATTCAAAGAATTAAAAAAAATTCTTTGCTTTAATCTGAAAATGCATTCAAATCATGCCATGATCACATATATATTTTAACAACTAAATACTGAATAAATAGCATTTTTGTGGCACAAATCACTTTCGCGATCACGGCATCCTAAAAGCCTGATAAATGTAATCAATAGAATCAAATATAACCGCCAACTTATTCAAATCCTGTGTTTACAGCGAAAATAATGGCTGTAACAGATAGACCTCAACAAGTCGCTCAGTTGTAACAGAATCCAGTACAAAAGCACATCACTTTATTAGCTTATAAAGCGAATATACAAATTCTCATTTGAATACAAAACTTAAGAAAAGAAAAAAATCCCTGCCGGCTCGGGCCTACAGGCGGAGGTAGATTTCGATGTTTAGTACTAAATTAACCAACAAAACTTAAATCAAGATTAGAGATAAAACCCAGTTTCTTCACAAAGAGCGAGCTGTAGGGAGCTAAACTTTTTGTGAAAATTGTAATATACACGAATACACACACACATATATATGGAATAGGTTTAAAAAATGGCTACAAAAAATTCAGAGAACCTTAAAGTGTTAAAATATGTTAATATTTCCATAGTCGGGTTTTTATCATGTTTTAATACGTTTCTTCAAACTTACATGTCGTTACATATTCACCTGCTGAGGTCCATTATATTTCCAATATGACGCAATATACATATTTTTTTAATTCGTCAAACTATTTATTTTGAGTTTTCATGCTGAAATCTTGCTCTAGGAAACTTATGACGTGATATTCAATTTGTTTTCAATTTGTCAAACTATTTAATTTTACACGTGAAAATTTTGCAAAAGAAAAGTAATTGTTGTGGTGAGAATTTTATTATTTGTTTTTTTTTTTTTTTTTTTTTTTTTTTTTTTTTTTTTTATTGTTGTCAACTGCTATAACGAAAAACTTATTTTAGGTAGATTTCGTAAGAAATACTACCTATTGGAGTCGTTACCATGGTGCGACTTTTGAAAAATTCCTTCATAACTTTTCATTACATGACCCCAGGAACCCAAAACCACCCCCACCTAAAAAGTTTATATATATATATATATATATATATGTATGTATGTATGTATGTACTAAATTTTGTCCGCACGATAAAAGTCGCAATTATGCACGGAACGTCTTCAAACTCGCCAACAACTTTAAGATGGCTAATTTCTCGGCGGGGATTGAAAATGAGCAAAATCGGTCCAAGGGAATGGGAATGGGGAAGGTTAAAAATTTTGAATACCGTCTTAACATGATTCTGATAAAACCAGCTTTTACACAACAATGGCAGGAAAAAATAAATATTTTTCGTTATAGCTGTTGCCAACAATTAAAAAAAAGCAATAAAAATTGTCACCACAACAATTGCTTTTGTAATGCAATGTTTTCACGTGAAAAATTAAATTAGATAAACAATTTGACGAATTGAAAACAAATTGAATATTACGTCATAAGTTTTCTAGAGCAAGATTTCTGCATGAAAATTCAAAATGAAATAAATAGTTTGACGAATTAAAAAAAACAACAAAATATTGCGTCATATAGAAAATATAATGGACCACAGCAGGTGAACATGTAACGTCATGTGAGTTTGAAGAAACGTATGGAAATATTAACATGTTTTAACACTTTGAGGTTCTCTGAATTTGATTTAACAATTTTTAAACCTATTCCATATACATGCGTGTGTGTATTTGTGTATATTAGAATTTTCACAAAATGTTTAGCTCCCTAGAGCTCATTCTTAGCGAAGGAACTGGGTTTATCTTTAATCTTGATTTAAGTTTTGTTGGTGAATTTAGTACTTAACTTCGAAATCTACCTCCGCCTGTAGGCCCGAGCCGGCAGGGATTTTTTTGCCTGCCATTGTTGTGTAAGAGCTGGTTTTATCAGAATCATGTTAAGACAGTATTCAAAATTTTGAATCCTCCCCATTTCCACCCTCTTGGGCCGATTTCGCCCATTTTCAATCCCCGCCGAGATATTAGCCATCTCAAAGTTGTTGGCGAGTTTGAAGATGATTCGTGCATAATTGCGACTTTTACCGTGCGGACAAAATTTAGTACATATATATATATATATATATATACTTTTTAGGTGGGGGTGGTTTTGGGTTCCTGGGGTCCTATAATGAAAAGTTATGAAGGAATTTTTCAAAAGTTGCACCATGGTAACGACTGCAATAGGTAGTATTTCTTACGAAATCTACCTAAAAGCCTACCAGTATCTCTCTATTCTAAAAAAAAAAGTAACTACCGCTGTCACCGCCGCCGCCGCCGGTTTTGAGTTTTTTGTGACCGGAGGTCTTTCTTCGTTAATATTAAGAAAAATAATGCATACAAAAATATGAAAATCGGTAGTATTATACAGAAATGTTTGATAAACACGCTGATGCAGACAGTTTTCAAATCGAAAAATTGTTTTAAGAGATATTTAATGCTAAATCGTTCTACTAAAAAAGTTTTATAGGAGCAAAACTATACATCGGAATTTAATAATTTTTATATCATTTTATACGTTATGATTTCCCGGTGTGCAGAATTCATTTTTTTTTTAAATTTGACTCATTTTTCGAGGTTTTATTTCTATTTTAAATTCAAATTTTCAGCATTTCGAGAGATATTTTTTACTTATTTTAGAAAATTGTACTAATTTAACCTGTTGCCAACTGTATAAACAACGGAAACAATAATGTTTGCTTCAAATTAAAAATTTATTTACACGTGACTATTATAAATAGAAAAGATACTTTCAAATTAAAATTAAATAATTGCGTATAAAAAGCAGGAACTTAATGAAAATTACGTCATAAAACGTATGCACGTGAATTTTAAAAGAGAAAGGATATTTTAAAATAATAAATTCATTAACATGCGTTAGAAGTCTTAAATAGGAGAAATTACGTCATATTTACGTCACATTACAGTTATTACATAAAATGAACACAAAATAATATAGCAAAACAGTTTGAATTTAGAAATTGTGCAGGACATTTATTTGATATTTTGAGATGATCTTTTCAACTATTTTTGTTAAAAAAGCGCAAATAATATTTCATTTCTAACAAAAGTATTTTCACGTGAATATTAAAAGAGAAAGAATAGCTTGGTCAAAATTACGTCAGATTAAAAACGATTAATTTAAAAGTCTCATTTAAAAGAACTTTCTTTTCGCTTTGTTAAAAAATACCCGGAGACACTCTGTTTACTTAATTCCTTTTATATTAACTTATTTTGAAATGTTGTTACACGTGTCTACGTCATCAAGTTATTTTGATTTCGACGTTTTATTTGTATTTTTATTAATGTTGTACTAATTTATTTGTTCTTTCGTTATTTAAAATAAAAAGAATGTCAATTTGTATAATTTGGCGAAATTGGTCGACTGGATAATCAAGTAGTACCGCAGCGGATTTGGCGTTAAAATTTCCCCAATCAAAGAGAAATGAATAGAAATCTGTTTATAGGGAGATCGCCACTGTTTTTTAAATTATAATTCAAACTTTCGAAATCTTTTTAAACCCGATCAAATTAGCGTGCATTTAGAGTCTGCGGTGTCTGGATGGGGTTTGGCGAGCGTAGCTCGTAGGGGGCCAAGCCCCCTAGTTTTACTAAAAGAAATTAACACTTTATATAAAGTATTTTCAGATACGCGCCGGCGAAACCATCTGCGCCTACCGAACCCTGTACTTGTGACGAAGCATTTATAAATTCACATAAGAAAAAAAAAATTTTTTTTTCAATTATGGAGAAGTATATAGTAGTAAAGTTAGATATGTAAAATAAATAATAATAATATTACAGGCATTTTCGAACTTCGCCAGAAAGAACAGAATTAAGATAACACTCAGCTACTATTCCAATAAAGAATACTGAGATTACACGTAAATTATTATGTAATCATCTTGAAAATTCAAAGAATTTTTTTTCTTTGTTTTAATCAGAAAATGCATTCAAATCATGCCATAATCAGATATATACTTTAACAACTAAATACTGAATAAATAAAATTTCTGTGGCACAAATCACTTTCGTGATCACGGCATCTTAAAAGCCTGATAAATGTAATCAATGGATTCAAATATAACCGCCAACTTATTCAAATCCTGTGTTTACAGCGAAAATAATGGTTGTAACATGACTGATTGCAACAAGTTGCTCAATTGTGACAGAATCCAGTACAAAAGTGCATCACTTTATTAGCTTATAAAGCGAATACAAATTCTCATTTGAATACAAAACTTGAAAAAGAAAACCCCTACCAGTATTAACTAAAAGAAATTAACTCTTTATAAAAAAGGATTTTTAGCGAAGCTAACGAGAAAGACAGGCTACCGCGCAGTGCTTCCATGTATCATTTTTTTTTACAGACCGCTGGAGTCACGTGATGCTCGAATGCACCAATAAAGGTGCGCGAAAAGAGCATCACGTCATTCTAGCGGTCTGTAAAAAAAGACACGTGGGATGCACCGCGGTAGCCTGTCTTTTTCGTTAGCCTCGATTTTCGGATACCCGCCGGCGAAACTATCTGCGCTTACCGAACCTTGTACTTGTGACGAAGCATTATAAATTCATATGAGTAAAAAATATATTTTTTTTTTCAATTATGGAGAAGTATAGTAGTGAGTTAGATATGTAAAAAAAAAATAATAATATTACAGGCATTTTCGAACTTTGCCAGAATGAAAAGACTTAAGATAAGACTCAGCTACTATTCCAATAAAGAATACTGAGATTACACGTAATTATCATGTAATCATCTTGAAAATTCAAAGAATTAAAAAAAAATTTCTTTGCTCTAATCTGAAAATGCATTCAAATCATGCCATAATCAGATATATACTTTAACAACTAAATAATAAATAGAATTTCTGTGGCACAGATCCCTGTCGCGATCACGGATCTTAAAAGCCTGATAAATGTAATCAATGGATTCAAATATAACCGCCAAGCTATTCAAATCCTGTGTTTACAGCGAAAATAATGGTTGTAACATGCATGATTGCAACAAGTCGCTCAGTTGTAACAGAATCCAGTATAGTTGCACCATCACTTTATCAGCTTATCAAGCGAATATACAAATTCTCACTTGAATACAAAACTTAAGAAAAGAAAAACCCTACCAGTATTAACTAAAAGAAATTAACTCTTTATATAAAGGATTTTTAGATACGCGCCGGCCAAACTATCTGCGGATACCGAACCCTGTACTTGTGACTGTGAAGCCTTTGTAAATTCATAAGTAAGAAAAAATATATTTTCCGATTAAGGAAAAGTGTAGTAGTAAGTTAGATATGTAAGAAAAAACTAATACTATTACAGGCCTTTCAAACTTTGCCAGAAAGAACAGAATTAAGATAAGACTCAGCTATACTATTCCAAAAAAGAATACTGAGATTACACGTGCATCTCATGTAATCATTTTGAAAACTCAGAGAATTTAAAAACTTTTCTTTGCTTTATAAGGCTGTTCTCAACTGCTCTGCTCAACAAGCGCAAAGTGTTTTGACACATTTGCAAATTCATTTTTTAACGGAAAGATATACAATTGGAAGGCCTGACTATGAAAGCGATTTAGAATCGAACTGTGTTTTCCATTTTTTTTATAAATAAATTACCTATTGAGTTCCACGATTTTGATCACGTGACAAAGACGATTCTCGCCTTTCCTGGAGAAGTTATTCTTCTTTCGCGAGGAAATTCGGTTCAAAACGTCCACTTTGACAACATTTTCTGTTCGATCTATTGCGTTTGCAAAAAAAAAAAAAATGTAAAAAACAGTTCGATTACATAGTTTCTGAACAACAACACCAGCTAGTTTCATGCATTTCCGAACAAAAATAAATTAAAACTGATGCCATAAAGTTGCCCTTTTTGATTCGGGAACAGCCTTAATCCGAAAATGCATACAAATCATGTTATAATCACATATATACTGTAACAACTAAATACTGAAAAAATAGCATTTCTGTGGCATAAATCACTTTTGCGATCAAGGCATCTTAAAAGGTAGTAAATGTAATCAAATACAACCGCCAAGCTATTCAAATCTTTTGTTTACAGCGAAAATAATAGTTGTAACATGCATGGCTGCGACAAGTCGCTCACTTGTAACAGAATCCAGTACAATAAATAGTGCATTACTTTATTAGCTTATCAGGTGAGTATACAAATTCTCATTTGAATACAAAACTTGAGAAAGAAAAATCAGTAATTTTACTAAAAGAAACTAACTCTTGGTATCAGGGGTTTTTAGATACCTGCATCTGCATATCTGCATCCACCGACCCCTTTGCATTTGCCTGTGAAGCATGCATAAATTCATAAATAAAAAAAAAAAATTTTTTTTGAAGATTCTGGGAAGCAGGGCTTAATTTGTAGCTAAAAAAGTCCTTCCGGCCAGTGCCGGGAGGAAGAGGTAGCTTTCATAATCCTTATTTAAAAAAAGCCAACTTATATCATGCAAACACACGAAGCTCAATTTAGTGGAAACCGAATATAGGAGATTCAATACTAATTTTTATCAATATAATGAATGAGAATTTCGCGAAATTAGTCAGCTTTATCCAAGCTGCTTTTCTTTAAAGTAACTTATATTTGGCTGCCAAATTCGGCAATTTCTTAAAGTGCCTGTCATTTTAAGACAACATGGTAGATGAGGCTAAGCAGTGAACTTGGTCGAGGTCTTAGTAATTGCTGTGCACATGCTCACTCACATCGGAATCGGTTAATATATAGGAGTGCTGTCGCATGCAAAAAATCAGATTTTTCAAAATGTCACCCACAATAGAAATTGAAACTGCTATATCTGAGCCATTTTCTAAGGTAAAGACAAACAAAAAATGCTCCTGAATCCTTATATCAAGATCAAATGCTTAAGAAAGAAACCTTTTTCAATTTCTAATTTTTTTGCACCTCACTTTAAATATATACATATATTTTAATTTAATGGCCGCCATTTTGAAACAAGATGGCTGATGAATCTGGCCAGCGAACTTGGTCGAGGTGTTGATGTATACTATCCACAGGCCTTCTTACATCGAAATAGGCGAATACGTGTATTATCGCGTGACAAATACAAGATCGTTTCAAAATGTTAACCATGCTAGAAATTCAAAGTGCTATAAATCAACCATTTTTTAAGATATCAACAAAAGAACAAATTTTCAGAAACAAAAACTGCTCCGGAATCTTTGTATCAAGGCCAAACACATAAAAAAAATCTTTTTCATTTTCCAATTTTTTAATACCTCATTTTGAATTTTAAATTTAATTTTTTTTAAATGGCAAGCCTTTTGAAACAAGATGGCGAATGAAGCTGGCCAACGATCTCGGTCGAGACATTGGTATGTACTATGTACAGACCAAGTTACATCCAAATAGGTTCATAAATACGCCTGTTATCGCGTGACAAAAATCAGGTCGTTTTAAAATGTCAGCCACAAGAGAAATTCAAAATGCTATAATCAGCCATTTTTTTTTAGATATAGACGAAAGAAAAACTGTTCCGGAATCTTTGTATTAAGGTCAAACACATACAAAAAAATCTTTTTCATTTTCCAATTTTTTGGTATCTCATTTAAATTTTTTTATTTTTTAATTTTTTTAAATGGCCGCCATTTTGAAACAAGATGGCGGATGAAGCTGGCCAACGAACTCGGTCGAGATATTTGTATGTACTATGTACACACCAAGGTACATCAAAGTCGGTTCATAAATACGCCTGTTATTACGTGAGAAAAATCAGGACGTTTCAAAATGTCAGCCACGCTAGAAATTCAAAATGCTATAACTCAGCCATTTCTTAAGATATAGACGAAACAAAAACTGCTCCCGAATCTTTTTATCAAGGTCAAACACATAAGAAGAAAATATTTTTTCAATTTTCAATTTTTGGTACCACATTTCAAATTTAAATTTTTCTTAAAAATTTAAATGGCCGCCATTTTTAAACAAGATGGCGGATGAAGCTGGCCAACGAACCCGGTCGAGACATTGGTATGTACTATGTATAAACGAAGTTACATCCAAATCGGTTCATAAATACGCCTTTTATCGCGTGACAAAATTCAGGACGTTTCAAAATGTCAGCCACACTAGAAATTCAAAATGCTATAACTCAGCCATTTTTTAAGATATAGACGAAACAAAAACTGCTCTGAAATCTTTGTATAAAGGTCAAATACATAAGAAAAAAATATTTTTCCATTTTGAATTTTTTGGTACCAAATTTCAAATTTTAAATTAAAAAAAAAATTTTAAATGGCCGCCATTAAAAATGGCCGCCATTTTGAAACAAAATGGCGGATGAAGCTGGCCAACGAACTCGGTCGAGAGATTGGTATGTACTATGTACACACCGAATTACATCCAAATCGGTTCATAAATACGCCTTTTATCGCGTGACAAATTTCAGGACGTTTCAAAATGTCAGCCACGCTAGAAATTCAAAATGCTATAACTCAGCCATTTTTTAAGATATAGACGAAACAAAAACTGCTCCGGAATCTTTGTATAAAGGTCAAATACATAAGAAAAAAATATTTTTCCATTTTTAATTTTTTAGTACCACATTTCAAGTTTTAAATTTTTGTAAAAATTTTAAATGGCCGCCATTTTGAAACAAAACGGCGGATGAATCTGGCCAACGAACTCGGTCGAGACATTGGTATGTACTATGTACACACCGAATTACATCGAAATCAGTTCATAATTACGGGAGTTACAGTGTGACATAGGTCAGATATATATATATATATATATATATCAATTTTGAACGGAGGGTGGTTTCGGGGTCTGGGGGTCATGATCGATGAAAATATACCAAAATTTTTCGAAATCGCTTTCCTCCGAACGGCTGCAATAGGTAGCTTTTTTGTAAAGAAAGCTACCTAAAAAAGGTACCTGAATTTATGAGTTGATCACAAAACATTGGAAAACGAGTCAAACAAGCATTTGGAGTTCCTGCGTAGTTTGGCCATCTTATTCTGACCTCTGAGCTTGCCGATCTTACTCTGGTGGGGTTCACAGCAGGCAAAGAGATCCCTGATTGGTTGGGTGGACGTTAGATTTTAACAGCCAGTCCAACTGCCGTAGCGTATACTCCCCCTCCGTGGTTTCCTCCTTCCGCATACTTTTATTTCATACATTATTTGCAAAATTTAAAGCACCTTTTCACTTCAACAAAAGAAATCAAGACTAGTATGCTGTAGCCACCACAAAACTTTCTTCTATATAAATCACATAAACAGCACTAATTGATATCAAGGTATACCTGAATCTGAAATTTGATGAAAATTCGTGCATTAGTTGTTGAGATAGAGCTATAGTGGAAATTCTGAAAAATGCAGCTTAGCAGCGCCACCTGTAAAGCGATTTGCTCCAAAACATAAACAACACTAATTCATATCAAGGTATACCTGAATCTGAAATTTGTTAAAAATCCAAGCATTAGTTCTTGAGATAGAACTATTACGAAAATCGCAAAAATGCAGCATAGCAGCACCACCTCTTGAGCGATTTACACCAAAATGTATAAAACCTCCATTCATGTCGTGCATTAGTTCTTGAGACAAGATGCCCACAAAATTGGTGTGTCACATACATACAGACAGACTCACAGACAGACATTTTGTAAAAACATGTTTTTCGGAATCTCTGACACCTAAAACGTGTAGATCCGTCGAAACCGGAAATTCGAAAATTTTCACGAATCCAATACTTTCTTCTTGTAAAGATAGAATAAAGTAAAAATTAGCATACGCTGTCAACTATTCCTCTTTTTTGTTGCCACTACTTTCGAATTGAAATCTTCGCTTAATCTTGACATCATTTAATCGCAGAAAGATCAACTTTACAATTTGTAAATAGTGGTACCACAAAAGGGAATAGTTTGCAGCTGTATAACCCAACACATACATGTATCTCTCTCCCTCAAACACACACATATATATATGCACAGCATTTTAAAGGGGTTAAATGAAATGCATTCATTCGAAAATACATTAAGTAATGTTTTTGGTGAAAAAGAAGAAAAAATCCCCAGTCTGTATACTGTGCTCTTTTCTTTAAATGAAATTCCTTCAAAGGAAAGTATATTCTATATTTCTATTGTAAGAATATTATATTTGTACATTTCCTAATTCTACAAAATACTAAGAAAAATATTTAAAATAAAAGATTTGAGTGGGGTTATAAATATTGCACAAAATCCCTATAAACTCAAATTTAATGAATCCTTCTAAATCCTTCAATCCTTCTACAATCCTTCTAACATTTATTAAATGATTATGTAAATCTGCTAATGTAGTTTCAAAAATTCACGAAAAATGCCTTAGAAGATAACATTTTCATGAATTCATAACTTAGTCATTCATAACTCAATTCATTATTCAGTACATAAAGGGTTAAGGAAAGTTACTGAAGAAAATGAATAATGCAAATATAGTGAAGCCTCCCTGTGCGACCAACTCCATTAGGCGACCACCTCCCTGAGCGACCATTTTTTCATGGAACGAAATTTATTCTCATAGGCTCAATACTAATTTTACCTCCATTCAAAGACCATCCCAGTTGAACTCCCTCCATGAGAGACCGATTTTTTTGAAGAAAATGAAACAAATTCCGTTTTTTCCTGGTCTTTTGAAGAAGGTTTTATTAAAAAAATAATTCCGGAGAGTGCATCAAACTTCGAAACTAAGTTTAGATTTATTTATTTTTTTTTAATCCCGGTAACTTTTAAGTGTTTAAGCACAAAGGGGTTTCCCTTTGTGCCTTTTTAGGTAATGAATTTAACTCTGATTACAAATTAAGAATGAGGTCAATAAACTCCTCTGCCATATTCTATCGGAAAACTCTGAAAGAAATAGATAAATCTTTCAATAGAAATCGTCATCATTTGTTCCCGTCAAAAAAAAAAAAAAAAATTGCACTTTTTACTGAACTTCGAAAGGACTTAGACATAAAAGTTATAAAAGATAAAACTGTAAAATTAAAGCAAAGCTCAATGTATTCATTTTTTAAACTCTGCAGTAATTAACTTATGTAATTAACTTTTATTTTGATACTTAAATTTTTTAATGTGAAAAATAAATTTTAGTAACATTGTTACCATTTTTCAACAATTAAAATCTAGATTTAAGCATGACCTCCATTTAGAGACCACCTCTCGGAGCGACCAATTTGTATTGGAACAGTACGTGGTCGCTTTAGGGAGGTTTTACTGTATGCCATAACTAGTTCGTAAAGGGTATTCTTCTTTCTTCTTCTCCTCTTTATCTTCTTCTTCTTTTTTTATCGTACTTTATTTTATTTGTTATTCGAGATTCGAGGTCCTGAATTTAAGGCATAAATGAAGCCGCCGAAGTGTTCCTATCTAATAGTAAAAAAGAAAGCAATATTAACTACATGCATGATTTGAAGAAGTCATTCACTTGCAACAAAATCTGATAGTTATGAGACACTTTGGAAAAAAAAATAACGTTTACGTAAAGCTTTGTGCACACAGGAACCGAGTTAACGATACATAATAATGATTTTTGAGGACACTTGAAAGCCAGAAAGCTAGCACATTCTTGATGTTGTCGCTTAAAAGAATGTCTATAGCCCAAAATCATGCACAACAGATTGTTGTTGTGTTTTTGTTTAGCCTCTTAGTAAAGAAATCCTTGTTGTATTTACCGAATTTCAACAAGATAAGTGGAGGAAAATGATGCAGAGAAGCCTGGAGGTAAAAAAGACTTTTTTTAATGGATTACTTATTCTCTCATCTTTGTCGCGGCCGAATCTTGCAATAAATTTTACATTCACTTCCAGTGAACCGGATTACTTCAAAGGAGATTGTAGGGTTACTGATTTAAATTTTGAATCGAGAACAAATATGGGAGAAATCAATTTTACTTGAGATTTGCAAATAATTTTTTTTTTTGAACAAATATATTTTAATGAATAACAGCGAAATTTTTAACACTTTCCAACATAGTTAAAAAATGTTTGTGAATTCGGTTTGCCTGTTCGTCTGTCTAGCCTTGCTGTAACTCACATAAAAATACTCAGATCCCATGAAATTGATATATGTTACCGTGGTTTATAAGGACATGTTCGGCATTAAAAATGAAGCGCGTAGCATTAAGAACTCGTTTATAAGGCAGTCAAAAGAATTCCGTTACATTATGATCAATGGGGAAAAATCGTTCACAGTGAATTATAGTAATGCTAAACGACCTCAAACATATTGAAATTAATATACAGTAGAGTCTCGAAAATCCGAGTCTCAGAAGTTCGAGGAGTCAAAAGAGAAAAATACTATTTTTTTTCTTTGCCGAAAGAATGCATGAGAGATACAGTAGCCTTCCTCTTAACCGGAACTCCGCTTTAACCGGCCGACTTTTTTTCCCAACATCAGGCAAAATTCAGAAAGGAAAATTTCGGTTCTCATTTCTTTATGGTTAATTAACACAAATTTACGTAATGTAGAATAATTTAAACTTTTTATAAAGATATGTGACAAGATTTTCAACAATTTAATTTGTATTACAAATTTTTCAGTATTTGTTATTAGTGATAATTTTTATTTCAATTCAGTTAATTACAACTATTCATTTCACAAAATGTAGAAAATATGTACATTTTTAAAACTACACAAATTAAAAAACTAAATGCATCCTACGCATTTAATTAATTAAATATGCAGTTACTTATTTATTTATTTTTTACTTCTCCGGTTTAACCGATTTTTCGCTTAACCGGCTAACCCTCGGTCCCGTTTAGGCCGGTTAAGAGGGAGGCTACTATATTGTTTACTGGATAGCTGATTCTTGGGAAGAAATTCAATCTACAACACTGAATTTTTTACCTGAAATTTTTACCTAAAGTGGTAACATCCACTGAGAATTTTGATGATGACAATGGTGAAAACATTGTTTTGAAAGATTTCACAAAGGAAGTACCTGGCTGCGAAAACTGTAATGCAGATGACGTTAAAAAATAGCTAAACAGTGATAAAATGCTGGAAATAACTGAACACCCCCCCCCCCCCTAACTCCTCAACAAATTATCGTAGAAGAAAGTTACTGGTACCGAACGATTGGAAATAAAGTCTACTTTTAAATGATGTATATAAAATTTGTTTAGGGGGCCATCTACATATTAAAACGAACCATAACTTTGTCTTTTTCAATAGCAGTACACAATTCTGACAGCATAAATGAACTCTACACTTTTCAATTAGTCTAAAATCAATTTTTCATGCAATTCGTACTACAAGTTTCTGAGAAAATAATTATTTTAAAACAAGCGTATTTTAAGGGCTGTATCCAAATTGAAGTTCCGTACTCGACTGTTAACCGAGAGAGACCCTTTCTTGATCAAGGCACCTTAAGCGCCACTCAAGGAGTCAATGAAGCCTGTTAGATTACAGTACAGCAGGATAAATTTCAAAATGCCTACTCACTTCCATCATAGACGGCCCCTTAAACCATCATTTGCCGTTTTTTAAGCATAATTTGAAAACTACTTGGAAGAAAAATGTGAAATTTTGGTTTTCCATAAAGCAGGACTCAATAAATCTAAATCTGTCAAAAAAATTATAGGTTGCAATTCATAATTTTTTCGAATGTTAATTTCAAAATTCATAATTCATATCATAAAATTATAAAAATTGCAAATTCAGCGTATTTATGTTTGGGTATATTCGTATTATTGTCACAAAAAAAATTAGCACATTAGGAGCATAATTTCAGGAGATATAAATAAAAATATGAAAATGTAATTTAACAATAGAAGCACTAAATTTTGAATATTTATAATTCAAAAATTTATCATTCAAATGACTTGAAATTTGGTGTCTAGGAATAGTTTGAACCAAAGATTTGAAATATCTCGTTAAAATTGGGTATTGCCATTGAAAAAAAATGAAGTTTGGATTCGTTTTAATATGTAGATGACCCCCTAAGAAAATTTTATATATATCATTTAAAAGAAGGCTTTATTTTCAATCGTTCGGTACCAGTAACTTTTGTCTACGATGATTTGTTGAGGAGTTAGTAGGGGGTGTTTACTTTATTTTTTCCACGACTGTACAGTCGTGGAAAAAAAAAAGTAAACACCCCCTACTAACTCCTCAACAAATCATCGTAGACAAAAGTTACTGGTACCGAACGATTGAAAATAAAGCCTTCTTTTAAATGATATATATAAAATTTGTTTAGGGTGCCATCTACAGATTAAAACGAACCACAACTTTGTCTTTTTCAATAGCAGTACACAATTCTGACAGCATAAATGAACTCTACACCATTCAATTAGTCTAAAATCAATTTTTCATGCAATTCGTACTACAAGTTTCCGAGAAAATAATTATTTTAAAACGAGCGTATTTTAAGGGCTGTATCCAAATTGAAGTTCCGTACTCGATTAGTAACCGAGAGAGCTCCCTCTTGATCAAGGCACCTTAAGCAGTCAATTAAGCCTGTTAGATTACAGGATAGCATAAGAAATTTCAAAATATTTAGTCACTTCTATCATAGACCATTCATAGACTTCCATCATTTTGCCGTTTTTTAAGCATAATTTGAAAACTACTTGGAAGAAAAATGGGAAACTTTGGATTTCCGTAGATTGACTTAATAAATCTGAATCCATCAAAAACATTGTAGGTTGCAATGCATAATTTTTTTTAATATTAATTTCATATTTCATAATTCATATCAGGAAATTATAAAAATTGCAAATTCAATGTATTTATGTTTGGGTATATTAGTATTATTGCTACACAAAAAATTAGAACATTAGGATCATAATTTCAGAAGTTATAAATGAAAATATGAAAATGTAATTTAACATTAGAAGCACTAAATTTTGAATGTTTATAATTCAAAAACTTATCATTCAAATGACTTGAAATTTTGTGTCTAGGCATAGTTTGAACCAAAGATTTGAAATATCTCGTTAAAATTGGGTATTTCTATTGAAAAAAATGAAGTTTGGATTCGTTTTAATATGTAGATGGCCCCCTAAGCAAATTTTATATACGCCATTTAAAAGTAGATTTTATTTCCAATCGTTCGGTACCAGTAACTTTCGTCTACGATAATTTGTTGAGGAGTTAGTAGGGGTGTTTACTTTTTTTTCCCACGACTGTACATTCTTTGTCATCCCAATTGAGAAAATTATACTTGGTAAGATTTTTTTACTTTTTCGGGAAATCCGAGTTTTTAGTAATCCGAGGTGGTGTCAACCCCAATTTCCTCGAATTTTCGAGACTCTACTGTACATCTCTGAGGTGCATTAGAAGATGTTTACTATGGAATATGGTATACATAGCATTTATCCTTCATTTACAAGGACACACAAAAGAATTTGCTTAGGTATAAAGCAATAATTTCTATAATTGCTGGAACCTCGTTTTCAATTGTGATATGTGTTTTTAAATTTAACTAATTTTTTGCTCATTACTTGGTGTGTATAAATTCAATAAATCGTATACAGGGCTGCACAAAACAACTGCGATACATTTCCACTTATTGGCAGAAATTGTAAATACAAAATTTTCAACTATGTTGTGCGTTTCTTAACTGAACAAGTACATATACAAGTCTATACACTGTAAAAGAAAAATCTGTCAATATACACGAATTTTTTCTTAAAATTTTACGGAATAGTTTAATTTTTCTAAGAAAACAGTGCAATTTCCGTAATTGACATTTTGAGATTATAAATCCGTATAAATCCATTAAGTTTTCCATAAATTTTACGGAATATTTTTGTATTGCTTTCAAAATAGTACAAGTTCCGTAAATGATGTTTAGAAATAATTGCTGTGTTTGGAAAGCGAAGTAATTAATTGTTGTATATACTTGTCTTACAGCGATATTCTTTTCAATGAAACATCATTAGTGGCTAAAGGTGGCTCAATATGGAAAATATACCCAATGATTCTTCGATATCCACTAAATAGTGTTGGTCTTCATGGGTTTTCAAGTGAATCGATAAAAGTTATGGCGCCATCTGTAGTATGTATTTTTAAACAACTTGCTATAATATTTTTCATTCTTTCTTTTCTTTTCTTTTTTTTAAATAAACAGCTAAAGTATTTTTACGATATTTAAAAAAAAAATTAAATATTATTAATTCTTTTTAAGTTTGAAACCGTTGAAAAGGAAATGTTAGTTGATTTTTCATTATGATTTTAAAATAATGTTTGACTTATTTATAGCAGGCTATTATTATTTTTTAAGTCTCTGTAGGATGCTTAAAAATGAAAAAAATCTAGTTTTAATTTTAATATCTTTTAATCTATTCACTTTAACAGATTCGCAAATAAAACTTAAAACATATATGAAATATAATAATGAAATCATTATAAAATTGACGTTTATCTAAGTTATAATAAGCAATAAAAGACATTCATTTATATACCATGTAATAATTATCTTTATTTGAGTTTACAGTAGATCATCCCACAAATAATTTGAAAAAGTACATGTTTGAAAAAAATATATATATATTGGTATTTTTGCAAAAGTAAAGGAATAAATAAATAAAAATAATATTAAAATAAAATTTTTAAAATCTTCCAAAAAAGAAACAATTATTAATCTTAATGGCATTCTTTCATGCATGTAATATTTTAAAGACTAAAATTTATTTCTTATACGCATGAAATTGAAAAGCTAAATATTCAAAATTATGGAAAGAAAATGTGTAAAACATTCAGAATTTTATATATATACTCAATTGAAAAATATTATCTCTATGAAAATACGTTCCTTGTTTAACACCTTGCCCTTCCTTCATAAAATGCATCTGAAATAAATAACGATATTTGAAAATGTAGCCTGTGTATTCGTGGCTTAATCGTTAAAGGCACCAAGCTGGAAGAGGAGAGTTCCCTAGTTTGAATCCCGTGGAGGGTAAATGATGTTTCTTAACTGTTGCTTGAATTAACCCCTTAACTGCCCCGGATATATATATACGTCTTTAGAAAATGCATGCATACGTACACAAACAATGATTTCAATATTTTCCTTACACTTTATGTTCGGAATGCAAAAAGATACATATGATTTGAATGCTATTTTAAAATATAAATCATCACTGTGTATCTTAACAAATAACAACATAGTTACTTTTCATGACCAAATTTTGTTAAAAATCCTTGTTGGAAAGTTTCTGCGTTGAAAGATAAGACCGTTTGATCGAACATAGAAGTTTTATTTACAGAGTCAATCACACATGAAAATCAGAGAATACAGTGAGGCACAAAAGAAAGTAACGTATATTTATAACATTTTGAAAGGATTCTAGGAAGGCCAATAGGGCCCTTTAATAAGACAGCCAATAGAAATTGCTAATAAGAGAACCAATCAGTTTTATTTAAGTTAATGACTTGATAGAACTGAAACCAAATGATTTCATGAAATGTAATGTGCGATTACATCATTCTAACAATATTTCATCTACTTTTACGAAAGTTAAAGCATATAAAGTTAGAGAAGATTAAAAAAAATATATAGTCAAAAAGGACAAGGATGCCATTTTCGGACCCTGATAAAATCTACATAATAACGCCACCAGGACGAGTATCCATTTAAAAGTTATGTATGGGCGTACGTCGGCAAACGAATTGTGTAAACTCCTTTGTTGGAAGTCGGTTAAAAATTGCAGACCAGTTTTAGTAGCGTTAAGGCTGTTTTCAAATCAAAAAAGGCAACTTTATAAGTTTTAATTTATTTTTGTTCTGAAATGTATGAAACTAATGTTGTAACAGGTGTTATTGTTCAGAAACTATGTAATTGAACTGTGTTTTTTTTCAACGCGATAGATCTTTCAGAAAATAGTGCCAAAGTGGACGTTTTGAACCAATTTTCCGCGCAAAAGAAGAATAACCACTCAAGGAGGGGTGAAAAACGTCTTTGTCACATGATCAAAATCGCTTATAACTCAATAGGTAATTTATCAATCAAAAAATTAAAACGCAGATCGATTCCAAATCACTTCCATAGTCGGTCCTTCCAATTTATATCTTTCCGTTAAAAAATGAATTTGTAAATGCGTCAAAACGTTTTGCGCTTATTGAGCAGAGCAGTTGAGTACAGCCTTAAGCTATAAAAATAATCAGTATAAAAATAATAATTGAATTACTCACATATGGGGGTGGAACATTTAATTCCTAAAATGTTTCACCTCCCTTTTCTGAAATTCTAATTAGCCAATAAAAGTCTAGTTTGAATCCGGCTTAAACTGTTAAAAATGAGCGCAATACCTCTATCATAAATTCAGGAGCAAGACATGTTTTGCTCCAGCTTTCTAAATGGCAATCACTTCGAAAATTATCTTAAATTCGCGTTTTTTAAAAATTGAAAATGTAAACGTTAAATGGAGTAAAGTAAAAATTTTTCGACAGAGGGGCTGCCACTGTGAACTTCCAGTGCTAATCAATTTTAATTTAGTTTTTTGTTTATGTGTTTAAAAATTGTCTTAAGGGGTGTCAGGACTCTTAAAATTGAAGAAAATGAAAGGAAAAAAAAGAGACTATTTTTACATTTAATATCTTAAAATGTATACGATTTTAAAGTACAATTTTTATTGAGATGAAAGATATAAATACATTCTTTCATTCCATGTATTTAAAAAATTGCAAGATGCAGAATTAGCATTTACAGGGTGCTCCAAACAGTCAGACATTTGTCAAGCAGAAAATTGGTATAGCTGCTTACGCGCAGGATTGCAAAATAAATTTTGCAACTAGAATGAAATTTTTTGTGCCGAATTATACTTCAGATTGTAATAATGACCCTGAACCTAAATAAATTTGTATTTAAAGCATTTTTGTATTTTTAATACAAAGTTGTATTTAGCTGATACAAAATCTTGAAAATTTCAACTGTATATCACCTAAAAAATATTTTTCTCAACAATTAAAAGGGAATTTTAGGTTCAGTTTATACAGACTAACATAAAACATCTGTTTTGAAAATTTCATGAAAAAATAGTCAGAAGTTTTTGAGATATCCTGCGCATTATGCCCAAAAACGTCATTTGAAGAAAAATGACTTCAAAGTTTTGGGGACGCCGCTTTAGCTATTGAGAGGGTATAATTGTGAAAGTCATAACTCCTGTTCTAATGGTAATTTGAAGGAAACAATTATATCAAAATTCTCAGACAAGATAGGAGTTTAGCATCTAAAAAAATTAAATTTTCAAAAATTTTGTAGATTTAAGAGTCTTTAGACCCCCTTAAGTAATTTTGATTCCTTATTTAAGTATTGCGCGGCAGCGCAATACTTATTTATTTCCAGTGTCACTTCTCAATGTTAATTTAACATGGAAAAGCCTATGGAGATGGTAACTTTTTCATTTTTTCTTCCCACCTTTTTGTCCCTGGTGCCACTCATTTTTTATTCCTTACTAATTCTAATGATATTATAAATTTAAAGTGTAAAAACGTTTGCCTGACGTCAGGGTCTAAACAAATGGTGAAATACCTTTGCATATGGGTGAATTATAACCCAAAGAGAAACATGGGCCAATTTTTTTTTACATTATTCAAATATTTTTCTTAATAATTCCAATTTTCGCTTTTTTCTTTGAAAATCAACGGACATTTTTCATAGAAAATGTAACATTTTTACTTCATTGTTGCAAAAATTTCAAAAGCCGTAAAATAATTTATTTATTTTTAGTTGAAAGACTGTCACGTGAAATATTAAAGTGAACTAGTTTTTTTTTTCAAAAATTAAAAAGGGGAATATGGCGCCATAGTGGAAATAAAGAGGATATTTTCAGAATAAGTTTTTGCTTTGGTCAAGTTTATATTTTAGAAATAAGTTTCTAATGGGTAGCTATTTTTACGAAGGTAGCGAACTTAGTGGGGAATTACATAACTTAAATTTTAAAATGTATTTTTTTCCCGAGATGAGAACTATTTATACCCCAAGTTAAACTTAGGTAATAATTTTCTGATGTGTTTACATCACCCCTTGGGAGAGAACAAGGTTTAAAAATTTAAGTAGAACTTTTATTTTTTTTATTTATTACTGTATCACAGCTATAATATTGTTAAATATTAGCAGTAAGGATTCAACACAATTTACATTTACATTCATAGCGTTCCTGAGTGGGAAATAAAGTATCTAAATTTAAGTGAAGTTAATTTTTTATGTTTTGATTATAGATTTTTTACGTTCATATTAGAAGTTTTTGTCCAAACTACCGCAACCTGCGTTACTACAGTGGTGAAACATTTTGAATTACACATTGGTAAACTGCATCCCACATTGTGACGCAATACCGCATACATCAAAGCCTGATGATGATACTCTCTATTAATATTGAAATGCGTTCGTCTGAGTGCAGTAGTTATTAAAAAACTTGACATATTAAACAAAAACATAATTTGAAGAACAAATTAAAAAAACGAAATTTATTTCCTACATTGTTTAAGCCCAAGAAGGGACAGATATTGAGTTATTTCATTCAATTAGTTCTACATTTAATGTTAAATTTTTGTAACAAATTAGTTAAGCCAATTGAAGATTAAAAAATAAAAATAAAATTCATACAATATGATACTTAAAACACCCTAAAAAATTAGATTCCGTTCAAATGAAATCGAAATAAATCTTAGACTTTTTTTTAAGTTTTGTATTTTGCATGCATCTTATCATTTTATGCACAATTGTCATAAACATAATACAAAATCTGCAATACAAATATTTTCAATTAAAAATGGAAGAAGTCTAAGATTTATTTCGATTTCATTTGAATGGAATCTAATTTTTTAGGGTGTTTTAAGTATCATATTGTATGAATTTTATTTTTATTTTTTAATCTTCAATTGGCTTAACTAATTTGTTACAAAAATTTAACATTAAATGTAGAACTAATTGAATGAAATAACTCAATATCTGTCCCTTCTTGGGCTTAAACAATGTAGGAAATAAATTTCGTTTTTTTAATTTGTTCTTCAAATTATGTTTTTGTTTAATTATTCTATCTGCTGAAGTTTTTTGTTGTTGGCTCATCAGGAACTCATAAAATTATTTTTGAGGAAAATTTGGCTCGCGGATGTAAAAAAAGCTCGCTGTTCCGGAGTTAGGGCAATGTATTGATTGCCAATGTTAAGCAGCAATAAAATGTTTAACAGCATTGCCGACGATTTGGAGAAATGTTAAACAACAGTAATCTTTCACCAATTCATTGTTAATGCTATTTAAAGGTTGCGCATGAATTACCTACGAATCAATGAAGTGTTTCCAAATTTTACACACGCATTACATTTTACGTCACTAACGCATAAATATGCATGCTTTCATCGATACTATTCTATTCACAAGTTAAACAAGTAAGGGGAAAAAATCATGCGTCAAGCATAGGTTATGAAACACTTTCCAACACATTCAGAATAATGTAACAAAACTGCACCATTTAAAAAATTAAAATATTACGTCTATTTCAACCACATGGAAACGCATAATACATTCGGTTTGTCTGGCCGTCTGTCCACGCTCTAACTCCCGTAAATATACTCGGATTTTCATGAAATTGATAAAGGTTATTTAGGGTCACCAAAGCATGTTTGGTATTGTATAGGAAGTATGTAGGATCAATCGTTCATTTACAGGGAAAGCACACAAAATTATTCCATTACATTATGGTATATAGGGAAAAATCGTTTGCAGAGTATTTTAATGACATTATGCTATTTCAGATGTATTAAAACTGATATAAATCACTGAATTTCACTACGATCACGTTAGAACAGGGCATTCGTGGCATTTTTTATTCATTTACAGGGACACACAAAAGAAATCGATTACAGTACAGTACTGCCTTTGAGTCATAATTGCTGGAGTGTACGGTTTAAAAATTGGTATGCGCTTTTAAATTAAATTAATTTTTTGCATCTTACTCGTTATATATAAATTCCATACCTGAAATACAGGGCTGCACAAAAGTATTCACGTTCCGCTCTCCTTATTAGAGGAAATTGCTGAAGGTAAATTTTCAACTGAAGTATATGTATCTCTTAAGTGATCTAAATTTTGGCCTGCATGTAGTTAATAGATTCAAATCTATAAATCATATACAGGGCTGCTGAAAAAATTCTCATAATTTTCCGATTGTGGATGGGAACAGCTGAAATTGGGTTTTGAAATGTATTATGCGTTTCCACATGGTTGGTATATTTTAATTTTTTAAAAGGTGCAGTTTTGTTATATTATTGTGCATGTGTTGGAAAGTGTTTCATAATCTATGCTTGATGCATGATTTTTTTTTACTTGTTTTATTTATTTGGAGCAGATGTCATAAGTTCCCACGGCCGCCATCTTGAAATTCTTCTTGGCGTGATAACCCCTTTTCCGCCGAGTAGTAAATGTCGCCAAGCACCGGTTTATACGCATGTTTGGCTTAACGAAAATAAAATGTAAATAATAAACAAAATTTGCTAAACTGGCAATCAGTAATCGTTGTATGAGCGCTTCGCGCACATTTACCGAAAAGAAACATCGCCGAATTCAGCATTTCTCGCGGTATAACATTCTCAAAATTCAGCAGTTCTCGTTTTGTAGCAATCTCAAAATGTAAAAAACTCTTAAAGCAGCAAAATATACATAAAAAACGAAGCTCCCTAAAGTGGCAATCAGCAATAGTTGTGTGAGCGCTTCGCGCACATTTACCGAAAAAAAACATCGCCGAATTCAGCATTTCTCGCGGTATAGCATTCTCAAAATTCAGAAGTTATCGTTTTGTAGCAGTCTCAAAATGTAAAAAACTCTTAAAGCAGCAAAATATACATAAAATTATCAACATACCTTAACAGACATCTGCTTTCTTGAAACCTCCAGCACGAAATATCTCTCATAACATCGCCGTCATTTTCCAAAATAGGCTTAATACGCACTGACACGCTATAAACAAACCTCGCTTTCTTGTCAAAATTTCCTCATATTTCTTAATTACTTCAGCAACAGCGTTTAAACGGACTACAGAAACTATAGTCAATGAAATACATCCAATAAATTTAACATAAAAATAAAAAGACAACGATAGAACACGATATCAAAATACATCCACAAAATTCTAAGCTTCTCAGGGGTTGCCAGAACACGACACGTCACAACATACACGTCACACGGGGTTTACATATCGAGTTTGTCATATCCGTAAACACCGCCAACACGCCAACAAAAAATCGCCAAACAATTCAAAACAACAACGGCTGAGGGAAGGTACGGCATCTAAGCCATTTATTTAATCGCTGAAATGAAATTTGGTTTTATTAATGTTCTCAAAATAATTTTGCTTGAAAAATTTAAAAGGACATCCATTAAACTTACAGGAGCATTCACCCTTTAGTGGATGTATAGTTAAATTTCTCACAAAAACAAATTTCCTGTCTATTTTCCGTCTGTTTTTATGTTTTGAATGGATAAAGCACTCATGTGACTAAAATGTATGCTTTTCTTGACATTTAGTTTTTTGCTCTTTCAATAGTTAGCAATTCCACTGTTATTTAAAATAAATATTAATGTATTTATAAGGAAGAACTTATAAGAATATAATTTAATAAAATTATTTATAAAATTATAATAACTTAAAAATTTGCTTAGAAAAAACATAATTTAACTTCGAATTATCATCTTTGATCATTCGCTCCTCCCCCTTCTCTTTCTCCAGACACATACACACAAAGGGAACATGTAAAAATTAAATTTAAAAAATCAAAAAACTCGACTGCGTTAAAAGCGAACTAATTAATTATTTCTCACCAATGTGAAACTATTTTTTATATTACTTACCTATTTTTTTAAGTTACTTGTATTGATGACTTTTAAGTTGTGTTTAATTGTTAGTTCCTATCTATAAACACTGTTTTGATACGGCCTACAGATGTTCATGAATGTTAGAGTTGCAGTAAAGCTGGAGATCCTAGCTACACAACTTCCAGGTTGTGTAACATTTAAACGGAGCTTCTGACTGTAAAATAGTCAATGAAACATCCTCTTCATTTTGAAAGACCTAACCAATGGTATGCCTCTCAATAGGGTACGTAAAAAACTAGTCTATATCTCCATTTTGTATTTTACGGCCACCATTTTGAATTTATAAACACAAAACCTAGCCTATAACCATCGGACGGTTAAGACGAATTGATAGAGACCTCATTCATTAAAATCCATCCAGCCGTTGGGATGTTTCGAGGACATAAAGAAATCCACATACCCAGATACGCGTGAAACCCCTTCTTGGCAGTCGGGTAAAAGGAAATTATAATAAGAAAAGAGAGTTACTGAAATGTTTTCAGTTTAATGTTGTGAAAGTGACTGTGCTGTTTGTAACTTTGCTTCGTGGAGATCAAGAACCTTCTCCTTTGATGAAGTCTCATTAGAAAGAGCAAGAAACTTTGGGATCAACTTTTAATATAGTTTTTATTTATGTGTACGCTGATGAGTATCATAAGAGTTTTTAATTAAGAAATTATATATGTTATTTTACTGAAAAATTTTTGTGCCCACCCAATATTTTTGAAAAGTTGGCGCGACTGGACTGGGTATAAGTGTGTAGAATCAGCTGCTAAAAGGATTTTTGAATCCATTCATTATTTACTACAGCATGTCGAACGCGCTGGCATTCCGGCCGGAAAGGGACGGCCGTTGCCGTGTTACTTAAAACTGTGCAAATCGCTACATATACAGCTGCAAATTTATTTAATGAAGGGAAAAACGATTAACGTATTAAGAACAATGAATGTTTTGGGAATTTTTTTTCGTCTGGAAGCCAGGAGTTATGCCGTCGATGTAGATTGATTTCGTGTCTAGAATGCAGAACGCGATATGAGCCGTTCAGTGCACAAATCGATCCATCAAATGGAAATGTTCAGTGTAAATATAAACAAAGTTATTGTAACTCTAAAAATATTGTATCTATATAATATTTTTTCTCGGAATATTTTGATTGAACTCATTAACTTTATTTTAATCAAGGGTAACTTTTTATCACTGTATAAATACATAGAAAAATTTCCACGTTCCTTTGTTTAAAAAAACGCCACTTAAAATGGAGTTAGTCGGATTGTCTTGTGAACGCCTCATATGTCCAGTGTTACGAGAAGTGAAAATTGTTGATCATCGCCAGACAAGAACAAGTCGCTTGATATGCAAAATTATGAGACAAAGGAAATACAGTGAAACCTCCCTGTGCGACTACCTCGCTGAACGACCATTTTTTCATGGAACGAAATTTATTCCCATAGGCTCAGTACTAATTTTACCTCCATTCAGAGACCATCCCAGATGAACTCTCTCCATGAGCGACCAATGTTTTTAAAGAAAATTCTGTTTTTTCTTGGTTGCTTGAAGAAGGTTTTATTAGAAAAATAATTTCAGAGAGCGCATTATTCATCAAACTTCTAAACTAAGTTTAGTTTTTTTTTCTTTATCACGGTAACTTTGAAGTGTTTAAACTCCTTTGTGCCTTTTCAGGCAATGAATTTAACTCTGATGACAAATTAAGAATGACGGTTAATAAACTCCCCCGCCCTATTCTGTCGGGAAACTCTCAAAGAAATAGATAAATTAATAAAATCGTCATTATTTGTTCCTATCCAAAAAAAATTGCATTTATTTACTGAACTTCGAAAAGACTGGGAAATAAAAGTTTTAAAAGATAAAACCGTAAAATCAAAGCAAACGTCAATGTATTCATGACGTCAACTCTGCAGTAATTAACTTATGTAATTAACTTTTGTTTTGGTACTTAAATCTTTATATTTTTTTCCTAATGTAAAAAAAAAAAAAAATTAGTAACATTAATTGTTACTTTTTTTCAACAATTAAAATCTAAGTTTAAACATGCCCTCCATTAAGAGACCACCTCTCGGAGCGACCAATTTTTATTGCAACGGATCGTGGTCGCTTTATGGAAGTTTTACTGTACTCTTCTATGGCCCAGGAACAGCCGACAAAGTGTAAGTTAATGTATTTAAAAATATAATTTTTAATCCTTTGTCGCTTTTGAAATTTTGAAAATCATTTCGAATACGTATTCGACAAAAGAAACTCCCGGAAAAGAAAAAAAAAAGAAAAACGGACAAATTATAAAATTATTTATACACACTTGTAACGCGCTAAATATTAGTTAAGTTATTTTTTTTCTTTTTTTTAAGGTATAAGTGTGTAGAATGAGCTGCTAAAAGGGTTTTTGAATCCATTCGTTATTTACTACAGCATGTCGAACGTGCTGGCATTCCGGCCGGAAAGGGACGGCCGTCACCGTGTTACATAAAACTGTGCAAATCGCTACATATACAGCTGCAAATTTATTTAATGGAGGAAAGAACGATTAACGTATTAAGAACAATTAATGTTTTGAGAATTTCTGTTGGTCTGGAAGCCAGGAGTTATGCCGCCGATGTAGATTGATTTCGTGTCTAGAATGCAGAACGCGATGTGCCCAGCTTTGCGATAAGTGAAAATTATCTATCATCGCTAGACAAGAACATCAAGTCGCTTGATATGCAAAATTATGAGAGAAAGGAAGTACTCTTGTATGCACAGGAATAGCCAACAAAGTTTAAGTTAATATATTTAATATATCTATACTCCTATTATAAAGAGGAAAAAATTGTTTATTTGTAGGAGGTAAGCTCTGGAACTACCGAACCGATTCCAAAAGTAATGGTATCAAAATGATGGTGTTAGTCCAACTTAGAACATAGGCTATATCTTATGTCGGTGCCACTACCCTAAAGGGGGTGTAGCAGCAAAAAACGTTCTAAAAATGCAATTTTAGCGTTACTGAAGGGCCTAGAAATATGAAATTTTGAATATTAGTTACTTATAAGATATAAATGATGTCTAAAAACAGTTCTTAAACAATTCGAAATTTAAAAGGAGTGAAAATGCACAAAAAGCGTTCTAAAAAACGTTCTAAATGGTAGTTTCTACACACTCTCAGGAAATACCTAACCGATTTAAAAAATATTGGTATCAAAATTATGGTTTCAGCGCTTGCTCCAAGATAGGCTATGTTTTATGTTGGTGTCACTACCCCAAAAAGGGTACAGGAACAAAAAACGTTCTAAAAATGCAATTTATGTGTTACTGAAGGGCCTAGAAATATGAAATTTGAAATATTAGCTACTTATTAGATATAAAGGATTTCTAAGAACAGTTCTTAAACAATTCGAAATTTGAAAGGGGTGAAAATGTGCGAAAATCGTTCTGAAAAACGTTCTAAATGGTGGTTTCTACACAATCTCAGGAAATACCAAACCGATTAAAAAAAATAATGGTGTCAAAATAAGGGTGTCAAAATGACGGTGAGAACCCTTGCTCCAACATAGGCTATGTTTTATGTCGGTGCCACTACCCGAAAGGGGGTGCAGGAGCAAAAAACGTTCTAAAAATGCGATTTTTGCGTTACCGAAGGGCCTAGAAATATGAAATTTGAAATATTAGCTACTTATTAGATATAAAGGATTTCTAAGAACAGTTCTTAAACAATTCGAAATTTAAAAGGGGTGAAAATGCGCGAAAAGCGTTCTTAAAAACATTCTAATGGTAGTTTCTACACAATCTCAGGGAATACGAAACCGATCTAAAAAATAATGGCGTCAAAATGATGGTGACAACCCTTGCTCCAAAATAGGCGATGTTTTATGTCGGTGCCACTACCCCAAATGGGGTGCAGGAGAAAAACATTCTAAATTGCAGCTTTTGCGTTACGGAAGGGCGTAGAATCGTGAAATTTGGAATGGTAGTTAGTTATAAGATATCAATGATCTCTAAGGACATTTCCTAAAAAAATCGAAATTTAAAAGGGGGTCAAAATGCGCAAAAAGCGTTGTAAAAAACTTTCTAAATTGCGATTTCTATGCAATCTGAGGAAGTACTAAACCGATTTCAAATATAATGGTGTAAAAATGATGGTGACAGATCTTGCTCCAAGATAGGCTATATTTTATATTTGTTTCCACTACCCCAGAGGAGATGCAGGAGCAAAATGCGCGAAAAGCGTTCTAAAAACTTTCTAAATGCCGATTTGTCAGCAATATATCAGGAAGAATGAATCTGATTTCAAACGTAATTGTAGGAATTGATGCTGACAGCCTCTGCTCTAACATAGACGCTATTTTATGTCGGTATCACTATCACCAAGACGTTGCAGGAGCAAAAAAGAGTTGTAAATTTCGATTTTTTGATCGATAGGGGCTAGCAACTTAAAATTAGTCAAGGTACACTTTGAAGTATGGCATGGTATTTATTTACAAGATGCAACTGCTTTCTAAGAACAGTCGAAAGAAAATTCCAAATTTAAAAAAATGAAGTGAGTGAAAAGCGTTATAAATTACAATTTTTAAGCAAACTTATAAATTACCAAACCGATTAAAAAAATAATGATGACAAATTTTTGTGATAGAACCTGCTCAAACATAAGCTATATTATATGTCTGTTCCACTACCACCACAGCGTTGCAGGAGCTAAAAACTTTCTAAATTGCGATTTCTGTGATACTGAAAAGGCTAGAAACTTTAAATATGGCATGGTAGTTACTTATAAAAAATAAATGCCCTCGAAGGAACGTCGAAAATAAATTCGAATTAAAAAGGGGTGAAGCGAAGTGGAGGTGCGAAAAGCATTCTAAAAAAGTTCTAAATTACATTTCTATGCAATTTCAGGGAATATAAACCGATTATAAAAGTAATAGTTGCGAATCAATGGCAACAGTCTCTCATCCTACACAGGCTATATTTTATGCCGGTGATTCTACCACCTGGGGTTCACAGGAACATCAAACGTTATAAAAAAGGGCTTTAAAAGCTTTTTAAATTATGCTTCTGTGGAATATTAGGAAATATCAAACCGATTTCAAAATTAATGTTGGCAAATTAATGGCGACAGTTCCTATTTCAACACAGCCCTTTATGTTGAGAGAGGTAGTAGGACTTTGAATTTGACATGATGATTAACTTTAAGATGTTTCTAAAAAATTCAAAACTTCAAATGAATACTGAAATGAGCGTATTAATTGAGCATAAAAGTTTCAAAATATTTCCTAAATTATCATTTATTTAGTTTTATTTCATTTTATTAATTGATGTCTCATTTCTGCCTAATGCAGTGTAATAATGATGTTTAATCAAACTGTGTTTTAAATAGTAATTTTTGAATTATTCCTAAAAGTAATAAGTACCTTTTAATAAAAAAAAAAACCTTTTAATAAAATAAAAATTTAGTTAGTACCTTTTAATAAAAATTAGATATATAAATATCACTTGGCATATTTCAAATATTACGCGAGCAAAGCCGCGGGGTTTGCTAGTATATGTATATGTATGTATATATATATGGGGCATTCTCACAATCTTTTAACTTTCATGTCCCTAAATAATAATTTTTTATTTAATACACTTTTTTGTGTTTTTTTTTTATTTCATATACTTGGGAATATCCCATTGCATGATTCCACAACAATATTAACGAGATAAATAAGTTTTGGACGATGTTGGGGGTCCAAACACATGGAAAACTCATCTACCGTCCCGTGTCCCTGATGCTGATTTTGAAGTTTGGAGCAGTTTGGATAAAATTGTTTCAATAAAAATAATTCGATGTCATTTTTTTCTGAAACTGGAACTATTGTTTTATATAAATATGTAGCTAAAAATTAACCGGCATACATTTTTAGGGTCGATATTATTTTTTGAACTCTGTCCCTGGGTTAAAGATTTTTTACCATCCCTCTTCTAAAATTATACAGAAAATCACTTCAGATGCAGCGACAGAATTTTTTTTCAAGTTTTTGCTCATGCAGAAGTATGCTAGAGAAAGAATATCTAAAATTCTTTGACAGGAAATTTACTGCAGAATATAAATCAGCATTTAAATATCAATTTCAAGCACCGTGGCTTTATTGGTAGTCTTACCGTCCCCAAGGTTTATTCCTGCACTTTTCGAGGTAAATTAAAAAAAATAATAATAATAATTTAATCCAATGTTAACAACTGTTTCGAAAAATCAATGAACATTGTGGCTATCACTTAGTCTTAATATGATTTTCCTAAAAATAGGTGGTAATTTGCCTTACCGTTCCATCCTTACCGTCTCTTTTTTTACCACTTCGTCCCTTTTTTTACCTTACCGTCCCTTCTTTAACATCCCTTTAAGACAATGTTATACAAAAATTCTGTATTAAAAGTACTACATTTGTATTATTTCTTATTTGAATGTCCTGTGGGTACTATGCAAATTCATTATAAGTAAAAATTTAGAAGAAAATAAAAAGTTATAGGGGTAAAATGGTAAGGAAAATTAAACTCGCAAGTTTAACCTAAACCTCAGTTAAATAAAAAAAATTTCGCTGCTGACCATTTTTTCTTTATTTTGAATCATTAAGGCATTCGTCTATCAGATTAAAATGTTATCTTAGCAAGTTTAATTTTGCCAGATTTTTTTCCCCAAAAGTCAAAAGATTGTGAGAATGCCCCATATATATAATATTTAATCCTTTGCCGCTTTTGAATTTTTGAAAATCACTTAGAATTCGTATTCGACAACTCCACCTCCCGGATTAAAAAAAAAAAAAAGAAAAAGAAATTCCCTGCCGGCTCGGCCTACAGACGGAAGTAGATTTCGAAGTGAAGTACTTACTAATTTCACCAACAAAAACTAATCAAGATTAGAAATAAACCCAGTTTAACAGTTTTATCTGACCGCTTTTGACAAGTTTTTAATTTTATTTTTCTGTAAGAGCTGGTTTTATCTTCAACCCCTATTTTAGCTTAATTTGTTTTTCCTGTAAGAGTTGGTCCTATCAAAAACTTGTCAATGTAAAAGTTGTAGATAATATTAAGAAGATTTACGATAAATTTAAGCGGGTTTGATAACTTCTGAATTGAGTAAGTTAGGAATATTTTTCTTCTACAACCCCACCCCCTTTTTTTCCCGTTAAGAGTTGGTCCTATCAAAAACTTGTCAATATAAAAGTTGTAGATAGTATTAAGAAGATTTGTGATAAGCTTAAATGAATTTGATATCTTGACGAAGTTATGAATTTTTTTATCTCTAAAACCCTATTTTTTTTTCGCCCCTTGAGCCCATTTTTAATTTTATCAAAAATCTGTGATACATGGATTTTTGGCCCTTTTCCTAGAAGTAATAATAACTTTAAACTGATTTGATATGTAATACAATTAAGAAGTTATTTTTTTTTCGAATTTCACACCCCCCCCTTCCTATTTCTACCCCCCTCGATCTGATTTTTCCCATTGACGAACTTGACCGAGATTTTCGGCCCTTCTATTTTATGTATAAGTTTGAAAGAGATTTGTGTAGAATTATGGAAGTTATCGTGTCCATAAAAAAGTGATATAAATGTATATATATATAGATAGATAGATAGATAGATAGATAGATAAAGTTTTCAACTGGAGGGGTTTTGTGTTCTAAAGGTCATAATCGGAGTAAATCTGCAAAAATTTCCAGAAATTTCAACATGGGTAGAATGTAATATGTAGTATTTCTTACGAAATCTACCTAAAAAGCAAAACGGACAAATTACAAAATTTTATGGGTCGTTTTTTTCGAAACAAGACTTTTCAAGTCTGTTTATAGGCTCTAGCGACTCAACCATTAAACTACTGACAAAAAAAAAAAAAAAAAAAAAAAAAAACTGATTAAAAATGTAATTAGTAAATTGCTTTTTAAGTATTCAAATATTAATTTTTATCCTTAAAAGAGTGACTGTAAAAGAAGCTATATAGATTAAGTCTCCATGAAGAGTTTTATCTTTAAAAGAGGGGTGAAAGAATGCTTCTTTTCTTTTTTTCTTTGCTTCGTTTTCTTTCTTTTTTTTTCTTTTTATATTTATCTGAAAATGTAAGATTTTGTTTCAAAAATTTAATATAGTTTTTGTAGATTATTTATTATTAATATGTTTTACAAAATTATGAATTTATAAAAGTAAAAAATAATATTTGAATACATTAAAAAACATTTTCTTTCTTTTAATCAAAATCATAATAATAAATTTAGCGACGATTTTAGGGCGGCATAAGTCAAAAAGTATGATTTTTTTTGGAAATCTGTTGTCTGTTTAATTTGTCAGATAGTTGATCGTGATTATTTATCAAATAGTATCATCTCGATAAGCGAGGATAACAACAATGATAACAACTTACCAAGTCTTATCCTGACAAGACTAACTATGCCAATGTGATGCTACTGATATTATCTATTCTTGATTTCAAAATTTTACAGAATGTGAAATTGGTAACATGTGACGATATCTCTTTAAATGAGTGTATACATTCATTGATATATCATATAAGATAGTAAGGAGATATCAATGAACTCTGTATAATGACTATCGTGTCAATGAACGTATTCATATTATCTTTAACCCTTTATCTACTGATGGTACTTATAAGTATGATTAAAATAACTTGTTATAAAATTCATTTAATTCATCGATTAGTTGTAATACAATTTAGAATGAGTTATAGATACATTACTTTATCTTGTTTCAAAAGTATTATGGGTTACACAAAACAAAAATATTTTTAAAAGGATGATTACTTTTGCCTTTCCATCTTTTCAGCCTTCTTGGCGTTAAGGGGGAGGGGGGTATTTTTCAATTCAGAAATATTTCTATATTTCTATTGTAAGAACATTATATTTGTATATTTCCTAATTCTACAAAATACTAAGAAAAATATTTAAAATAAAAGGTTTGAGTGGGGTTATAAATATTGCACAAAATCCCTATAAATTCAAATTTAATTAATCCTACTAAATCCTTCAATCCTTCTAAAATCCTTCTAAAAAATATTAAATGATTATGTAAATCTTCTAATGTAGTTTAAACAATTCACGAAAAATGCTTTAGAAGATAAAATTTTCAGGAATTCATAATTCAGTACATAAAGGGTTAAACGGAATTATGAATTAATAATGGTACTGTCATCAATAAATTCAGTGATATGTATTCGATATCAGAATATAAATGGAATTGGTTTTCATTAACCCTTTATGCTCCGGCGTTACTTTAAAGTACCATAAAAATAACTCGTTATAAAATTCATTTAATACATCGATTAGTAGTAACACAGTTTAAAATGAGTTATAGATATTTTACTTTATCGTGTTCCAAAAGCATTATTGGTTGCACAAAACAAAAATATTTTTTAAAAGATAATTTCTTTTGCCTTTGTATCTTTTCAGCTTTCTTGACGTTAAGAGATTGGGGGGGGGGGGGGGAGTTTCAGTTAGGAAATATTTCTATATTTCTATTGTAAAAACATTATATTTGTGCATTTCCTAATTCTACAAAATACGAAAAAAAAAAAAGATTTTAAATAAAAGATTTGAGTGGAGTTACAAATATTGCACAAAATCTCTATAAATTCAAATTTAAGAAATTAATTTTAATTGGCAAAATCCATCTAAAACTTATTAAATTATTGTGAAAATCTTTTAATGTAGTTTCAAAAATTCACGAAAAATGCTTTAGAAGACGAAATTTTCATGAATTCATAATTTGGGACATAAAGAAAGGGTAAAGAGATTATTTATTAGAATCTGCGGCCTCCTTTTCCCCTTTTAGTGCAAAATGAATCCTTTGCTATCACTAAAATTTAAATAAATGCTGGAATTTCTACACAAAAGAGGAATTCACAGAAATAAAATATAAATTTTGGAATAACGGGTATTTTTTGATGAGAATGCTGTTCATCTTATAATAAACTTTATGTTCAGAAAATTGAGTCTTTTAAAACATATCGTTAGATTTTTTTTTCTTTTACAAAACTAAAAACGAAATTTGTTGGTTTTTTTTTAAAAATATGTATGTAAAACAAAATTTAATAATTAAATATTTAAATATAATAATTTCGTAATTTTAGATTGAAAAAACATAAAGTTAACTTTATTAACACTTTTTACACATATTTATTGCTATTTAAAATATTTATTACTACTAGATATATATTCCTTTCTTTTTAAAAGGAAAGAATGAAATTATTAAAAATCTAATCTTAATATGATATAATCAATTTTTTTTTTCTCTTTACAGATTAAAGCAGTGGTTCTCAACCGGTGTGAAATGAGAGAACCTCAGGTGTGCTGAGAAAAATTTCAGTAAAGTTCTAACAAGATATTGCGAATTAACAATAAACATTTATACTTTCAGAGAAAAAAATAAAAAGTTACCATAGAAAATTCAGTACAAATATTCGAAATAGATATCATATAGTGAAAACATGTCCGTGTGTAACGCTGACGTCATACTCACGGTGACAACGACCTGGCCAATAAATGACACTTTTATTGCAATCTATATCATAAAGCATAAACATGCCTGTGAGTAAAACTGACCTCATATTGAAAGTGACAACATCTGACCAATAAATTTCACTTTTACTGCAATTTATTTTTTTAACTTATAAATATAGCATAATTTCAAATTTTACAGCATCGAATAGAAATTGAAAATGTTTTTTCAGATGCGATTTGTTTGAAAACTGTATCTCAATTTGCTGATTTTTTTTATGGTTTTAAAAATAATTTTCAAGCAGGATTTAAAATATCTATTTTTATCGTGTGCAGCGCGATTACGAAAGATTAACTCGTTTACACTAAAAACAATAAAAAATATTATTGAATATTAACCGCATTGGTTTCCGACTAATATCCCATAAGGAAATTAAAACTTCATTATTAAATAAATAATAAAATTGTTTTTTGTGTTGTTAGTGATCAATCTAAAAAAAAATACAGTAAACTCTGCCTAAGGCGGAATCGGTCGGGACTGAGAAAATTTTCCGTGGTAGACAATATTCCGGCTTATGCAAAAAAGCTCCCCCCCCCCCCCCCAAAAAAAAAAGCACAAATCGTATAATTTTTTACGTTCGTAACTTTTATTATCGTTCTTTAAAATGAAAATTTTAGTGAAATCCGACTTGTTATTAAATTTATTGTTTTTAATAATTTCGTAAAACATTATTTAAACACAATAATAAATATTACCAATACGAAATTGCTTTAATTCTCAAATTTATTGAAAATCATTTAATTTAACCAATACAATTACATACCTCATATTTCACATAGTAGTTTAAAGAATTAAAAAAAAAATATTTTATCGATCTTTTGTTTTCCTTTAGGTAAGTCTCTTATTATCGGTATTTTTTTTCTTTGTACTATAAAAATATTTTCGAGACACCTAATTCATCTCAAGCAGTCCTGATATGTTTAAAGTCACCGCTGTCTTCAACGTTTTCAGAATTGTGAATATCAGAATTCTTCATTTGCATACTATACTACAAGCATACACATCACAAGCATAATATACTTTACTTTAGACAACACATATTTTCATAAATGTGTACTCTACTAGTAATAATAAGAATAACTTTTAAATACAATTTTTTATAGGAAAAAATGGCATAAGCAAGAATTCCTTAAAATTTAAATAGTTTCTCTTCTTTTGAATTAACTTTTTTGAAGTATTACGGAATTTAATTATTATTGAGTTCGACATTGAGTATTTGACGTATATAACCAGTTTTAAAGTTTCGTAAACGAAATGCCTTTCATTTTTCAAATATCCTTTTTTCCGCGTTATGCAAAATTTTGGTTTCGATGGGACATTAAAACCTTTCCGTTTCCGCATTAGGCAGATTCCGGCTTATGCAACAAGAATTAATGTTATTTTCTATGGGTTCGCCGGGACTTGAAAACTTTTCCGCGGTAGACAGATTTCCGGCTTGCACAGAGTCCGCCTTTGACAGAATTTACGATATAAGCATATTACGTAAATCTAAAATATGTGTTAGTTTTTTTCGCTAAGAAAAAAAATGGATTTTGCCTATGTTCTTTACACTGGCAGAATGTTCTATTACCCGAGTCTGGTTTGGATACCCTTGTATTGATAAAGAGTAAACTAGACAGAACTGTTACGGAAAAAAAACTTTACAAGCTTTATTTTTATGTGCACAAATTTTGAATAATACGTCAGCCAAAAGCGCTTTACATAATTTCTCTGGATTAGAAGAAAAATATCTGTTTTACGCGCAATGCAATTACGTGTCAGCAAATATTTATGTGTATTACCGGTTAGAAAAAGTTAGAAGAAAGAAATAGTAGATATTTGCAATAAAAAGAATACAACAAAAGAAAACAGATATTAAATTTGTTTTTTTTCCTCTTACTTGCAAAGTATTTCGTTTGTGTTATTAAATTAATTCAAAAAGGCTTGTATTCGTTTCGTATGTCTTTCAATCATTCTAGTCGTAGAGGGATCCAGTCAGAGCCCTGCACGGTTCGGGTTGTACCCAACCCAAACCCGGAAATTCTGCTTAAAGTCAACTCGAAACCCGACAACAAAATTATGTCAACCCGAAACCGAATGTTGTTTTAATACAATTATGCAAAAGTAACCTACAATCGCTAATACAAATTTATCTATTTTATATAAAAATAAACACATACACTCATTAAATTTTAAATATATAGTTCTTTCATTTGAAAATGTATACGATTTTCCTTTGAAAAATTGGGCCAACTCGAACCCGCCTCGAAAGAATCAAAGCTCAATCCGAAACCAACCCAAACGCGAAGTGATAGAAAATTAATATCCATGTTGATTTAATACAATTGTAGAAAATAGTTATCAATTATGTCTCTAATATGGATTTTATCTATTTTATATAAAAATGAATACATAGAAATGCATTAATTTTTAAATATATAGTTTTCTCATATGAAAATATACGATTTTCCTTTGAAAAATCGTGTCAAATTGAACCCGACTCGAAAGAGTCAAAGCTCAATCCAAAACCAACCCGAACGGGAAGTGATAGAAAATTAATACCGTATATACTCGTGTATAAGTCGAAAAGACAAAATTTGGGAGTTGAAACGGAGTGTCGACTTATACTCGAGGTAGTAAAAAAAAAAAAAAAAAAAAAAAAAAAAAAGGCAGATAATCGGCGAATGGGCAAGTAATCACGTGATAGAGAAAAGCGGACAATGGTCATTTCCCTGTGATTGACAAAAAAAGCTCAACAATAATGTCCCTGTAATTGTTCTTCACCAATTTTCTCTTGGAACAGAATTCCCTTCAATACAAGGGCATTCCTTTCAACATTTTAATCCCCTTTTTAAAAAGAGTTCAACTTGAAAATGCTTCTAAATATCTCTCCTAAAAGTCCTACAATACAAAGAAGTAAATTTTAGCAGTCTAAGTAAGTTGTTTATCCTTGTCAATAAGGCTTGAATAGATTTTTGAAAGAATTTTTTTCTTTTCAAATATTATTGAATTGGTGTGAATAGGTTTCAAAATAGTTTAAGCTTCTTCGGTTTTACATAATTATACAGTTTTAAAACGTTGAATAATAATAAAAAAGAAAGTCTGATTAGAAACGTAAAAAAGTTTACTAATTAAATGAAAATTTATTAAGTTTTATATTTAATAAAATAAAAGCCATTTTTGTGCATTTCAGAACGATGAACCTATTTGGAACTTCCTCTGTTTGTTAGCGTTGAAAATGTCCATAGCAAAAAAAAAAAAAAAAAAAAATATATATATATATATATATATATTTTTAGCAACTACCTATCATACAGAGCAACAAAGAACCATATTTTTTTTTCTTTGTGCGTATGTGCAATAGTAGAAAAGGGGTCATTATTCATTTTGACTGTTTTGAGGAAAAAGTAATTTATTATTGTAAATTTCTTTGAATTATTATTGAAAAAAGCGATTTCCCTGGGAAATAGGTTACAGATGGAAGATGGCATCTCTTTCTGTTACATCTATGATTATTATGAAGTGTTTGCAGATGGGAAAAAAAATAATAGTGATTATTAAAGTGATGGTGTTTCTGCGGAATCGAGGGCATTGACCTTTTTTTTCCATTATTAACTGAATTTCAACTAGAGTCCTGCCCGAGTCGGGTTGTATTCCAAACTCGAAAATTCTATTTCAAGTGAGCCCGAAACCCACCCGAATCCTACACATTTTATGAAGAAGTGAAAGAAAATTAATCCATATTTTAATACAATTATGGAAAAGTAGTCTTAATTATATATCTAACATCTATTTTATATTTTATGCAGAAAAATAACATATATATATTAATTAATCTTGAAATATATAGCTTTTATAATCTGGAAAATATTTAGGACTTTCTCTGAAAAATTACTTCAACTCGAGCCCGACAAGCAAGAATTAAAACCCAACCCAACGCAATTAAAGTCAACCTGACTCGAATCCAACCCACAACTTACAAATTTACGTCAATCCACATGAAACACGGGTCGTATCGGGTTCGGGTAAAATCGGGTTACCCGACCTTATGCAGAACTCTTCTTCCAATAAAGAAGCTTATATAACCCGTTTGTATGTGTATTTTAATGTGTGTCCACGCTAGTGTTATCAGGTCCAGTGTCCCAAAAAGAAGGACAGGTAGACCAAAAAGCGGGACAACGACTTTTAAATCGGGACATAAAACTACAAACTCTATTAAAAAAGAATATGTATATAACGGAATCCTGTCGCAAAGGTAAAAATTTTACTGTCCCAATGATAGGAATTCCATACTGGCTAAGACGAAAACCTGTTTAAAACAGAATTCAGTTTCGGGAGATTTTGTCTTAGAAAGTTTTACCTTACTAAATAAACATAACAGTCTTATGCAGTAAAATCCGCGAAAGCGTAATTTCTAGGAATTTAAACAAAATTTCAATTTAGCAGGTAAAATATTGCATACTATTACTATCGTATTAAATTTGTATTTGTTAAAATCGAAGTTAGTTATAACAAACAAGTTCAGTTTTCACAGGGTTTACTTAATAAAGTTCTGTGAAAACACAATTGCTTGGAAACTCAAAAAATCTGATTTAGAGTGGTTTCCGCTTAGGCAGGTACATTTATGAAGTATTTCTTTCGAAGACACTTTCCCGTATTTTAGTTGCAAAGACAACAGAATGAAAAAGTATCCAAGCCGGTACGCATATAACCTACCTTTACTCGAGCAGGAACCATGGGGGAAGTTTCCGTCCTTGTGATTGGCTTCAATATGGTTTGTCTCGCCTCGATTATTATAAAGAGAAGTTTTGAGACAACTGTTCAGTAGTATATATTGTTTTCTGTTTTGAAACTCCTGTGTTTCTGTAATCTGAACTTCCGAGTTCATTTATAATGAAGTTGAATCGGTTTCCTTAAACTTAATTGTAGTTATTAGCAATGTTAAAAATTTTGAAAACTGCAATTCGAAAAATGCTTTGTTATTTTACAGATGAAGAAAATTTGAAATTGAAATTTTATCAGTTGCCAACAATGGGATTTAAATTGAATGTGGATAACAATACAGGATTGCCACGAAAACGTCTATTATATCAAACCACTTTTATTAAATTACGCCAACTGGCGTACAATCAATGTTGCCAGATTGGATATTTTCTCCTCATTTTGAGATATTTTAAACCTTAGGGTGAATTTTGGGGAGGTCAAGTATTAGTGGAGAAATTTTAGGGGGATCAACATTTTTGGGGAAAATCTAGGGGTCTTTTCCCTTCTTTTCCGTTTTAAAATTTCTTTCATTTATTTGGTAACATTGGAACTTAACTAATAGAAATTTATCCATCGTACAGTTTACGCGTGTTTTAAGTTTCTATTTATCTAATTGCTCTATTTTAAATTTCTTAATTCGTGTTATTTTCTTCAAGAATGTTATCGATTACAATAAAAATGTCAGTTCGCATGTTCTTTATTATTATTATTGTTGTTGTTATTTATTGTAAATGGAAATGGGGAATTCTTTCGAAAAAACCCTTAATTTTGGGTGAAATTTTCAGCTTAAATTAGGTAAATATTTTTTATAGTGGTAAATTGAAAATAAAAAAATTCACTTTCTTGAGTGCAAAGTGAGTTGAGAACTTTTCGGAAAAAAGCACTGATTGGAGAAAAATTTCGGAACTTTTTTGGAAATTTATTTTCGACTATCTAGCAACTCTGCGTTCAGTCAGTAAATACCATTGATAACGATCTCTTGAAGTCGGAATTATTTTTTTCTTTAAAATTCCCTGTATCTTTGACTGTTGTGAAGTGATTGGTGAACATAGACTAAACATAGTGATTTTGCATAATGGCGCTTTTTTTTCTATGAAGGTACGGAATTAAACATAACGCATACAAATATGAGTAAAAAATAGTTACAAAATTCAATGTCGTCTGCACATATATTTAGAAGCACTACCTGTGATTGTATCTATATTACAACAATCGATAACCTGACAGATATTTTTATTCCTTATTGTTTCCTTTTGCAATTTCTTATCATATCGACCGATTAGGAGCCTATCTCAAGGTTAAGACTCAAGATTCTGATAACCCCGTTTTACTCGCCTACGATCCGACCAAGAGTCATACGAAGTTCTAAGGAAACAAAAAAGAAGATAATAATAATAAAATTTATTGTGGAGTAAGACTGCAATTTAATCTACACTGCAACATTAGGCAAATGTTTCTTAACACTGGGGGTTGGTCAATCAACTTCCGATCTCCCTCACTAATGTAAAGTCTATGGGCATTCGATACATTCGTATATTTACAATATCTACACGGGAAATTAATATTTTTAACTTCTGTTTTTTATGTACACTTCCTAAAAGATGTCTCTTTTTTTCTTAGTTCTTAAAATATTTCTAAAGTATAGACTCAATTTTATAGGAAGTGTTAAAATCTTACTCACAGTTCGCCCGCTTTTAACACATAAAATATTAAATTCAGCACAGATTTTAGAAATATTTTGAAAACTAAGAAAAAAAGAGACATAAGAAGAGTACACAGAAAAAAGATGTTAAAAATATGAATTTCCCGAGAAGATATTTTAAATATACGAATGCATCAAAAGTCCATAGACTTAACATTACGGAGGAGAATTCCGAAGCTGAGTGACCAGCCCCCTTAACTGATGCGATGGGGTGTTTTGCACCCCAGAGAAATTGTATATGTGCTCTATGTTTGCAAACAAAATTTTTGTGGTATTTAGATACGTGAATTTATATGTATGTACACTTACAGTAGTTTTTCAGTTGTTTTTATACTAGTAGTAAATAATATAAAATTCACAGGAAATTTTCTTATTTTAATTCGCTAAATTTTAAGGAGTGTACAAGAAATCAAATGTTGGGGTTACATATACCCCACTTTACCACTTACGTTACAAAAAAATCACCTCACGAATTATGGATTAATATAGTTTTTTTAATGTGTTAATCAGGTTTCTTAACCCGGGTGGTTCAGATGCTATCCATTCTCAAGCAAACATTTTGGTTAGAGATCGACCGAAAATTCGTTTTCGTTTTCGGTGAAAATGCTGAAGAAAATTCGGGCGGACCGAAACTATCTGTATTCCTAAAATATCGTTTCTTCTTTCGGAAATTTTCAACATGACTCATTAATTTGAGCTGTATCGGCGCAAATAAGACATTATTTATTGCTACGAACGTTATTGTTTATAATTATCAGTCATGACTGACTCAAGGCATGGGTGCAAATTATAAAGCAAGTAATGTATATAGGACTAAACTTTGGCGACTCTTTTCACTTGCTCATTAAAATCTGCAGACTTAACAGTAATAGAAAACTTTTAATAAACCACAGAAGTGTTTCGAATACTCTTTAAGAAAATTCTAATATAACAGATGATCATTGACAAAAATCACTACAAAAGATAAATTGGGGTACGTATACATAAACATTTTTAATTAGACGAAATTCGTAGAATGAAAAAATCCTTCTGTGTCGTTGATGATTTGCATTTTATTTTATATGGAAAAAAAAAATTGGTCAGAAGCACATTGAGCTAACTTGGACCAAACATGTATAGTTAATTAATAATTATGAATATTTAAGAAACACGTGTACTTAATTAATAATTATGTAACGTAAGCTGCGGTAACTGGACCCACGAAGTAACTTGGCTATTTTATAAAAAACCATTGACGTCTTTTAAGTTTTTGCTTTTGTCAACATTGCACCCCCATCTCTACTTCTTAAAACAACGTGTTCAATCATAACTCTGCCTTTCATGTGATAGGTTGCCGAAAATTTAGGTGTGTTCTTTAAAAACAACGTCCATTTGGTTGATCTTCCTGGGCTTTTTATTAAAATACGGTACGTACTTTTACTAAACAATCTTTCTTTTTTAAAGATTAGACACATAAATACATTAATATTATTAGGTATCTATACATATTTACTTCATGTTTCTAATGTAAGGCGGGTGTTTCAGTTACCAGTTACCCCATAATTTTTTCACGAATGGGGTAACTGGGAAATGTATCAGGGGTAACTGGACCATATGGGATCCAGTTACCCCAACAGTTATAAATATCTTTTTGAGTTTCTCTTACTATGGGAAATTAATTTCTCCACTATTTTTTTTTTGCTTGCAATAAAAAAAATTACTTAATACTTTATTAAAATTACATAAAATTTTCAAAACGCATGTGGGGTGTATCAAACCAAATTTCTTAAGTATGACAACTATAGCTCGAAATTTTACGATACAGATGAAGAGGCGTAAATAAGGCAAAGTGAAATTTTTAGAAAATTATCGAAACGAATAAAAAATAGTTTTGTTCGATATAAAAATATGGTTACATTCTCCACAGGTTAATTGGACATATCGAACTTCCATTGTGGTAAATAAAAAAAAAAGAATGAAATACTTAAGTACTCACGTAGCCGTTTATTCTTAGATTTATCTGGTTATTTTTTTCCTTTAAGTACTCATGTAACTTTTATACTTACTATCTTCTACTAAACTGCATAGGTATACGTACTTAATTTTTATGTTTTTTGTATAAATAAATCTAATATTTTCACTTTTAGTGGGTTTTTTATACACATTGACAATAAAGGTTTTTTTTAATACGCCCTTTAGTTGATATATAATGTACAGTCGTGGGAAAAAAAAAGTAAACACCCCTACTAACTCCTCAACAAATTATCGTAGAAGAAAGTTACTAGTACCGAACGATTGGAAATAAAGTCTACTTTTAAATGATGTATATAAAATTTGCTTAGGGGGCCATCTACATATTAAAACGAACCATAACTTTGTTTTTTTTTTCAATAGCAGTACCCAATTCTGACAGCATAAATGAACTCTACACCCTTCCATTAGCCTAAAAACGAATTTTTATGCAATTCGTACCATAAGTTTCCGAGAAATTAATTATTTTAAAACGAGCGTATTTTAAGGGCTGTATCCAAATTGAAGTTCCGTACTGGATTGTTAACCGAGAGAGCCCCTTCCTTGATCAAGGCACCTTAAGCGCCACTCAAGGAGTCAATGAAGCGTGTTAGATTACAGTACAGCAGAATAAATTTCAAAATTTCTACTCACTTCCATCATAGACGGCCCCTTCCCTTAAACCATCTTTTTGCCGTTTTTTAAGCATAATTTGAAAACCACTTGGAAGAAAAATGTGAAATTTTCGAATTTCCATAAAGCAGGACTTAATAAATCTAAATCCATCAAAAAAATTGTAGGTTGCAATTCATAATTTTTTCGAATATTAATTTCATAATTCATATCATAAAATTATAAAAATTGCAGATTCAGCTTATTTATGTTTGGGTATATTAGTATTATTACTACAAAAAAAAAATTAGCACATTAGGAGCATAATTTCGGGAGATATAAATAAAAATATGAAAATGTAATTTAACATTAGAAGCACTCAATTTTGAATGTTTATAATTCAAAAATTTATCATTCAAATGACTTGAAATTTGGTGTCTAGGCATAGTTTGAACCGAAGATTTGAAATATCTCGTTAAAATTGGGTATTGCCATTGAAAAAAAATGAAGTTTGGATTCGTTTTAATATGTAGATGACCCCCTAAGAAATCTTTATATACATAATTTAAAAGTAGACTTTATTTCTAATCGTTCGGTACCAGTAACTTTCTTCTACGATGATTTGTTGAGGAGTTAGTAGGGGTGTTTACTTTTTTTTTTCCACGAGTGTACATGATCTGCCTGGTTTAAATTGTTTTTAGTTGTTTACATTTTTTCTACAGGACCTGGTACCCAATATTAAAAAAACACGCGTGGAACATAAACCCTCCTATATATATATATATATATATATATATATATATATATATATTAGATATTAAAATGCAATTTTGAACATTTCTGTCTGATAGAGGGAACCTAACTGAACACATTTACAAAAGTTCAGACTTTAATTCAAATGCATATCAGCCTTTTGAAGCTGAATTGCCAGAATCTCCAGAGTCACATTGTAAAATCATGGCCTAGCTGCCTAGGTAACGTTATATTTAAGTATGTATTAATTACATAAAAATTTGGACATTTTCGTTTTCGTTTTCGGCCGAAAAGAGGAAGATTACCGGAATTCATTTTCGATTTCGGTCCTAACAATCTGTTTCGGTCGATTTTAAATTTTGGTGTTCAGCTAATATGTGTTACAAACAAACATGATAAAGCAACTGCATTAACATTAACATTGAAATTCTTATTATTTTGTTACTTTTGTATGTATAAATTTAGTTACGAAGCTGAAAATGTATCATTGAGAATGAATAGTATCCTAAAAACCTATATGCAAGTTTCAGGAAACTGCTTTTAAAAACTACTCGAAAGAGTTTCCGAAAATCAATGGCGGCAAAAGAAATTTTGATTTTTTAAATGATAATCTAAATCTCGAAAATGCGTAGTTTTCTGTGATTTCTAAAGATAATGAACGTTTTTCGAAATCATGGGTAACTCGGAAGAGGTTATTAGCCTCCGGTATGCTATTTCTATCTCCCAGCTTATTTTGTGTCGTCTCCAATAAATAAAGTTACCTTGTATAAGCCAGTCGTAAAACAAAAGCCGATGTTTCATTGTGCGATTAAATACTCTACAGCATTTTTTAAAACTTCTAAGCATCGCATATTTTCAATGTTTATACCGTCGTATCGGGAAAAAAGTACTTTTTAATGCAATTTGTTTGAAAACTGCATCTTCATTTATTTTTGAAATATTAATATTTTTGTAGTTTTTAGCGACATTGGTTTCATTTTGGCAACTCAAGTACTCTCTTTCTGTAGAAAGTAAAGAAAAAATAATTGAAAAGTAGCAATTATATCTTCTTGTTGCCATTTTCCCATAAAAACTGAAAAAATGTAATGAAAATACGTGCTATTTTGAGAAAAATATAAATGAATGATTTCTGATAAAACATGGAGCTATTATAAACTATATTTAATTTTGAGTATCTATATTAATGCAAATGACGTCATTTTACATAAAATAAAAGCGTGTGCTTTAAGTCTTTAAATTGAAATATGTTTTGCACTACAGTAGAGTCCCGATTATCCGAGTCCCGCTTAACCGAGTTATTTTCTTCTAATGGACTGGTGGCTTCTATTATTATGAAACAGCCATTATAAATGAAGCGTTAGGTGAAGATAAAAGAGCAGTCGTAAAAAGTTAGAACTCTGATTTTCTGGTCAGAATGTGAAAAAAAAATGGCCATATGTTTTTTTTTTTTTTTTTTTTTTTTTTTTTTTTTTTTTTTTTTTAATTATGGCCATTTTAATAAGAAAATGGCATCAATAAGGATATAATCGATAAAAATAGACTGACTCCATTTTCTTTTTTCTCTGCAACAATTGGAATAATCTGATTTCCACCATTTTAAAGAAATTTCAAAAAAAAAACTTTTAAAATATAAATAAAATATAAAAATGGAAATAAATTAAAAATAGCTAGTTGTGGACTCATCTGCAAATGAACAGCTTTCATTAAAAAAAAAAAAAAAAAAAAAAAAAAAAATATGTAAAAAAAAAAAATGATTCAGTAGAAAGCAAAAAAATCAGCCTTGTCTTTTAAATAGTATATAGATTAACAAATTTTCTACTGCCTACTTTCGGCATCGGGCTCCGGCTCTGATGGCACAAAATTTTCGGGCTCAAGTGGGTTCGGATATCAAATCATCGGACTCCGAAAAAATCTCCTCTGATACACATTGGATTACTTTTCCTGACAACTACTTAGGTGAAATTGCTTGTTTGTTTCTTTTTTCTTTTTTTTTTTTGCATAAAAGAGTAAAGCGCAAAAGAAGCTTTGAGAGATTATCCTAAATATACGTTAGTACAAAGGTTATGATAAAATTGTTATTTGAAGAAAATAAGCAGATTTTGTTCCAGTAGAAATGTTTTTTTAAAGTTACATTACTAACTTCTTGTTAACTTAGCAACTTTCTCTTTCATACATTAAAATAACATAACATAAAATGGATAAAAATAAAGGACTATGATTATGCTATTTAAAATGGCCATTTAAAGATTTTTCAACTTATAATACGTTTTATTTAAGTTTTGTGCCTTTTGAAAAATATATTCACTTGAAAGATTATACTTTGAATATTCTTACTTCTAACCCAAGAAAATGTACTACTAAGAAAAGAAAGAACAAATCGGAAAATGTACTTCAAACGTGTCAAATAATGTGCGTTCGTACTAATAACCAGCTTTATAAATATTCAGATCTTGGTGCAATAGCTGTTGCACTCTTATGCAAAAATGGATGAATACAAAACTTATTACGATTCTATATATTAAGTTCAGTAAATGATAAGACTCCATCTTAAATAGGACGTCATTACCATGGAAACCTAGAATCATTACCTATCATGGGAATCATTGAATTAATCACGTATGATAGCATTTAATAGAATGAAGAAAACGTTTATTAATATCTTTTTAAGTTTTGATACGATTTTCATATAATTTAAAATGACTCGACAAAATTCTTCAACGAATATATATTTTAAATTTCAAGCCATTCGGTTGGGTAACTTTTTCACTGTTATATGGGGCATTCTCACCAGTCTTTTGACTTTCGGAAATAAAAATCTGGCGAAATTAAACTTGCTAAAATAACATTTTAATCTGATAGACGAATGCCTTAATGATTCAAAATAAAGAAAAATGGTCAGCAGCAATTTTTTTTTTTATTTAACTGAGGTTTATGTTAAACTTGTGAGTTTAATTTTTCTTACCATTTTACCACTAAAACTTTTTATTTTCTTCCAAATTTTTACTTATAATGAATTTGCATAGTACCCACAGGACATTCAAATAAGAAACAATAACAATGTAGTATTTTTAGTACAAAATTTTGGTATAACATTGTCTTAAAGGGGTGTTAAAGAAGGGACGGTATAGGAAAAAAGGGACGAAATGGAGAAAAAAAAGGGACGGTAAGGATGGAACGGTAAGGAAAATTACCACCTTTTTTAGGCAAATCATGTTAAGACTAAGTGGTAGCCACAATGTTCATTGATTTTTAGAAACAGTTATTTACATTGGATTAAATATATATATTTTTTTAATTTACCTCGAAAAGTGCAGGAATATACCTTGGGGACGGTAAGACTACCAATAAAGCCACGATCTTGACATTTATATTTAAATGCCGATTTAAATTCTGCACTAAATTTCTTGTCAAAGAATTTTAGACATTCTTTCTCGAGCATACTTCTACATGAGAAAAAACTTGAAAAAAAATTCTGTGGCTGCATCTGAAGTGATTTTCTGTACAAGTTTAGCAAGAGGGACTGTAAGGATAAAAAAAACCAGGGACAGAGTTCAAAAAATAATATCAACCGTAAAAATGTGTGCAGGTTAATTTTTTGCTACACATTTATATAGAACAATTGTCCCAGTTTCGGAAAAAAATTACATCGAATTACTTTTATTGAAACAATTTTATACAGACAGCTCCAAACTTAAAAATCAGCATCAGGGACACGGGACGGTATAGGAGTTTTACTGGTATTTGGACCCTACAACATCATCCAAAACTTATTTATCTCGTTAGTATTGTTATGCAATAATGCAGTGGGATGTTCCCAAGTATATTAAATAATAAAAAAACACAAGAATATGTACTAGAATAAAAATTATTATTCAGGGACATGGAAGTCAAAAGATTACGAGAATGCCCCATACACGGACAGACCTAGACGACTACTATAGATGATACGTATTTAATTACGAACACACCTAAAAAAGAAAAAAGAAAATAGTACCATATGTTCAGTTTAGGTGTGTCCAGAATAGCAAAACAGTGCAAAAAATGGAAAATGCGTAAATAAACACGGTGTGTTGTACTTCCTTTTTCAACGAATATTTTCTTTTATGATTAATATAATATTTAGATACCCGAAGATTGCACTAGCAGCATCTATATTTTTGTTATGATCAGCAACATCATGTAATTTCTTTAAATACAGTAGCTCTATCTGCTATCCGCATCCTCATAAGTAATTTCAACAGTGAAACGAAATTTTACCATTATTTTTGTTCCGCACAGCTGATCTATAATGAGTTGTTGAACAGCTGAACTTTTGAAACAAACGAACTTTCAAGGAAACGAACTCAGCTGCTTTTCGTAACGAACAACAGCTGAGTTCGTTTCCAAGAGTACAGTGGTTAGTAGTAGTACACTGTAAAAAAAGAAAAAAGTTTCTTAATCTATCTCTTATCTTTCTTAAAGTTAATAAAAATAATAAAAAAATATAATATATAAAATAAAAAAAATATATAATAAATATAATATAACCTCTTCCGAGTTACCAACGTTTCTAAAATGCCTTTTTTCGTTAAAAACCTTATAAACCAATAATTTTCCAAAATTTAAAGAAACGGTACTGAAACTACAATTTCTTTTGCTGTCGTAATTTTCAGAAACGTTTTCGAGTAGTTCCGAGCAACTAAAAGAAAAAACTAATTAAAGTAATATATATATATAGAGAGATATAATCTTTTCCGTATTTCTAACTTTTGTTTGAAGAGCGAAAAATATCTGAATAAATACGATGTAATGTTCTTTTTTCGACGAATCCTTTCTTAAACTTTTTGATAAATATCAGGATAATCGAGGATTGTACTAGTAACCTCTATTTTTTGTTACGATCAGCAACATCATATAACCTTTTTTTTTTTTTTTTTTTTTATGCACAGTAGTTCTAACTGCAATCCGTTTCCTCATAAGCGGGTTTGGTTGTAATACTTTGACTGATACTAATTTTTCTCCTAACTTTTGTTCCGCACAGCTGATCCATTATGAGAACAAAATAATCATAATGATTATTTTCTGCAGCTGAACTTTTGAGTCACGAAATCATTAAGAATTTTTTTCTTCTACCTGAAACAAACGAACAAAAGCTGTATAGTAGTTTAATGATTCGGCAAAGCAACATAATTCACAGAGAAGAATTATTGATATCTAAAAGAAATATTTTTTTTTTTCAGTCTGTTTTAAATTTAGATTTCTGTGTTATGACGCATGCCGTTTTCATTAAAGTAATTGGTATCTCAATCATACTGATTAATAAAAAAAATCATCAGTCGTAAAAAATGAGGAACATAAGGGTATACGCTTCAGGCGGAAAAGAATATACGGGACAATATCACAAAATATGAAAATTGTAGTCCGCACAATAAAATGTCTATTAAATGTTAGATAATGCAATTTTCTTTTTTACATTCTAATAAAAAATATTCTTAGAAGTATTTTCAAGAGGTATTATATTCACAATAACACAAAAATAAAGCAATTAAAAGACTTAAACTTTCAGAATGTCATTTTCCTGGCATGCCACACGGTGATGTGTGCAGAGTAAAAGGCTTTCTGTTATACTGTACAAATATCTTTTTCTAGTTTTTTAAATTTCTAATTATTAATTATACCTTATATAATACATATATGAGGAAGGTAACAAGTTCTGTATTTTACAAATAATTTTCCATAATTAAAATATGATTGTCACTGAAAATGAATGTCATTTTCCTGGCCTGCTCATTTTAGTTCTTTATGAGGTATAAAGATGACGCTCCAGGGTAATTCTTCTTGTTCTTGACATAGTTCAAGTCAGAAGTAGTAAAATCATTGCAACCTGCAAGATCTTTTAGATATTTCTTTGAAAATAATGTGTTTAAAGGCTTTGTAAAAGTTGAATAGACTTTTATTATGTCATTTTCCTGGCTTCAATAATTTACAAATAAAACTTAAAATTACACTGAGTTTGAGGTACTATAGAGGAAACATGTTCCTTTAAATGAAATTAAAATGTTAAATCTAAAAAAGAAAAACAAGAATGTGAAAAATGTTTTAGAATGAAATTGTCATTATCCTGGCACACATATGCCAAGAAAATGATATATTATTTTAATTACATAAAAATGAACTTAACCCTTAAATGCCGGATTTTTCAAAAATCATTGTAATAATGTTTTTCGGCTTTCATTTCTTAAATAAATCATGGGAAAAATACTTTAAAAAATCATATTTTGTTTTAAGTATAGTTTACGGCTAAAAAACAGTTTGTTACTAATCCGCAATACTGGTGTTAGAGGTCTGCACGGGCCGGAATTTCCAGGCCCGGGCCTGGCCCGGCCCGAAGGAAAGCTATTTTGGCCCGGCCCGGCCCGGTGTAAAAACTGAAAGTTCGGCCCGAGCCCGGCCCGTACAAAAATCAGTGAAAACAGGCCCGGCCCGGCCCGGCTCAATTTCAACAAAAAATTCCGTTTTTTCTCGATATACAATTAAGATTCTTTTAATGAATAATGCATGCATATTTATGGGAACATTTTACAGTATATTTTAAATTACTATGTGTTCGCAAAATAGAAAACACACAATAGTAAACATTAACGATTACTTACAGTGTTTTAGTCAACGTCTCTACAGACGTTTCAAAATTTAAATAAGGGTTCATTAAAAGATTATTGTAGTTTAGAATAAAGTGTTAAAAAACATGATAACTTTTGAAACTTATAATAAAAAGTAGATTTGTGAAAATATTTCTGCCATTTTTAAGCCTTTTCTCAAATCCAAAGCAGCTACATTTTGATACATTTATGAATTCATTTCTTTTCGGAAACGCATGAGATTGGCAGGTATTCTTATTCAGAAACCATGTAAATGCCGTTTTTTTCTTAGATAAAAGTAATATATCTTTCAGAAAATACTGCCAAAGTTAGCGTTTTGAATCGAATTTCCGGAAGCGATATCACAGGAAAGGAGAAAAACGTACAGTCACGTGACAAGAGTCTCTGTTATCTCTGTACGTAATTTATGAAAAATGGAAACGCTATTCGATTCCAAATGCCTTCAATACTTAGACCTGTCAATTTTATGCCTTTATAGTTAAAAATGAGTCAGAAAATGTGTCTGAAAGTTTCGCATTGTTGAGCAGTAAATATGAGAACCACCTTAAGGTACATTTCCAAAGATACTGTTAACAGAAGTTCATTATTGCTATTAATACTTTTACAAAACATAATGCCTGTCCTACACATCCTGAGAACGATTAACACCAGTTCCGTCCCGGCACAAGTCTGCCGATAAAATTAAACCCGGGATCAGGCATCATGTAACTGTACGATGCCGATCTCTACGATGGACATGTTACATTTCTGTAGTGATGTTGTTAAGCTCGCATCGGCTCGTAACGCACATTTATACTTCTCGAAAAAGTCTTATTCATTGGAAATGGCCTCGTATTTTATCTGCTACTCTCAAATTCTTATATCGGGCCGATAGGCCCGATATATTAATTTTTTTTATCGGCCCGGCCCGGCCCTGCAGGCCCGTTCAATTTTTTTGCCGGTCCGGCCCGGCCCGGCCCGGCCCGGCCCGTTGAAAAAATTGCCCTAATTCTGCCGGCCCGGCCCGGCCCGGCCCGCGGGCCGGGCCGGGTACGGGCCTCGGGCCAAGCCCGGGCCCGTGCAGACCTCTAACTGGTGTTTAACTGAAAAAATAATTTCCCTTGATAAAATTCTATAATATTAAATACACAAGAATTTTAGGAACTATAATAAGAAATAAATTTTACTTGCTCACTGCAGGTCAAAATAGGGTATTTCGCAATCTCCCAAACAAAACAAAGAAAAACAAGTAGCAACAATTGAAAAAATAAATCTATCTTTATTCTTAAACAGCACAAGTGTTGTCATCTACATGTTGAAAATCGATTTAATAATATTTTCAGAATGTATTTTATTGGCAACATTAGGCATTATAGTTTCAATATTATTCTAATAGTATTTTAGAGCCTAAATTGGGTATGTTGCCGAAAAGCAACACCAGGCATTTAAGGGTTAAGCTCTTCAAACTTTAACAATTTTACGCGTAAATTTCTTTATTCAACTGCTCAAAAAACATTTTTAAAAGAATCAGAAGCTTTGAAACGATTTAAATTTTCAAAATCTCACATTTCATGATATTCACCCATACGCTATATCTAGTGCTTTGTCCACTGCCACAGAAAAAGAGATAGAGAGAATAAGAACGAAAAAACAAGCGTCGAGCATAGATTATGACACACTGTCCAACACATTCAGAATATCGTAACAAAACTTCACGGTTTATTAATGTGAAAGACCATGTTTAATGTTGGCTTAAGTTCAAATATATAATGTTTCTGTAAAGTTAAGTTTATCAAAATAAAAATGCATTTCTATATTTTCCCAATTAGTTTTCCCAGTTTCTCTGCACAACCAATAACACTTAATGTCTTTTTAAAGAAACAGTAAAGTTTCAATGACTTGTTTAAAATGTTTGAAGTTCATTTAATTATGTGTAAAATATCAGTTTATTATTTTTTAATATTAATTACTTAATAGATGCTGTGAATTTTATTTTGCAGTTGTACAGAGTATGTACTTTCACTGGCCCTGTTTGCCACGTCACACCTTGCTCTGTTTACATTGTAACTATGGTTGGTTGGCTTCATGGTTGAGTGAGTGTGGGGCAGGGAAACCATTTCATGTCAGTTAACCTGCAGTTAGTTGGTTTTGCTGCTTCACACTTGCAGTTTAAATTTTAATATTAATTTTTAACTGTGTGCTTTAACCTCTTTTTCATTTAGTATATAAGCCATGTGTTTTTCCTTTGAGGTGTGGAGATGCAGTGAACTATCCTGTTGCATAGATTAACATCCAAGATGGGAATATTTCCATAGAGCGTAATGGTAATGCGATTGCGATCGTAGCGCCTTTAGTGACAATGGGCAAGAAACTTCCCATCCTTGTAAAATTTTTATTATTGAGTATCTACCTCATCGTGATCTTTCTTTTTTTAATGTTGCATGTTTACGTTTTCAATAGAATCTTACACCGATACATGAACATAGAATAGATACTCTATTTTATATATCTAATATCTATTCTATGTTCATGCACGGATATATCTTTTTTTTTCTTTTTTCTTTTTTTTTTTTTTTTTTAACATGATGAGTGAACGATTTAAGTGCAACGAAAAACATGGTAAAAATTTCGTCATGAATGCTATATATGAAGTAAATATGATACAATTGGATTTAAAGCTACATAAAGTAATAGTGTATTGCACTCTACAAATCCAAGAAAATTTCATAAATATTCCCATTCGGTAGGAAAATTTTCATAGCCAATGATTTATTAATTTATGAAGTTTAACGTATTAAACAATCGTTACAATAGTCTTTTAAAATTTACGCATTTTCACTTCCTTACAGATAAAATAAAAATATTGTTTTTAATGTAAATAACGTACAATCAATTCAATAATATTTATAATATTAACATATAAGAAATAATAATAAAATTACAGATGGGGAAAAAATTCTTTCGACAAATTTTTAGACTTATATAAATCTAACAGTTAAAAATAAATAGAAGTACTGGCATTACACTCAATAAAGTTTTATTCGATATGAATAAATTAACACAATACCTGAATTTGATTTTTTACAATTTAATCTCACAAACTTACATATTTACGTTATTAACAGAATTTTCTGGGGGATTTCTTTTTATATTATTAGTCTAATTATTAGAGATGCAACGAATATTCGGCCGAAGCCGAATATTCGGCCCATTCGGCCTGTCTGCCAAATATTCGGCTTCGGCCGAATATCAAGTCCATTATTCGGCCAAGGCCGAATAATACTGTAATAAATGTTTTTATATTTATACAGTATAACATTTTAATTTGGAAATTTATATTCATCATATATAAAGAAAATTTTATTTGAAATTAACTAACACTTTTTTTTACATTAACTTTTATACTCCGAATGGGCTATATCTACCCTATATCTATAATATCTACCCATTTTTATATAAGAGGCTAATTTAGGAATAATGTTAAAAAAATTGCATGCTGTATCAGTAAGCACAAAAAGTATCTGTAATAAGCTAACAACATAATCTGTTAAATTTAAAATGAATCTATTCAAAATTGTTTAATACAGCTGTACAAGCTAATTCAAAAAATTTTTTATCATAATGGGAAATTTAGCATTTATCTCTTGTTACATAAAAAAATATTTCTTTCAATAATATTTTGAATTATAATTATACCTATAAAGAACATAAATATATGATTGATTAGATATAGATGTATTATATGTATAAAATATTTAAGTCGTATAAGTTGCAATACTTAAGGGTTTTTTTTTTTTTTTAGTAAAATACGCTTAAAAGTTAAATATAATTTAAGTGATTTTTTAAAGTCTGTTACTATTTCTTATTAAATAATGAAAGAAATGTAAATACTAAATTATTTTAATTAGTATGCATTTACGTTTTAGATATTTTTTTCAAGAATAGAATTGTAATGCCTTAAAAAACAGTTAAAATGTTTTCAATAAACGTACATTGTGATGCACAAATAATAATAATTCAGCATTCTCAGGTGATAGTTTATTTCATTTTTTTTTTTTTTCGTAAATGTTACCTGCTTCTGAAAATAATCTCTCACTATATATGGTACTTCCTGGTGCAGAAAGGTACTTTTTGGCTAATTGTGAAAGGTTTGGAAAGTCTTCCGAATTTTTCGCCCACCACTCCAAAGGACACTGTTGTCTTTTTAGTAGTGGCTGGGAAAGAAAATTACTAATTTCTTTTACTTCTTCACATTGAGGGGCACTTTCTATAGAGTCTTCACTGCTGACAGCAAACAAACAAATAATAATAATAAAGATAAATAAAAATTTTGTTAATTGTGAGCTTTATAAAGTCTACAGTGATTTCTTTCCACCATTTTAGAGGATATTCCTTTCACTCTTTCTATCAGTGGTTTTTCTTAAGGTATTAAGATTTCTTATTTTTTATTTTATTTCATCTGAAAGCTGAAGCTTATGTTTCTTAGTACTTTTAAAATTTTGTCATTATTTTAAAATGTAACAACAACATACATAATTTCTATTAAAATGTAACTAGACAGTATCTGATGAGAAACTTTTGCTAAGAATTTTTTTTTTTTTTTTTTTTGGGGGGGGGGGGGGGGGGGTCTGAATTACATTATTGAGACAATTTTTAGGCCGAACATAGCCGAATATTTTTTCAGAGTAAAATAATGCTTTAAAAAATTAAAAATTTGTATATGAATAATTTTTTAAAAGAAAACAATACATTTTAATTGTGAAATATACAAGAATTGTGCATATAGTGCATACTAAATTTTGTTTTTAGGCAAAAATAAGTTCACTCTTCGGCGGCCGAATAGGCCGAATATTCGGCTGTAACTTGGCCGAATATTCGGTATTCGGTTATTCGGCCAAACCACTATTCGTTGCATCACTACTAATTATCATTTTATAAGTTAAAAGTGAACAAGACAAGTACGGTAAAAAAAAAAAAAAAAAAAAAAAAAAAAAAAAACTAAAAAAACCCAGCTAAATAAATAAAGCAAGCATAAATAGAATATCGTCTGACATCTGCTTCGTTTTAGGAAAGAATAGATATTCAAAGCATAGAGCGTAAACATATTTCTTCAACATAGGTAAATTTCGAAGTCTTGTTAATTCTTCCCCCTTGTCGGTAGGTAGTGACGCTAGCACTGTTGCCATTACAGATTTTGCCGTAAATGTCCCATCTTGGTCCTTAATCTATGTCCTGTTGTGACTGATGTTATATTATGCTTTTGCAGGTTATTGATATTGGCTTGTGCTGCTTTTCTTATGCTGTCTGGTACATAGATTAAGGACCAAGATGGGACATTTACGGAAAAATCTGTAATGGCAACAGTACTAGCGTCACTATCGGCAAGGGGGAAGAACTAAAAAACTTTCGAAATTTACCTATGTTGAAAAAATATGTTTATTCTCTATGGTTTGAATATCTATTCGTTCCTAAAACGAAACATGTATCAGACGATATTCTATTCATGCTTGCTTTATTTATTTAGCTGCTTTTTTTTTTTTTTTTACCGTACTTGTATTGTTCATTTTTAACTTACAAAATGATAATTAGACTAATAATATAAAAGAAAGCCGCCAGAAAATTCTGTTAAGAATGCAAATATGTCAGTTTATAAGATTAAATTGCAAAAAATCAAATTCAGGTATTGTATCAATTTATTCATATCGAATAAAATTTTATTGAGTGTAATGTCAGTACCTCTATTTATTTTTAACTTTTAGATTTATACAATTCTAAAAATTTGTTAAAAGGAATTTTTCCCTATCTGTATTATTATTATTATTATTTCTTATATGTTAATATTATAAACATTATTGAATTGATTATACGTTATTTACATTTATATTTTTATTTTATCTATAAGGAAGTGAAAATGCATAAATTTTAAAAGATTATTGTAACGATTGTTTAATACGTTAAATTTCATAAATTTATAAAACACGGACTATAAAAATTTTCCTGCCAAAGGGGAATAATTATGAAATTTTCTGGGACTTGTAGAGTTCAACATTTCGTATATTTTTATGTTACACCATTTCTTTTGATACATAGCATTCAAGACGAAATTTTCACCTAGTATTCGTTGCACTTAAAACCGTTCACTAATCATGTAAAAGAAAAAAAAAAAAAAAACATATATCCGTGCATGAATATAGAATAGATATTAGATATATAAAATAGAATGTCTATTCTATGTTCATGTATCGGTGTAAGATTCTATCGAAAATGTAAACATGCAACATTAAAAAAAGAAAGATCACAATAAGGTAGATACTCAATAATAAGCATACTAGAAGGATGGGGAGTTTCTTCCTCATTGTCACTAAGGGCGCTACGATCGCAATCGCATTACCATATTACGCTCTATGGGAATGTTCGATCTTGGATGTTTTATGGTCTGGTACAGCTATGCTAACTTAAATTTTATTATCCATGCATGAGGCTAGCCAAGCTATGGAAAGGTTGTTCTTAGAAGCCACGATTATATTGTTGTTGTTATACTTTACCTGTTGTTACTACTAATACATTTTACCTCAAGTTATTACAACATCCGAGGAATAAATATGTTACTCCTTTTAAAAACCTTTGTTTTAACTTGTGGCTTTATACACCCAGAGAAGTAAGACATGATGGTTATTCTTATAGTACAGTGATCCACGGACTCTACATTTAAAACGTCTGCAAATGCGTTAAATTGATACCGGGTGTCCCAAAAAGGACTGACTGATTTTAAAATTCAATAACTTGCAAACGGTGACAGATATTTAAAAAATTCTTGCAGGAGGGTTATGCATAAAGTCAAAAGTTTTTTTACAGTGATTTTCAATTTTAGTTCGAATTACAAACAATAGATGGCGCTGCGATCAATAGACGCTGAATTCAGGCTCGATTTTTGGTACTTCGTGGCCCGGATAATACATTTCCATCTCCTTTTTCAGCATGGAACAAGAGAAAGAACCAGAAATCGAGCCTGTATTTAGCGACTATTGCTCACAGCGCCATCTATTGTTTGTAATTCGAACTAAAATCAAAAATCACTGTAATAAAACTTTTGACCTTATGCATAACCCTCCTGCAAGAATTTTTTAAATATCTGTCACCGTTTGCAAGTTATTGAATTTTAAAATCAGTCAGTCCTTTTTGGGACACCCGGTATGTGTTTTCAAATTTAACAAATGTTTTCAATGTAACTCAGTATGTATATATTTTATGCATCATAAACAAGCTGCACAAAGTAATTCTGGTACATTTCTGTTTATTACCGGAAATTGCTGAAGTTGAATTTTCAACTATATTATGTGTTTCCTATTGAACTAAATTTTTGCATACTATGTGTGTAACAATACAACAAACCTTTAGATCATATACAGGGTTACAAGAAGATTTCGGATAATTTTCCGACTGTATATGGGAATTGTTTAACCTTTTCTGGGACATTTTTTTATGGTGAGAAAAAAATTACTTATTTTATTTATTTTATTTTACGATTTATTCATTTTGTATTAATAGGAATTCAAAACACGAAATGAGAAAAGCAATAATAATTCACAAAAAAAGAGAAATAATAATAACGTTCGCATTTGTGGCCGCTGAACGTTCGTTAATGATAATTTATGAGTGAAATGATTTCTTATAAAATAAAAAAAAAACTAACAGTAAATTTCTTACTTACATTTCTACAAATTATTAAAACTTAATATATTTAATATTAGTTTTTTTTTTTTTTTTTTGCAAATATTAACGATTTGTTCAAATAATCCAACAACACTGACTGCCGAAAAATTACTTCACGCTTTTTTTTACTTTCTTCTATTTTCACAAGAAGAAAGTATTGGATTCGTAAAATTTTCTGACTTCCGGTTTTCGACGGATTTACATGTTTTAGGGGTCAGAGATTCCGAAAAACATGTTTTTACCAAATGTCTGTCTGTGAGTCTGTATGTGACACAAATTTTGTGGGCTCTCTAGCTCAAGAACTAACGCACGGAATTTAATAAAAATTTATATTCAGGTAGTCCCTAATATAAATTGGTGCTGATTAGTTTTTGGTGTAAATCGCCTAACAGGTGGCGCTGCTATGCTGTATTTTTCGATATTTCTGCAATAGCTCTATCTCAAGAACTAATGCACAGATTTTCATCAAACTTCAGATTCACTTAGTTCTTGATATGACTTGGTATTGATTACGTTTTGGTGTAAATCGCCCAACAGGTGGTGCTGCTATGGCGCATTTTGAAGGATTTACACGATTTCCGCAATAGATGAATCTCAAGAACTAATGGACGGATTTTAACCAAACTTCAGATTCAGTTAGTCTTTGATATGAGTTGGTGCTGATTACGTGTTGGTGTAAATCTCCCAACAAGTGTCGCTGCTGTGCTGCATTTTTCACGATTCCTGCAATAACTATCTCAAAAACTAATGTACGGATTTTCTCCGAACTTCATATTCAGTTAGACGTTAACATAAGTTATTGCTGATTATGTTTGGGTATAAATCACCAAATAGGTGGCGCTGCTAGCTGCATTTTGCTGGATTTACACGATTTCAGCTATAGTCATATCTCAAGAACTAATGCACAGATTTTCATCAAACTTCAGATTCACTTAGTTCTTGATATGCCTTGGTATTGATTACGTTTTGGTGTAAATCGCCCAACAGGTGGTGCTGCTATGGTGCATTTTGAAGGATTTACATGATTTCCGCAATAGCTCAATCTCAAGGACTAATGGACGGATTTTAACTGAACTTCAGATTCAGTTAGTCCTTGATATGAGTTGGTGCTGATTACGTGTTGGTGTAAATCTCCCAACAGGTGGCGCTACTGTGCTGCATTTTTCACGATTCCTGCAATAACATGAAGAAAGTTTTAGGATTGGTACATCCGACTAGTTATATCTCTAACTGTAGATCGGTGCAGCTAAACCATAAAATTTTTACTTATATTGTTGAGGAATTCTGTAGTAAATAAGTTATCAAATTTTTCTTATTTTTATTACTTTCTTCTACCTTTACAAGAAGAAAGTATTGAATTCGTGAAAATTTTCGAATTCCGGTTTTCGACGGATTTACACGTTTTAGGGGTCAGAGATTCCGAAAAACATGTTTTTACAAAATGTCTGTCTGTTTGTCTGCCCGTCCGTCAGTCTGTATGTGATACAAATTTTATGGGCGGTCTATCTCAAGAACTAATGCACGGAATTTAATAAAAATTCATATTCAGTTAGTCCCTGATATAAATTGGTGCTGATTAGTTTTTGGTGTAAATCGCTCAACAGATGGCGCTGCTATGCAGCATTTTTCACGATTTCCGCAATAGCTCTATCTCAAGAACTAATGCTTGGATTTTCAACAAACTTCAAATTCAGGTATACTTTGATATGAATTAGTGCTATTTGTGTTTTGATGCAAATCGCTCAACAGGTGGCGCTGCTATGCTACATTTTTCAGAATTTCCACTACTCTATCTCAAGAACTAATGCGGGAATTTTCATCAAACTTCAAATTCAGGTATACCTTGATATCAATTAGTGCTGTTTATGTTATTTATATAGAAGAAAGTTTTGTGATAGCCACAACATACTAGTTATTGATTGTAATTATAATTATAAAATTCTAAACGTCCACGTATGTGGCCAAGGACATGAAGAGGTTAAATTGTGTTATGCGTCTTCGAATCAGTTTAATTAATCATCATCTTTCACACTATTAAACCATGAAGTTTTGTTACATTATATTTTGAATGTGTTGCTAAGTGTTTCATAATTTATGCTTGACTCATGATTTTTCTTTCTTGCTTTTTTTTTTAATTTTTTTACTCATTTTATTATGGCTTCACCAAATTATATTAACTTTTCTAAATTGAATTGGATAAATGCATTCAAGACGCTGCTGTAATATAATCCGTCTGTTTCCATTTAGCATTCAAAAATGTGTCACACTTCTGCTTTTGATGTAATTTTCGACAACAAAAAGAGTCCTTTCATTCACAATGGGTTCTTGATGTGTTTGTTTGATTTTTTGTTTCACTCGCTTTTACAGCTCAGAGGTCAGAAATGTATTTTTCTTTTTCTTCTCGACGAAATGTTCTTTAGAGGTCATTTCCACTGAGGCATTACTTGATCTAAAGTACTTTGTATGGTTTCTAAACCTTCAAAGGACCGATTTATCCGGTATCTTAGAAATGAGAGCAATTCATTTTTCATTTTTTAAATCTTTCTTTTGCGGTGTAAAGAGTTTTGTGAAAATTCGTCACTGACTGAGGATGTACAGTGGCTCATATCTGTTTTTGGACACTTGTATTTTTGAAACTTACCTATAAAAAACATCATCTAAATATTAAAGGATCTACTTTAAAAAAATTTCTTATAAACTTTCTGTTCTCTATAATAAAACCTACATATTGTAATGAAAATAAATTCAAAACTTTTTTTAAAACATTAATTTACTGAGAAAGTGTTAAAAACAATCTCATATAAGTAATTGGAGACTTTGAACATTCAACAAATGCGAACAAAAATATGCAAATAATCAAACATTATAATACTTTGTTGGGTATCCTTTAGCTGAAATTACACTTTTAATACGTTTTGGCATGGATGCAACTAGTTTTTTTTGTGTAAGAATGTTCATTTTTTTTCAATTCCTCTGCTAATACTGCTTTAAGTTGTTCTTTCGAAGAAATATTATGTTTTCTTGTTTTTTTTCTCTAGTTTATGCCACACATTTTAAATTGTATTTAAATCTGTAGAATATGGTGGAGTCTTGATAATTTTGGGACAGTTGTTACAGCAGCCGTAAGCGAACATTTAGGGCTGTATGTTTAGGGTCCTTATCTTGATAAAACTTGAATGAGTTTTAAATTCCAAGTTTTTGGGCAGACCTTTTCAAGTTTTCTTTCAGGATATTTATATACTTATATTGGTCCATATTATTTTCAATGAAACTAAATTACCCATACCAGAAGCAGCAAAACATCCCCAAACCATTATGTCTCCACCTCCATGTTTGACAATTGGCAATAGGTTCTTCTGATTGAGCTCTGTGTCGGGCTTTCTCCACTCAGCTATTCAGCCATCAGACCCAAATATGTAACCTTTTGCACTCCGTTGTCGCTCTTGCAGTGACATCATTTTTCTTTTCAAAATTTGTTTTTGCACCAATAATAAAGGAAAATAAAATTTGCCTTATTTAATCAGAACATTTTTGAAATTGTGTACTTGAAGGAAACTTCTTTTTAAAAAGTGGTGCCGACCGAATAAAATTTGTGTAAGAGACGCCGGAGTCCAAAGGGTTAAATGTTGATTTATTCACAAATATGACGTTTTACCAAAACGATACAACTTTATCTACCATGGATTTTGCAAAATCCAGACATAACTTTCTTGCTCTTTCATTAACGAAAAATTTTCGTCTGGCAACTCTACTGTTGTATCCATATTATCTGATAACTCGTCTAACAGTTTTACTTTTATTGGAAATCTGTTTTCTAATCCTGTGGATTTTTCTTGATTTTATGCATAATATACCTTCTATTTCTGGGAGTTAACTTTGAGGAGCTCTTGATTTTAATTCTTTTTCAAGAGTTCCAGGTAGTTTCCATTGTTCCATTGTTGTGCAAAAACAGTTGATTGACTTACTTTAACAAGTTTTGCAATAGTTCTGAAGCTTTTACCATCTTTAAAATGTTCTACGATTAAATTACGAATAGAATTTATTATAACGTTGTAGCGCTCGGCCATGTTCCATTCAAATGTAGAATGTAAACAAATTTACAAGAAGTAGTAGTAATTTCAAATCGCAAACGATACTATTTGAAATACATTTCCATTTATAAAAAAAAATAAATGTCAAAAAATATCGTCTGTCAAAAAGTTTAGTAAAGCTTTCAAGTTTCCAATTACTTATGTGAGATTGTTTTTAACACTTTCTCTATAAATTTATTTAAAAAAAAAAAAAAAAAAATATTTCGAATTTATTTTCATTACAATATGAAGGTTTTGTTATAGAGAAAAAAAAAAGCTTATATGAATTTTTTTAAGTAGATCCTTTAACATTTAGATGATGTTTTTTCTAATTTAGTTTCAAAAACACAAGTGTCCAAAAACAAATGTGAGCCACTGTACATATAGAAAAGGACTGTAGGTAGAGCCCTGCGTCGGCGTAACTCGATTTTACCTGAACACGGTACGATCCACGAGTCAGGTTCAGGTCGGGTAAAGTCTAATTTTGACAATTCAGGGTGGGCGATTACATTAGATTAGGTCGGGTCTTGGTTTTTGCGGGTCGGATATTATTATAAGCACTTTTTCAAAATGTTCTGGATTTATTTTTAAAAAATCGGATATAATGAAACCCGACCCTTAAGAAACAAAACCTAAACTGAAGCTGAAAAAAAAAAAAAAAAAAAAAAAAAAAGAATTAACCCGACCTAAACCTGTCAGGTTCAAATAAAATCGGATTACGTCTACACAGATTTGTTTCAGTATATCACCAGTCAGTGAAATTCAAATGAAGAAGCTGCAATTTACGCAAATATGAGAGAGTGTATTTCTTGATATAAAGTAAAATTTGGTATTAAAAATCAGTTTTGAAGACAGTTTTCGACAGTTTTCGTAAAGAAATTCTGGGTACGGTTTCCTATCCGTGCAAAACTCTACTTCGAATTATCCACTGTTTCGAATTATAAAAGTTCGAATTAAATAGGATCCTTCGTAAAATAAATCTTGAAAATGCTTTTTTTAATTCATTTTACTATGTGCTTTCCAAATAGCATTGAATTTTACTAATATAACTGGATAAGTGAAGTCAAAATACTATACTATACTCTGTAATACAATCCATATTTCTAGAAGCATTCGCAAATATGTCAGATGTCTGCTTTTGACGTAATTTCCGACAACGAAAAATAGTTCTATTCATAGTAGATTCTTGATTTGTTTGTTTATTTTTCTTTTTACCTTTATAGCTCATAGGTCAGAAATGTTTTTTTTTTTCTTTTTGCTTTCAGCTAAGTATTCTTTAGAGGTCATTTCCACTGAAGCATAACTTGATCTTTTAATGCCCTTTGTATGATTTCTAAACCTTGAAAGGACGATATAACTGGTATCTTAGACATGACAGTGATTCGATTTTCAATTTAACCCTTTATATCCCGAATTATGAATTAATGAAAATTTTATCTTCTGAAGTATTTTTCGTGAATTTTTTAAACTACATTAGAAGATTTTCATGATCATTTAACCCGGGAGAACTCGCTGCATGAGATTTTCTCTCACAGTCGTACTTTTTTAAGACTCTTATTTAAATCATTTTTCATTTTAATTAAAATTTCAAAATGTTTTTCAATTATTTTACCTATTTTGTGAATAAAAGTACTAAGCAAACCAAAAAAAGTTGATATTATATGAATGTAAAGTAAAAGAAAAGCAATTGGGCATTCTCACTAGCGAGTTCTTCCGGATTAAAGGGTCTCAGAATTCTTAAAATTGAAAAAAAAAAAAAAAGACCATTTTCAACATTTAATATCTTAAAGTGTATATGATATTAAAACATAATTGTTATTGAGATGAAAGATATAAATATGTTCTTTCATTTCATGAATTTAAAACATTTCAAGATGCAGAATTAGCATTTATAGGGGGCTGCAAACTGTCAGACATTTGACGAACAGAAAATGGGTATAACAGCTCACGCGCAGGATTACAAAATAAATAAACTAGAATGAAAATTTTGGTGCCTAGTTATTCTTCAGAATGTAATAATTACCTTGAATCTAAATAAATTTGTATTTAAAGCACTTTTATATATTTTTATACAGAGTTGTATTTAGCTAATACAAAATATTTTAATTTTCAACACTATAATCACCTAATATATATATTTTTTTGAACAATAAAAAGGAAATTTTGGGTTCAGTTGATACAGACTAACATGAAACACATGTTGTGAAAATTTCATGAAAAAATATTCAGAAGTTTTTGAGATATCCTGCGCGTTATGCCCATAAACGTCATTTGGCGAAAAATACTTCAAAGTTTCGGAAACGCCGTTTCAGCTATTGAGCGGGTATAATTCTAAAAGCCATAACTTCTGTTCTAATGGGAATTTCAAGGAAACAATTACGTCAAGATATTCAGAAAAGATAGTTCTATAGCATCTAAAAAAATTAAAATTTCGAAAATATTGAAGCTTTAAGAGTCTTGAGACCCCTTAATAAATTTTAGAAGGATTTCAAAAGGATTGAAGGATTTAGAAGGATTAATTAAATTTGAATTTATAGGGATTTTGTACAGTATTTATAACTCCACTCAAATCTTTTATTTAAAATATATTTTTTTAGTATTTTGTAGATTTAGTAAATGTACGAATACACTTTCAATAGAAATATAGAAATATTTCCGAACTGAAAGTACGCCCCCCCCCCCCCCAATCCTTCAATGTCAAGAAAGTATGCACAGGCAAAAGAAATCATCCTTTTAAAAATATTTTTGTTTTGTGTAACCAATAATGCTTTTGGAACAAGATAAAGTAATGTATCTATAACTCATTCTAAACTGTATTACTACTAATGGATGTATTAAGGTGACAGTAAACTTTCAAAATCGCAAAATCTGACTAAAAAATCGATTTTTTTTAATTTGGAGAATTGTGAAAAAAATGTTCAAATTTGTCTGATACAAAAAGATTTTTTCAATTCTGTCGCGTCTTCGCAGAGAACTGCTTTTATATTTGGAAAACTGTATATATTTATACAGTTTTTTTTTTTTTTTTTTTTTTTTTTTTTGTTACTTATAGTGATAATTTCTGAAAACTGAAAATTTCGCACATTTCTACCTTTTGAAACGTTCCATGCGCATTCCTAATTATTCGATTCTTTTAAAATTTATATTGTATATTGTCTGTACAATACTACATAAATGTTATCCTGAAAAGTTGCATTTCATGCGTATTTTAGTGTTGAAATTTATATGCATATGAAAACATATAGGTACATTAAAAAACAAAAATAAAGCATAATTGTAAAAATATATTTTTCTGCTTGTAAATTGCGCGAACTTTTATAATTTAAGCCAGTTTCCATTGTAATGTATAACATGTATCTCATAAATAAATATTGTCATATTTTATGCAAAATAAATGCGCATGGGACATTTTAAAATATGACAGTTACTCGTTATTTTTAAAATTTAAAAATTAAATCATTTAAAAACTTTTCACTGTTTTAAAACACTAAATTTTGAATATAGGGGAGACCGGGGGAATGGCGACACCTTAAGGGAATTTAATTTTTTTCACCTCAAAAAAATGTTTATTTTTTAATAGTAAAATTTCTAAAGCTGAATCATTATCTTTAGTATCTGTATAAATTTAACCGTAATCATAACTGTAAAGTAAGCACACATAAAAAAAATGTCTTTCAACCTATGTACAGTGGCGGGATTTCCCAGGATACTTGGGTAATTCCGCCACTGTATCGGGGTAATGACGCCACTCTTTAATGACCTAGTAAATACATAAAACAGATACTAGGAAACACATAACCTACTAAAAATATTTAGAAAGCAATAAATAATTTATCAAAATAATGAATAATTACAATGTTCCTTAAGCTAGATTTATTAAAGTGCTAAGCTTACAATTTAACTCAAATTGGAAAAGTCACCCTTTGCCATGGTGGCGGTATTACCCCGAGAGGATAATATAGCGGAAAACCCCCAGCAAAGCCGAAAGAAGAACCGAACTTGTTCAACAAATTGCATCAAAATGTCGGCGAATGCATGTAGATTACGGGTAATATTATCTTAAGTACCTAATGTTATAATAAAAGGTGTTTACCTCTACTCATTTGAAGCTCCAAAATAAGAAGTAACTAGATGAAAACTAAATTTTTCACTAGAACAAACGAACGACGTACAACAAAATCATTCTCACTCTAGGCACTGTTTCTATTGTTGACCACTATAGTGCAGTCGCATTCACTATCTCAAACTGCAGTTAGTTTTTAAACTAGGCAAGGTGGCGGCATAACCCGGAGTGGCGCCATTCCCCCGGTCTCCCCTATATATTTTCCTGCTTGTAAATTGAGCGAACTTTTATAATTCATAAGCCAACTTCCATTGTAATATATAATATGTATTACCGTAAAATCTAATGCTGGTTAAACTGGTAAGAAATTGGTTGAAAAACTGGTTAACACGTTGAGTGCCACGGTGATTGACACTGAAGCTGAAAAATTTGCAATGTTTTAAGTAATTTTTAAGGAAGTATAATCCTGTAATAAATAAAAGGTAAGTAAATTTTAAATACATTTTCAGTAAATGCTTAAAACAATATATATATTTTTAGTTTTATATCATATTTTAGATCGTCAGTCATCGGTGAATAACACGTTCTAAACGGAAAGTTCAGTGTCAGCCACCGGCGACTGACGTGGCGCTTAACTTGTTAATAACCGTTAAATCTCATAAATAAATATTGTCATATTATATGCAAAATAAATGCGCGTGGGACATTTTAAAATATGACAGTTACTCGTTATTTTTAAAATTTAAAAATTAAATCATTTAAAAACTTTTTATTGTTTTAAAACACTAAATTTTGAATATAACTATTTAAGCTTGCCATTAAAAAGTCTTCCTATTTTCAAATGAATCCATAGAAAATTGAAGGATTTGATTTTTAATGTTCACTGTTCCCTTAAATAAATTTTATAACAAGATGTTTTAATGGTACTTTAAAGTAGCTTCAGGATATAAAGGGTTAAGGGGGCTGGTCACTCAGCTTTGGAAATCTCCTCCGTAATGTAAAGTCTATGGACTTCTGATGCATTCGTCTATTTAAAATATCTCCTCGGGAAATTCATATTTTTAACATCTTTTTTCTGTGTACTCTTCTTATAGGATGTCTCTTTTTTTTCTTAGTTTTCAAAATATTTCTAAAATCTGTGCTGAATTTAATATTTTATGTGTTAAAAGCGGGCGAACTCTGAGTAAGATTTTAACACTTCCTGTAAAATTAAGTCTATACTTTAGAAATATTTTGAGAACTTAGAAAAAAAAAAGAGACATCTTTTAGGAAGTGTACACAAAAAATAGAAGTTAAAAATAGGAATTTCCCGAGGAGATATTTTAAATATACGAATGCATCATATGCCCATAGAATTTACAGTAGTGAGGGGGAATCTTTCAGTGAGGGAAATCGGAAGCTGAGTGACCAGCCGCCTTAAGAATTTTTCTTATGCGAAATAAGCAGTTTTTGAAAAACTCGCCACTGATTGCGGATGCATGCTTTTACACTAACACACTAACTTTTGAAATTGAACTACAAAGGAAGAAAAAAGTATGTTGTGTAATATATCAAGCTACCATAAAAATGTTAATAATATAAACTTTTAACACCCCCCCCCCAAAAAAAAAATAACCCAACTTTAATGAAAAGTTTTTAAAATGTTTTTTTTTTTTTGTGTGTGTGTGTGTGGGTGAGTGGGTAGGGAGGGGAGGAAGGTGTTCCATTTCTAAAAAAGTACTAACCAATTTTGATTAACTTTAAATGGGACGAATTTGAGAGATCCTCTTTCAATTTGAAACTGAACTTTCATTAACTGAAGCTTTTGAAACTGAACTACGGAGAAAAAAGTCTGTTATGCATAATATCAAGCTACCATAAAAATGATAATAATGTAAACTTTTTAACTTCCCCTCCCCCACCAAAAAAAAAAAAAAAAAAAAAAAAAAAAATGACTTTAATTAAATGTTTTAAAGATGCTTATTTTTTTTAGGGGGGGGGGGGGAGGGGTTGTGGAATTTCTAAAAAAGTACTGAACCAATTTTGATGAAATTTAAATGGGACGAATTCGAGAGTATCTTCTTTGGATTAAAAAAATATCACATATCGTTCGCGTAGTTTCGGAGTAATCGGATCGGCGAACATACATAACAACAACAACAACAAGAAAAATACATACGCGTCGAATTGAGAACCGCCTCCTTTTTCTGAAGTCAGTTAAAAAGATTTTCAAACATTAGTTTCGAAAAAAATATCAGTTTAGCCGTAGTTTATGAATGTTATTTGCTTGGTAACATGATTTGAAGGATTTGTCACTCAAGTGTTAAAATTACAAATAGAAACATTTCTTTTAGTTTATATTGCTGCTTAGATAGTTCTTTCTTCTGTTTTAACTATGCGCAAAGAAAGGGGATTTAGCATTTTATTCTCTCCATCTGGATCTTTGGTAATATTATAAATATGTTTAGTTCAGTTGCTTATCCGAAAAAACAAAATGTCTTGGACCTTGAATTAGAATAATTGCTGCAAGAACCTCGAAACTGCTTTTTTGAATTCATTTTATTATATGCTTTAAGCTTTCCAAATGACATCGAATTTTCCAAATCGTATTGGATAAGTGAAGTCAAGGCATTATACTATGTAATACAATCCATATTTCTATTTGGTATCTGACGATTTCTGCTTTACATGTAATTTATAACAACGAAAAAGATTTTAATTATATAGCTATCATAAGTGAGAAATGTTTTCTTTTTTCTTTTCTACTAAATCTTCTTTAGAGGTCATTTCCACTGAAGCATTACTTGATCCTTTAATGCATTTTGTATGGTTTCTAAACCTTCATGGGACCGATTTAACCCTTTATCTACTGACGTACTTATAAGTACCATTACCTGGTACTTATAAGTACCATTAAAATAACTTATTATAAAATTACTTTATTAGATCGATTAGTTGTAATACAGTTTAGAATGAGTTGTAGATACATTACTTTATCTTGTTGCAAAAGCATTATTGGTTACACAAAACAAAAATATTTTTAAAAAGATGATTTCTTTTGCCTCTGCATCTTTTCAGCTTTCTTGGCGTTGGGGAGGGGGGGGGGGTTCAATTCGGAAATATTTCTATAATAAGAACATTATATTTGTACATTTCCTAATTCTGCAAAATACTAAGAAAAATATTTAAAATAAAAGGTTTGAGTGGGGTTATAAATATTGCACAAAATCCCTATAAATTCAAATTTAATTAATCTTTCTAAATCCTTCAATCCTTCTAAAATTTATTAAATGATTATGTAAATCTTCTAATGTAGCTAAAACAATTCACGAAAAATGCTTTAGAAGATAAAATTTTCATGAATTCATAATTCAGTACATAAAGGGTTAATTAATTTTATTATATGCTTTAACCCTTTCGAGGACGGTGTCCTTAAAAAGGACACCTAATTTTAATTCCAAAACTGACAAACGGCAACAAGAATATTTAATTAAAATTTTCCTATTATAATGTACGTAGAAATAAGCAAGTTCGTATTTTCTAATAAATTCTTTTATAAATTCCGGTGTCAGCCCATTATTTCATCAGTTTGTAAACAGAATTACTCCGCGCCGGTAAGGGTTAGGGCAGACCGGTGGAATGGCGCCACCCGGGGTTATGCCGCCACCCCACCTAGTTTAAAAACTAAGTGTAGTTTGAGATAGTGAATGTGTATGCACTATAGCAGTCAACGATAGAAACAGTGCCTAGAGTGAGAGTGATTTTGTTGCACTTCGTTCGTTTGTTCTAGTGAAAAATTTAGTTTTCTTCTAGTTGCTTCTTATTTTGGAGCTTCAAATGGGTAGATATATGCACCTTTTATTGTAATATTAGGTATTTAAGATAACATTACCCGCAATCTGCATGCATTCTCCGACCTTTTGATGCAATGTATGTTGAACAAGATCGGTTCTTCTTTCGGCTTTGCTTGTGGATTTTCGCCATATTGTCCTCTCAGGGGTAATGCCGCCACCATGCAAATCGGGTGAGAAACGGCCTCATTTGAATGTAGTGGAGCCGATTCAGCAAAGATTTATATTTGTGACTTTTGCAATTTGAGTTAAATTGTAACTGATAAATTACTTTTGCTTTCTAAATATTTTCAGTTGGTTATGTGTTTCCTAGTATCCATTTGATGTATATACTTGGTCATTAAAGAGCGGCGTCATTACCTCGATACAGTGGCTGAATTACCATAGTATCCTGGGAAATCCCGCCACTGTGCAGAGGTTGAAAGAAGCTTTTTTTTATGGGTGCTTATGTTACAGTTATAATTACGGTTAAATTTATACAGATACTAAAGATCATGATTCAGCTTTAGAACTTTTACTGCTTAAAAATATACGGTTTTTAGAGGTGAAAAAATTTAAATTCCCTTAAGGTGTCGCCATTCCCCCAGTCTCCCCTATGTAGTTGTGTGGGCTGTTCACACCACTCCGGACTTTTTGCACCCACTTTACACATATTGTGTTAGACATATAGTGGGCTACTTTTTTTATATTTAGGTTTTTTGATTTTCACCACTTTTTTGAAATCGTAAAATTCTCCTTGTTTAGTGACATATTAATAAAGGCGAAAACAGGGAAATTTTACCATTTCAAAAAAGTGTTGTCAATCAACAAATTTGAATTTAAAAAAAGTTCCCACTGGCAACACTTCTTCTGGACTTCCACGCGAGCGCCATTACCCGTTATCGCCATGTTGGGTTTTTTTGCATTATAATTGGGGTAACAACGCACTACAAAAATAAATAAAAGCATGAAAGTACAGCTAAATGTATATATTTTGTAGACATAATGAGTAAATTAATATTTGAAAATGAGAGTGTACATTTATCTTCAAGTTAGGTGTTGTAGAATTTTATAATAAAACAACTTCAAACTAGTAACCCGAGGACACAAAAATACTTTCCTCCCGACGGGCACTAAATTCTTACTGGGAACTTATGATGAAGGCCGCTAGGTACAGGTACCGATCGCACGTTTTCAATTCTATTCTGTTTAGGGATATTTGGTGAGCAGAATTTTTGAGCGTCATTACCCTACTTTCCCCTATATGCTTTAAGCTTTCCAAATGACATTGAATTTTCCGAATTGTATTTGATAAGTGAAGTCATGGCATTATACTATGTAATACAATCCATATTTCTATTTCTCATCCGAAAATTTCTGCTTTACATGTAATTTATAACACCGAAAAAGATTTTAATTTTATAGATCAGAAATGTTTTCTTTTTCTTTTCTTTTCAACTAAATCTTCTTTACAGGTAATTTCCATTGAAGCATTACGTGATCCTTTAATGCATTTTGTATGGTTTCTAAACCTTCATGAGACCATTTAGCCCTTTATCTACTGACGGTACTTATAAGTACCATCAAAATAACTTGTTATAAAATTCATTTAATACATTGATTAGTTGTAATACAGTTTAGAATGAGTTATAGATACATTACTTTATCTTGTTCCAAAAGCATTATTGATTACACAAAACAAAAATATTTTTAAAAGGATTATTTCTTTTCCTTTGCATCTTTTCAGCTTTCTTGGCGTTGGGGGAGCGGGAGGGGAGGATTTTTGAATTCGGAAATATTTCTCTTGTAAGAACATTATATTTGTACATTTCCTAATTCTACAAAATACTAAGAAAAATACTTATAATAAAAGATTTGAGTGAGGTTATAAATATTGCACAACATCCCTATAAATTCATATTTAATTAATCCTTCTAAATCTTTCAATCTTTCTAAAATATATTAAATGATTTTGTAAATCTTTTAATGTAGTTTAAGGGCAGTTGGAAGTCAAATTCGTGGAAAAGGTCTTTTTTTTTCTTAATATTTTGAATCTTTTATTTTCCCTCTTTCAAAAGGTATATTACTTTTGTTTTTACGACAACAAGAAGTTAAAAACATTTAAGTAATTCAAGTTGCTTACATCATACATGAACATTACATGCGTGAACTTTAAACTGAATTTTCTCAAAATGTTGCTTTTTGAACTTCGATTTACCTTTTTATAGAAACTACTAGGGGAGACCGGGGGAATGGCGACATCTTAAGGGAATTTAAATTTTTTCACCTCGAAAAAATGTTTATTTTTTAATAGTAAAAATTCTAAAGCTGAATCATGATCTTTAGTATCTGTATAAATTTAACCGTAATCATAACTGTAAAGTAAGCATACATAAAAAAATATTTTTTAAACCTCTGCACAGTGGCGGGATTACCCAGGACACTGGCGTAATTCCGCCACTGTACCGGGGTAATGCCGCCACTCTTTAATGACCTAGTACATGCATCAAATGGATACTAGGAAACACACAACTTACTGAAAATAGTTAGAAAGCAATGTAATTGAGCAAAATAATGGTTAAGCTTACAATTTACTTCATATTGCAAAAGTCACTCTGCTGAATCGGCTCCACAACATTAAAATGAGGCCATTTCTCACCCGATTTGCATGGTGGCGGCATTACCCCGAGAGGACAATATGGCGGAAATCCTCAAGCAAAGCCGAAACAAGAACCGAACTTGTTCAACACATTACATCAAAATGTCGGCGAATGCATATAGTTTACGGGTCATATTATCTTAAATACCTAATGTTACAATAAAAGGTGCTTATCTCTACTCATTTGAAGCTCCAAAATAACAAGCAACTAGATGAAAACTACATTTTTCACTAGAACAAAAGAACGACGTACAGCAAAGTCACTTTCACTTTAGGCACTGTTTATATTGTTGGCCGCTATAGTGCAGGCACATTCACTATCTCAAACTGCCCTTAGTTTTTAAACTAGGTGGGGTGGCGGCATAACCCGGGTTGGCGGCATTCCCCCGGTCTCCCCTACATATTGTTGTTTGCAATCTTGCCAGAATATTTCACACATATCCCTGATCAATCTGAAGTGAACTTTTGTTAAAAACATTTGTACGAAATTTTTATAAAAAAAATTTCTTTGGGAAAATGGAAGTTTTTTGTTATTTAAAAGTGGTTTTTATCCCAGATTTAAAAAAAAAAAAAAAAAAAAAAAAAAACTAAAGAATATTTTTTTATAAAGTTGACTTCACTTTATTAGGTATTATTCATATTATGTATATAAAAAAATTCAAGCGAGTATCTTCGGTAGTTTTTGAGAAAAAGGTACATTAATTTAACATGGTAGGTATAGGGGCTTCTAACTGCCCTTAAACAATTTACGAAAAACGCTTTAGAAAATAAAATATTCATGAATTCACAATTCAGTACATAAAGGTTTAACCAGTATCTTAGATATGACAGTGATTCGATTTTCATTTTAAAAAATTTTCTTTGCGGAGTAAACAGTTACGTAAAAAAAAAAAAACCTTCAATGGCTGCGGATGTGTATTTTAAATAAAAATACAATAAAAAAAAAACTTTGTTATGTGGCATATTAAGCTACTACAAAAATGAAAATAATTATAGTTAACAAGAAGAATAACGATGGAATAACAATATTAGTTTCGAAAAAATACCAGTTTAGTGGAAGTTTATGAAAGTTATTTGCTTCGTAACATAACGTAACTCCAAGGAGTACGATTTGGAGGATATGTCACTCAAGTGTTAAAAATACAAATAGAAACAACATATATCTTTCAGTTTACATTACTGATTAGATATTTCTTTCTTTTATTTTAACTATGCACATAGAAAGAGGATTTAGCATTTTTTTTTCTCCATCTGGATCCTTGTTAATATTATAAATATGTCTAAATTCTTGTTCAGTTGATTATAGGAAAAACAAAATGTCTTGGACCTTGAGTTAGAATAATTGCTTCAAAAACTCCGAAACTGCTTTTTTGAATTCATTTTATTACATACTTTAACCTTTCCAAATCACATTGAATTTTCCAAATCGAATCGGATAAGTGAAGTCAAAACATTATACTATGTAGGGGAGACCGGTGGAATGACGCCACCCCGCCTAGTTTAAAAACTAACGGCAGTTTGAGATAGTGAATGCGCCTGCACTATAGCGGCCAACCATAGAAACAGTGCCTGGAGTGAGAATGATTTTATTGTACGTCGTTCGTTTGTTCTAGTGAAAAATTTAGTTTTCATCTAGTTGCTTCTTATTTTGGAGCTTCAAATGAGTAGAGGTAAACACCTTTTATTGTAACATTAGGTACTTAAGATAATATTACCCGTAATCTACATGCATTCGCCGACATTTTGATGCAATTTGTTGAACAAGTTCGGTTCTTCTTTCGGCTTTGCGAGGGGTTTTCCGCTATATTGTCCTCTCGGAGTAATGCCGCCACCATGGCAAAGGGTGACTTTTCCAATTTGAGTTAAATTTTAATCTTAGCACATTAATATATCTAGCTTATGGAACATTGTAATTATTCATTATTCTGCTAAATCACGTTGCTTTCTAAATATTTTCAGTGGGTTATGTGTTTCCTAGTATACATTTTATGTATTTACTAGGTCGTTAAAGAGTGGCGCCGTTACCTCGATAACAGTGGCGGAATTACCCCAGTATCCTGGCAAATCTTGCCACTGTACAGATGTTGGAAGAATGTTTTTTTATGTGTGCTTACTTTATAGTTATGATTACGGTTAAATTTATACAGATACTACACTGAAAAAAATGGGTACTCAAAATTGAGTAAAAAGTACTCAATTTTAAATACGTCATACTCAAAATAGCGCCGATCCAAATGTACTCAAAATTGAGAAACATATGTACTCACTTTTGATTTCATGGTTGCATTCAAATATGAATCGTTACGTACTTTCCCGCTGAGCCTACAAATTAAAGTAAACATGTACTGACATTTATTTCCCGTTCAAAGTTATTAATAAGAAACGTTTAATTGATTATTTATTAAGAAAAATAGCAAAATTATAAATAAGATACCCAAATCGAATAGTTTTATGACAAGAGCATTATTTGCAAGCACTTTTAAATTATTTTAAAATACTGTACATAATTTAATATTTACATTAACCCGGGAGAACTCTCTAGTGAGAATGCCCAATTGCTTTTCTTTTACTTTACATTCATATAATATCAACTTTTTTTTGGCTGGCTTAGTACTTTTATTCACAAAATAGGTAAAATAATTGTTAAACATTTTGAAATTTTAATTAAAATGAAAAATGATTTAAATAAGAGTCTTAAAAAAGTACGACTGTGAGAGAAAATCTCATGCAGCGAGTTCTCCCGGGTTAATAAGCATTTTTTATGCCGCCATAAATGAAGTAAACCATTACAGGGTACAAAATTATTGTTTTGTTTGGGTTTGATAACATGTGATGCTTCAGAATTGAGAAAGCATAGGTTCATTTTTGATTAAAACATACTCAATTCGATATGAGTACATCGATTTACTCATTTTTAAGTACTTCATTTTTTCCGTGTAAAGATCATGATTCAGCTTTAGAATTTTTACTATTAAAAAATAAACATTTTTTTGAGGTGAAAAAATTTAAATTCCCTTAAGGTGTCGCCATTCCCCGGTCTCACCTAATGCAATCTATATTTCTATTTAGCATCCGAAATTTTCTGCTTATGTAATTTCTAATGACGAAAAATATCTTAATTTTATAGCCCATATTATAGCCCATAGCGTCAGAAATGGTGTTTTTCTTTTTGGTTTTCAACTAAATCTTCTTTAGAGGTCATTTCCATTGAAGCATTATTTGATTCTTTAATGCATTTTGTATGGTTTCTAAATCTTCAAGAAACCGATTTAACCGGTATCTTATCGCCAATGATTTAGTTTTCATTTTTAAAAACTTTCTTATGCGGACTGCACATGTGTACTCTAACCAGTGCCGAAACTAGTCTTTTTTGCACCCGGGGTAAACATGGATTTTGGCGCCCCCCCCCCCCCCCCCTCTACCGCAAAGTATATTTACAAAGAGAATTTTACTAATTTTCTAATAGCCGACTTATTTTAAAATTTTAAATTGTAATCATAAAATATGTAATACTGAACTGCGTAATCTACAATGGTGGATCCAAAGGGGAGGTCACGGGGGTCATGACCCCCCTGTGAACACCAAGAAAAATAGTCTAAAGATCATTTTTAAAATGAAATATACAGTACAGTCCCTATGATCCGAGTCTCGCTTAACCGAGTTTCCACTTTAACCGAGTTACTTTCTTCAGATGGACTGATGGCTTCCATTATTATGAAACAGCCATTATAAATGAAGTGTTGGGTGAAGATGAAAGAGCAGCCGTAAAAAGTTAGAACTCTGATTTTCTGGTCAGAATGGGGGAAAAAATGGCCATAATTTTTTTTTTGGCCATATTTTTTTTTCCCATTCTGACAAGAAAATCAGAGTTCTAACTTTTTACGACTGCTCTTTCATCTTCACCCAACATTTCATTTATAATGGCTGTTTCATAATAATGGAAGCCATCAGTCCATCAAGAAAATGATCCCTTCCAAAGGTATAATCCTTCATTTGGCGTCCCTTCCTTCTGGCGCCCGGGGCACATGCCCCCTCCCCCCCCCCCCCCTCTTAGTTTCGGCCCTGACTCTAACATTAGCTTTTGAAATCGAACTACAAAAGTGTAAAAAAAAAAAACAGTTTGTTATGTGACATATTAAGCTACCATAAAAATGAAAAGATCTTTAAGTATTAGTTTGAAAAAAATATCTGTTTAGCAAAATTTTATGAACTTTTTTATTTGATAACATAACTCAAAGGAACACTATTTGGAGGAAATACCACCCAAACGTAAAAATTGCAAACTGCGAACAACAGCCTTTCTTTCAGTTTATATTGCTATTAGATATTTATTTCTTCTGTTTCAACTACGAACACAGAAAATGGATTTTAGTATTTTATTATAAAGATCTTCTTTAATAAGTATTATAAATATGTTTAAATTCTTGTTCAATTTATTATAGGAAAAACAAAATATCTAGGACTTTAAATTAGAATAATTGCTGTAAGAAGTAACGACATGTTCAGTATCTGATGACAATTCTGTTGATGACAGAGATGTTCAGTTGAATCTTCAGTATTTAAAAGCATATACAAGGAAGAAGAATTTGCTTCTACGTATTTTGAACAGTTTTGTTTGGTTATTACAAATTTAGTATTGGGAAATGTGTTACAACTCTGCGTCTGCGTTTATTGTAATTTCTGACAATTAAAAAGAGTTCTTTCATTCATAATAGTTTGTGAATTTTTTACCCCCCAGTACGGTATGCTATTTCTTTCTCTCAGCTTATTTTGTGCCGTTTCCCAAAAAATAACGTTACCTTACAAGCCAGCCGTAAAACAAAGTAGTACGATTAAATATTCTATATAATTTTTTTTTTTGTTTAACTTCTAAGCATCGCATGTTTTCAATTTTTATACCGTCGTACTGGAAAAAAATGTACTTTTAAATGCAATTTGTTTGAAAACTGTATCTCTATTTATTTTTGAAATATTAATTTTTTGTAGTTTTTGGAGTCATTTGCTTAATATTGGCAACGGAAGTACTCCATTTTTTGTACAAAGTAAAGGAAAAATAGTTGTAAAATATTAATTATATATTTTTGTTGCCATTTTTTTCATAACAACCGAAAGAAAATGTAATTAAATTACGTGCTATTTTGAAAAAATATAAACGAATGATTTCTGTTAAAACATGGAGCTATTATAAACTATATTTAATTTTAATTATCTATATTAATGTTACAAACAAGTAAATGCCTATGAATCATTAGACAGCCTTTTTTTTTTTTTTTTTGGTCGAATTTATTTAATGACGGCATCTTTTTGCTGCATTTAGTATTATTTCGTGATAGTGACGTCCTATGCCTACTTTACTGTAGATGTTTAAGAGTGGATCATAACTGTGGAATTCTTAAGCGGATGCGAATGACGTCACTTTACATAAAATAAAAGTGTGTGCGGTAAGTCTTAAAATTGAAATATGTTTTGTACTATTTATATATACATATTTTTTTTTTCATCGGGGGCGACACTAAATTCTGAAAAAGCAGAATTCCTGTTTTCTAGCTTTCTCACTTTTACAGTTCTGTTGAGCGATTTACACCAAAAACTAATCAGCACCAATTTATATCAGGGACTAACTGAATATGAATTTTTATTAAATTCCGTCCATTAGTTCTTGAGACAGACAGCCCACAAAATTTGTGTCACATACAGACAGACAGACAGACTCACAGACAGACATTTTGTAAAAACATGTTTTTTGGAATCTCTGACCCATAAAACGTATAAATCCGTCGAAAACTGGAATTCGAAAATTTTCATGAAACCAATACTTTCTTCTTGTAAAGATAGAAGAAAGTAATAACAGCAGTTGGTTCTTCGATAGAATATGAACGGGCAATATAGTTCTTTAGCGAAACTGTTTCACACCGAATCCTTTTTAAACTAGTATGTTGTGGCCATCACAAAACTTTCTTCTATATAAATCACGTCAATTAAATCATTTAAATAGTAAAAGAAATTACATCAATTTAGAACCAATTCGTATCAAAGTATACCTGAATTTGAAGTTTGATGAAAATTCGTGCATTACTTATTGAGATAGAGCTGTAGGGGAAATTCTGAAAAATGCAGCATAGCAGCGCTACCTGTTGAGCGATTTGCACCAAAACACAAACAGCACTAATTCATATTAAGGTATACCGGAATCTGAAGTTTGATGAAAATCGGTGCATTAGTTCTGGAGCTAGAGCTATTGTGGAAATCACAAAAAATGCAGCACAGCAGCGCCACCTGTTGAGCGATTTACACGAAAAAGTACAAAACATCAATTCATGTGAAGGACTAACTGAATCTGAAGTTTCCTGAAAATCCATGCATTAGTTCTGGACATTGAGCTATTGTAGAAATCGTGAAAAATGCTGCATAGCAGCGCCACCTGTTGAGCGATTTACACCAAAACATAAACAGCACTAATTCATATCCAGGTATACCTGAATCTGAAGTTTGTTGAAATCCCAAGTATTAGTTCTTGAGATAGAGCTATTGCGGAAATCTCAAAAAATGGAGCATAGCAGCGCCACCTGTTGAGCGATTTACACCACAAGGGGCAAAACGTCAATTCATGTCAAGCACTAACTGAATCTGAAGTTTGATGAAAATCCGTGCATTATTTCTTGAGATTGAGCTATTACGAAAATCGTGTAAATGCTGCAAAATGCAGCATAGCAGCGCCATCTGTTGGGCGATTTGCACCAAAACGTTACCAGCACCAATTCATATCAAGGATTAACGGAATCTGAAGTTTTATAAAAATCTGTGCATTAGTTCTTGAGATAGAGCTTTTGCGGAAATCCTGCAAAATGCTACATAGCAGCGCCACCTGCAGGGCGATTTACACAAAAAACTAATCAGCACCAATCTACATCAGGGACTATACCTGAATATAAATTTTTATTAAATTCCGTGCATTAGTTCTTGAGATAGAGCGCCCACAAAATTTGTGTCACATACAGACAGACGGACAGACAGACGGGCAGACAGACAGACAGACAAACAGACTCACAGACAGACATTTTGTAAAAACATGTTTTTTGGAATCTCTGACCCATAAAACGTGTAAATCCGTCGAAAACTGGAATTCGAAAATTTTCATGAAACCAATACTTTCTTCTTGTCAAGATAGAAGAAAGTAACTAGAACAGAACTAATTCCTTATTTTAATAGCTAAGGTAATTTTTTTGTATAAGTTAAATTGAAGTTTTAAAATTATAGTTGTGTTTAAAAAAAATACATGAAATTTATGAATTGAGTCGGCAGGGGGGGGAGATTTGTAAGGACTTGAAAAACACTGAGATATAGTTTTCCCTTGTACTATATCCCTATGTTTTGAAATTTACTATCCACCAAAACTGTCTCACCTAAGCGTGTCCGTACATGTTAAAGTTCAAACAGACAGATTCCTGGGAATGCCGTCGTCTTTGTATTGGTCAAGCGGTGTTTTTCATTTTTTATTACTTTCGTAGGATCCGAAATCGGTCGGCGAATCCATCTTCGCCTATTTCCATTGTTGAGACTCCCTTTTCTTTTGTTGGTCACAACAGAACGGTTGAAAAAAAAGACAGGTGACATTTTTATAGCTTTCTTAGGAGAGGTTTGAAAAAAAAAAAAACCTTTGAAAGGTGCCAAGGTCCAAATAAACATAAACTCTCGGCGCGTTTGTTGTGGTGCGGCGGTGTCTTTCATTTTTAATTGCACTTCAAGTATACCGAAGTATCATTCTGTAGGACGAACGATACTGATTTCCCCATCTCAGCCTTTTTCCATTGTTGAATCTCCCCATCCTTTTGTTATTAATCCCAAACGGTTGGAGAAGAATAGGCATAATCGTACTTGAAGTTAAAGGAAAGTAAAAAAGCATGTAAACTGACCTTTAGGAAGTGTCAATATCCACAAAACGTTATCTGCAAGGTCCTGATAGTCCATGAAATATAGATTTAACCCGAGACCAAATTGAAAAATCTCTACCGCATGCCTATTTTTGGAAATAAACCGTTTTGGAAACAGTGGTGTAGTCGTAAAAAAAGCAGAGGGTATACGCTGTAAGCAGAGGTTATACGCTACAGTGTCTATACTATAGCTTTTTTGAGAAACAGAGGGTATACGGTGTTCCTTAAAAAAATCCAGAAGATATACGGTGTATACCACCGTATACCCACCACTACATCCCTGTTTGGAAACTTTCATCTGTTTTGCTCTCCGCAACTGTTCGGGGAGATCAGGGGAGCAGATTTTATATATGATATCCTCCATATTCTTTCATAGTGATCATGATTTTTTTTTATGTTTTATCTCAGGATTCCGTTGTAGACGGGTTCTGTTTTTATAGTAGTTAATGTATTTTTATGTCTCGATTTAGAAGCCGGCTGTCCCACTTTTTTGTAAAAGTTCAACTGGCAACACTAATCGGGCGAGTCAGGAGTTCCAGGGCCATGGCCCAGGTGGCCCGAACTTTAATCAGGCCCGACTAGTTCTCTGACTGTCCAGCAAAAGCACAAAATTGTAATGTTGTTTTTTCTGTATTTTTTTAAATGCTAAAAAAGATAATTTTTCCAACATGATATAAAAAACTTAATTACCTATTACCTACCTTAAATTAACTATTATATAAATATGATCCTTGAAAGTATTAATCATTACTCAGTTTTTTAAAACTGTATTATGTCTGTCGAATTATTTTGATTTAAATAATACTTCTGTTGCAGTCAAACGTACAGCTTAGTGAACGCATCAGTTCACGGCGCTATCGATCGTTACTATGCAGATCAGATGAGCCGGTTTATCTTGAGGTACCCTGTATATTTTTGTTATTGTAATAACTAAAAGTCATTATTTTGATTTGGAAAAAAGATTATAGTGCTTGAATAAAACAATGTTGAAGAGCTTTATATAAATAAAAGTCAATATTTTGATGTAGAAAAAAAGATTATAGCGCTTGAATAAAAGAATGCTGAGTTTGAAGATATAATAACTAGGCCAGTATTATATCTGCAGAGAAAATCGATAAACGCTACTACGAAAAAAAAATAAATGTTTACCTTAACCTAAATTTTATATGGCTCCTATTTGCATTAACATCATTCTAAAAACAACTCAGATTTAGAGAATGTTACGTAAGTGTACTCATTTTCCTCAACTCAGAAAATTTATTGATTTGTTTAAGCAAATATTAAATGCATTAGAGCAAAATGTTCAAAACTATATAGGATCAAATTAAATCTTAGCGTTCTATTGCGAGTATTATTGCAATGCAAGGCACATGAGGCATTTTATTTCTACACACAGTGTCACTAGCCATGGATTCTTAACACTTTGAATGCCACGTCAGTCGCCGGTGACTGACATTGATCTTTCAGTTTAGGTCATGTCAGTCATCGGTGACTGACCCTTCTAGATTCTGTTACGGGAGTCTTATTTCGTGGCCTAAACGGAAAGACAGACAAAATAGACTTGGCATTCAACGTGTAAAACAGTTAGTTATAGACAGGAGCCAATGCAGGTTTCTTTTTCCCAGGGCTCCATTTTGTGAAAAATAAAAGTTATTTTTGTGAAATGTATTTTTTTAAATGGAAAATAACATTTTGTAACAAAACCACATACCAAATTCGAAACAAGCATTTATGAAACAATAGTCATAAAAGTAAAAATACAGTCAAACTCGCTTATAGCGAGCCGTGATTTAACGAGGAAATCATAAATACTTGGTTGGTACAATGATAAGTCTATGGGAGCATAACTCGCTTTTAACGAGCAAACTCCGGTTATAGCGAGCTATATTTTTGTGATTCATAAAATTTCTATTGACTTTCGCCTCTCCAGCTCAGATAACGTTTCTTGGAAAAATTCCCTTAACATTCCGAAATTAACAGAAATTGAGTGTGCAGAAAACTTTAAACATTTTTCGAAGCTAGGGGTTCAAATGACGATGTTTTTTGGGCCAAGAGTCCTCTTCGTAGAACAATAACACAAGAAGGAGACAATAAGACTGTTCAAAGCAAATTAACCAACTTCTTTTGCACTGTACAGAAATAAAAAAAGTATGTATAATAAAGAAAGTATGCATGAATTCGTGTAATTTTTTTACGAACCCGTTTTTTACGAGCAGTCTGTTATAACGAGCAAATATCACGGTCCCTTCGCGCTCGCTATAACCGAGTTCGACTGTGCTTAAAATTCATGTAAAAAGCACAAATAAAATGTTATCATACGAACTGAATATTTCCAACTGAGCGAAAAAATGCCCAGGCTGGGCAAATGGCTGTGAAACTTCAACAATGAAATAGTTTAATGGCTAAAAAATAAATTATAAATAAAAATTGAAGAATGCAACTTAAAAAAAAAAAAATACGCTTTTATCAAATAATTATTTAATATGAATTAATTTAAGATTATGTGTTGAGAAATCTATTTAGATATCCTAAAAGAATAGTAAAAAAAAAAAAAAAAAAAGTCACCAGAGAAATTTAAAAGCGAAATTCATTAATTTAAAGAAATCGAAAAACGGGACGGGGTGGGTTAGTTAAGTTAAGTTAAGTTTTAAAAATTAAATATTGTACTGTCAGCGGAAACACACCTTTGAATGCAATTTTTATAATTCTGTTATATAAGGAAGTGGATTAAAAATTGATTACAAAATTCCTTTTTACAAATAATTTTCCCCATACTCTATAATATAACGGAATTTTTTTGATTGCCCCTATAAATGAACTATGGATGCTACACACTTCTTTTTCAACACCGAACCCAGATCCTTGGCTTACAATTCGATCCTCTGAGCGAAATATGCTGGCTGGTTGTCGACCCAGTTAGCTTAAACGGTAAAGCATTGGCCTTGTAAACCAAGGATCTGGGTTCGATTCCCAGCCTGGGCATTTTTTCTGGAAAAATTCAATTCTTATGATAACTTTGCCAATCAGTTTGATTGTGTTAAAATAATGGTACAAATAAAATGTTCTAAAATTGCTTGCAGGTGTATACATTAAAGCTCGAAGCCGCAATGGTCGCCCGATGGCTTCAGGAACCAGAACCCACCCCGTGCCGTTTTTCGATTTCTTTAAATTAATGAATTTCGCTTTTAAATTTCTCTAGTGACATTTTTTTTTTTTAAGCTATCCTTTTAGGATATCTAAATAGATTTCTCAACACATAATCTTAAATTAATTCATATTAAATAATTATTTGATAAAAGCGTATTTTTTTTAAGTTGCATTCTTCAATTTTTATTTATAATTTATTTTTTAGCCATTAAACTATTTCATTGTTGAAGTTTCACAGCCATTTGTCCTATTTTGGCGAGCGTTTATTGGCGCATCATCACACTTCCATATAATTGTACGAGTTACACATAATATTTGGCAATTTATCACCTGTGACACTCTCTCTGAAAAATGCCTTAAAATTAACGTATTAACTTAAAATTAAGTTTTTTAAAAATTAAATATTGTACTGTCAGCGGAAACATACCTTTGACTGTAATTTTTATAATTCTGTTATATAAGGAAGTGGATTAAAAATTGATTACAAAATTCCTTTTTACAAATAATTTTCCCCATACTCTATAATATAACGGAATTTTTTTCATTGCCCCTATAAATGAACTATGAATGCTACACGCTTCTTTTTCAATACCGAACATGCCATGCCGAACTACAATAACGTATAACAATTACATGGCAATCAGAGTACATTTACGCGAGATAGAGCACGGACAAACGGGATAGACAGACGGACAGATGAACCCAATTCATAAACACTTTTCAAATATTTTGGAAAGTGTTAAAAAGAGTGTAATAACTTATTTAAGTCATTCTGCTAAAGTTTTCATGTGGCATTTTTAAACCAAACAAAATAAAAATAATAGTTAGAGTATGTTTTTATGGAATGGAATTTTGTGAACGAGCCATATTTAATTAAGAAGAATTTTGTGAAGAGGCCTGTTTCATCTGGGAGCACGGCAGTGCGTCCGCCAAGTTCGCACAAGCCGTAAGCTACTTTTTCCTGAACCATTTCGGCATACTTTTCACCCCTTCATAACGTCGTTTTAGGGAGAGATATAGAAATTTTTCTTTTATACACATGTTCGTATGGTCAAACTGAACTAAGGTTTTACAATTTCATGTTTCTATATTTAGTAGTTTTCGAAATATTAAATTCTGAAAAAGCGCTTTTTTGTCACTGACTCACTTCGCATCATCAAATAACTAAGGTACTTCTAAAAGTCGTAGAATCATGAAATTTCACAAGTAAGTCGGGTTTGTAGCACAATTAACCAGAAAAATCTGAAAACACAGAATTTCCGCCTCTAAACCCTTCGTACAGGGGGTGTTCATTTGGCCGTAAACAGTTCCTACGCATTCAATTGTGCCAATGTTGGTCGCCAAAACTCGATTACAGAGCTTTGAAGGCGGTCACGTGATTTCAAGCAGAATAACATTTTATATATATGCTTTTCCAAATATGTTTGTTAAATAGAAAAAATGAATATACCTAAAAATTTTAATCAGTATAGGTTATGATATATTTACGATATTAAAACAATAAAACATTTAACAAAATATAACCGCAATTCGGTACGTTTCCGATATAGTAGCCTTGGCGAAATACAGAAAATAGCCTTGACGAGAAAAGAAATTTGATAATAACGTATTTTCTGGCAACCTATTTAATGTGTCATATACACAAGCAATTTTTTCCATATGTATACAATTTATTTAATGTAAGAAACCCGTTTATTTATTTTTATATACCAACATAAATAATCTGTATATAAAAAATGTTATTTTATACATGTATAAATAAAATGTTTATATGTATATAAATACATATAAATAACATAAAAATTCATCAGGTTTGTTTTCGTAGTTGTTTATATCATTTGGCAACATATCTCAGTTTCTGAAGTCCGAATTGCGCCAAGATTTTTAAAAAATGCCAAGGTCCCTATAGTGGAAAAATATCCTAATTCCACATGAAAGTTTAAAAATCTCCTTTTAATTAAATGAAATGTGTAACTAATAATAAACTATCTTTAACGATCTGCGACAGATGCGGTGTCCGAAGTCCGCTACTAATGTTATTATATTGCATTATTAGCCTACTTACTGTTAATTTATTGTTAATTTTAAATCTGTAAAAGAAAGATTATAGTTATAGATAAGATATGTTGGTCGCCAAAACCCGATTACAGAAAATTAGCCTGAGTTATAAAGGTGTTACATGATTTCAAGCTGAATGAATTTTTATATGCTTTTACAAAAATCTTAATAAGGCAAATCTTTCAGTTTATCTGTCCATCTTTCTATCTTTTACATCCTTAAAACAAATTTTATTAAAGACCGGGAGGCGTCTGCACAGATCATCACCTCATCGAGTTGACGGCTGAAATTTTAGGATTATTTAAATATCGATTAGCGTATTGAAATATAACTGGTCTGCCATGTCATATCTTTGTGGAAACCACCTACAGACCCGATTTTACGGGTTAATTGGTGGATTTTCCATTGTGTTTTCCTGCACCCATTCCTTCATGTTTCCAAACTTTTGGATGCAGGAAAATACAATAGTAAACCTATCAGTTAACCACTAAAATTAGGTCTTCAGGTGGTTTCTACCAAGATATGACTTAACAGACCAGTTGCATTTAAATATGCTAATCTAGTTTTAACTAATCCTAAAATTCCAGCTGTAAACTCGATGAGGTGATGGTGTGTACAGACGTCTATTATAAATGTCGGTATTCTAATCTCAATAGCACTTTGGTCAATCTGGCAATTATCCCTACTATTTTTGAAACACTATTCCTTTAAGTGCGTTTTAGTGATGTTAATGAACTTATGCATATGCATCATACGTATTATACATATGCATATAATACGTAATACATTTGCATCATACATATTATAGGTATGTGTATAATACATAATACATATGCATCATTATGACGTCAGAATAAACAAAACATTTTTTTGTCGCCAAATTTGAAAATTGACATGATATATTACCAAATTTGGCAAAACTTTGCTAAATGTCGCCAAACTTGGCGAATATTTGACGCTAGTGGCTATTTTTCAATGAGTTAATTATTAATGCGAGCCATCTATTTTTATTTTTCCGCATATCATCTGAATAGTTAAATGATATAACGTACTAATATTTCCAAAGTGCTAATAGTTTCGTCACTGCCCAAAACCTCTGCTATCTGCTATTGTTATTATATTGTACTGTTATTATACTTACTGTGACTATGTTGTTAACCTTTACACCGCTAAAACCTCTGTATTATATAAAGAGAATTTACGGAAACTATTAAAGCATTGAAACTGCCAGTTCTCCTTATGATTATTATAATTCTATAATATGTAACCTGTCAAACAATATGTACGTTAGAATGAATCTTCTATAATCCGGTTCCTCGCATTTTAGTTTTCGGGTTTCGAGTAAAATTAGCTAAAATCTTAAAACCATGGCACATTGACTAATTCTTCAACACGATCAGATGAGAAGAATGATAGATTTTCAAATGGATCATGGCAGTGAGACCGTAGACCTTCTATTCTTCCGTAATCGAGTCTATTGAAAAGGTTAACGTGAAACAAAAAGATATTAGCATCAATATGGTTTAATGCAAATACAGATATTGTCAAAGGATTTCATAAGAACCATTTCACTTGTACCCAGTCGTATCAGTTAAAATACAACAATTGGCAGTGAGCCCAATTAGAAAAGATTACTTAATAGGATTAAAAATGAAATTATCCGCATTAGAGAACGAATCGTAACTGCTAAGGAAGCATGCATAAGTGAGTTAAGAGATATTTGTCACGAAAGATGAAATACATAACAACACAAAATATATGATGTGCTTCCATGATCGTAAAGAGTTCTTGGTTTCTCTATCAAAAGCTTCCGAATTGGCGAAAGAATGGGCAAGTAAATTAAATTATGAATCACAGTAACATGATGCAACGTTTAACAGGGAAGTAATACGATAAATACTGCTTGCTAGAGGCGGCTAGTACTTTAATATAAAAAGAAATAAAGTATGAATTTGTAAAGCTCAATAAAATAAATTTAGGTATTTTTATGTTAGCCGGGCGCAAGTGGCAAATCGCCAAATACTGTTCCCAACTCCATTGTTCATATTGCATTTATTTCATTTAAAGATATATACTTTTCAGTCATCTCATTTAAAATAGATGCATTTCCCTCATTTTATTTAATAGAATATTTAACATAGCAATAAATAAATAAATAAGAAATAATAACATAAACCAAAATATTTTATTTGAAAATCAAAGCATTGTTTCTAATTTACACATGTGAAAAATGAAAACTGCTACTGGCGAAAAAACAAAAGGCTAATGAGGAGATTTGCTCCCGGATAACATAAAAGTACCGATTAAGTTTTTTCATATTAATATAGTTTAGAATAACAAACTTGAAAAAACATAAAAAAAGTAGTGATATCCCAACAAAAAGTTTTCGGTAAAAAAAAAAAAAAGCGCCAAGTTCTCCTTAATGTTTCGGCCAGAAAAAGTAGTGATATCTGATGTTCGCACAAGTTAAAAGCCAAACATCCCAAATCTTTCATTAAAAATGGCTTCCTGCGACTTGGCCGTTAATGCCTTCGTGAGAGTTTTTCAAATTTTAAAATATATACAAATGAGCTACTTGCCAACTACATTTTTTGATTATTTTAGGCATTTTGGGACACAGAATACAGAAATAAAATACACATTTGAAAAAAGCATTTAAACAACTTCAGTCTATTTAAATGCTTAGAAGTTAAAAATAACAAAATACTTGTATTCAGGAGATAATATCCCTAATTGCTAAAACATAATTAATATCAACTTTTAGCAGTTTATAAATCGAATACCTCTTAATGTTTGCAAACAAACTATAATAAATGTTCAAACGAAAAAAATCTCTTTCGTCAATACACAAGATTTCAATATTATACAATAAAATACCATGTAACATATTGTGAGATATGAAGTAAGTAAATTTTGTTTTATTTCTTGGGTTTTACGTTAATGACTTTAGCTTTTGACTGTACAAAATGGCAATTAAGCCACAAGTGGGCTAAAGGATCTGTAATCAAATCTAATGTTTGTTGAAACTGAATGGTAGTTATCAGAAATCTTTTACTTATAATGTTTTTATGTGAATTTGCCTCTTTGCATTCTAATATTACTTTTAATATTTAAATAATTCATAAATGCGTAATTTCCAATCATTAACTTTGAAATGCTGTAGAAGGCATTAACGGCAAAGTCGCAGGAAGCCATTTTCAATGAAAGATTTGGGATGTTTGGCTTTTAACTTGTGCGAACATCAGATATCACTACTTTTTCTGGCCGAAACATTAAGGAGAACTTGGCGCTTTTTTTTTTTTTTACCGAAAACTTTTTGTTGGGATTAAAATGAATTTTGAGAAGAAACCTGTTTTATAAAGAGGAATTTTGTGAAGAGGCCTGTTTTATTAAAAGTAATTTTGCGAAAAGGTCTGTTTTGTAAAGAGGAAATTTGTGGAAGGAATCTGTTTTATTAAGAGGAATTCTGTGTGAAGAGGTCTGTTTCATTAAAAGGAATATTTTGAAGAGGCCTGCTGCATTAAAATGAATTTTGTGAAGAGATCTGTTTTATAAAGAGGAATTTTGTGAAGAGGCTTGTTTTTATTAAAGATAATTTTGTGAAGAGGCTTGTTTTGGTAACAGGAATTTTGTGAAGAGGTCTGTTTTGGTAACAGGAATTTTGTGAAGAGGTCTGTTTTGGTAACAGGAATTTTGTGAAGAGACCTATTTTATTAAAGGAATTTTTCGAAGGAGTCAGTTTTATTAAAAGAAATTTTGTGAAGAGGCCTTTTTTATTAAAAGGAATTTTGTGAAGAGGCCTGTTTTATTAAAAAGAATTTTGTGAAGAGCCCTGTTTTATTTAGAAGAATTTCGTGAAGATGTCTGTTTTATCAATTGGATTTTTCTGAAGGTGCCCTAAATAGGAGAAAAATTTTGCCTGTATCGACCCCTGATGAAAAGTATTGTTCCCGAAAATTTTTCAAATGTTATTCTTCATCATATTAAATGTAATTTACGTAAAAACGGTTATTTTTGTAAAAGTTACGATATTTAAATTTTCATGCGATCACTGTTTCCTATAAGTTATACTTGAAAAAACTTTCTCCATACTCTGAGATGTAAAAACTTCATTTTTGTACGACAAAAACTTATGGAGTTGTGATACTTTAAATTTTATGACTCTTTAGCGATTCCCTGCACTAAAACAGGAACGACAGGCTTATGGTGTGGGGAAATACTGAAATTTAATAAGAACCAAAGATCATAACTCCATAAGTTTTTGTCGTAAAAGAACGATTTTTTCTTTTTTCCTTTTTTGCGCTTTCTTCCTTTCTGTACTTTATGTTTATCGTTTTGTCGTTTGCGCTTTACATTACGCTTTATGTTACACTTACAGATGCTTTACGTTGCTTTTACATTAGTCGGTTTGTTTTACTTATGCTTCGGATGGAATTTCTCTTTAATACACTGTTGTGCAAAACCTAGCAACAAACATAAAATGCGAATTTTTGAACATGTGAGTACGCAAAAGAAAATGATATAAACACCAGGTGTATCAAATAGGTATTATCCCTACAGCATAGCTAACTGCTGTGACATCTCTTTCGTGTCACACATGGTCACAGTCTCTACACCAAAACAAAATATGAGATCTTTCATTCGTCTCATTTGTATTCTCAAATGATCGTTATATGGTGTCTCCACTGTAAAGTCACTGCGACCGTTGCTTTGTGATGGGTCACTAGCTGACAATAAAATGAAGTCACCATGTAATTCTCACGTGGCTGTCGTAACTGCCCATTTTGAAGTCATTGTGACCATAGCACTGGGATGAATCACCAAATAATGTCACAATGAAGTCGCATGGTGGCTTCCAGGTGACCGCGAGACTATACTGTGAAGTCACCATTGCGCTCCTCTGTGAAAAGGTACCAGATGATTTCATTTTCTGTTAATTGGGAACTCGTCACAAAACAGCTATCATGATGACTTAAAATAGAGTAACCAGTTGATAGTCACATCGTGACTTCATTGTAAAGTTACCTGGTGACTCATCACTAAACTACAGTCACGGTGGCTTCTCACTGGAGTAACCAAATGAGAGTAATAATAAGTCAAATGAAAGTAACCCATTTTAGTTTATTGTAGTGACTGTGATACTTGTGACCATTTGTGACGTCTGTGCTGTTAGGGTAATTTTCTACCTATTTTCTACACTTGCTGTTTATAGAAATTCTTTTAGAGTACTCACGTGTTCAGAAATTAGCATTTTGTGTTTGCTGCTTAAGTTTTTCAAAATAGTGCATAACTTACAGGACCCAGACTAGAAATTTAAATTTCGTAACTTAAAAAATATATTATTTTGATGCAAACTGCGCTTTCTAATGATGAAGACCAACATCTGAAACATTTTTGCATTTAGAACTATATCTCTCAAACTAACGCTTCAGGAATTATTTATTAGACAATGGCAAAATGGAGCACTCTGTAATGTTGCCGAAAGGCAACACACGGCATTTAAGGGTTAAATCGGGCTTGAGTCCCATCAACCTCTGCCTTGAAAGAACATACAAATAAAAACAAATTTCCTTTTCAAATACGCACATATTCTTAATAAACTTTACTCCACTTTTCAAATTAATTTTCAATCGATAGAAGCTATAAATGTGAGATGTCTTTAAAAGCATAAATCACGATCTTGTTTTAGATTGAAAGTTGCGCTTGTTTTGCTAACACAGCTTCTTATAATATCTGCTTTCAATTGAATTAATTAGAGTCTTTAAGGGCTTCGAAATTCAATTTATTCCTCTGCTTATCTTTCACAAATGAGAGAAGCAAGCTCTTTTCACAAAGTATTTCAAAGGTGTCCGTAATTTCTCAATTACTTCGAAAGTTGTAAATTTGTGAGGTTTTGTTTAAATTACAGTAAAAAGTTATTTTTTCCTACAGACGTTTTGACTTTCTAGAATAACTGTAACCGCCCGATTGGGATGATTTATGAAAGTGTGTGTTTTATGTAAATACAGATCGGTTGTTTTTAATAGATTAAGTGGAAGATAAAAGACATTTTAAGGGATACTGCGCTTGTGGTGTTTAGGTATTAGCTAAGGCAGTTTAAGAAGTGAACACCGTAAGAAGTAGTTTTCACAATCCAAAAGTTAATTTTGGAAAATGGATCACATAAGAGAAAATATAGACAATGCTCTGGACAGTGCACTTTTCTCAAGGGTAAGTAGTGCGCAAAGCAAAAATAATTCATCTACTATAAAGAGCTTTATAATAAAATATAGAATAATTTTATATAGACGATTTAAATATTTGTATAAATAGATTCGTAACTCTTAACTAATGTTGCTGATGAGGATATGTGTTTTATTTCTATTATTCATTATTATTTTGCTTTATTCAATTTAGTCCTCTGCTTATCTTTCAAAAATGAGCTCATTTCATAAAGTATTTCAAAGGTGTCCGTGGGTTGCAAATTGAATAATTTTATACAGACCATTTAAATATTTGTACATAGATTCGTAACTCTTTACTAATGCTGCTGATAAGGATATGTGTTTATTACTATTATTCATTGTTATTTTTACTTTATTCAATTTAATCACTTGCTTACCCTTTTTTTTTTTAACTCATTTCATAAAGTATTTCAAATTTCAAATATGTCCGTGAGTTGCACATTTCTCATTCTCAGTTACTTCGAAAGTGGTAAAATCGTAAGGCTTTTGTTTAAATTATAGTAAAAAGTTTATAACCAATTATTTTTTTCGACAGACATTTTAACTTTCTAGAATGACTGTAACCGGCCGATTACAATGATTTATGCAAATTTGTGTTTCTGTAAATACAGACAAATGTTTTGCATAAATTAAGTGAAAGATAAAAGATATTTTAAGGAATACTGCGCTGTGGTGTTTAGGTATTAAGGCTTCTGTCCCCGCCGGCGAAGGCACTCACGAGCAAATGCTAATCCTATGGGGAGGGATTTTTTCTAATATCTCGTTTGCATTTCGACATTTAAAAATATATATATATATATATTTTTTTTTTTTTTTTTTTGCATTCGATAGCCGAGATCTGTCTCTACATCGCACCTTTTTTACTTTTTCGATTTTGGTTGCAGATATTTTTTTAGAATGACACTTTCATTTTCAGAACCGGTTTTGAAAGTGAAAGTAACTTTATAAAAAATATCTGCGACCAAAATCGAAAAAGTAAAAAAGGTGCGATGTAGAGACGGACCTTGGCTATCCAATACAAAAAAAAAATATTAAAAAAGGTCGAAATGCAAACGAGGTATTAGAAAAATCCCTCCCCATAGGATTAGCATTAGCTCGTGAGTGTCTTCGCTGGCAGGGACAGGAGCCTTAAGAGGCTACTTCAGTCAAGGGAAAAGGCCCGTTCGCTAATGCTAATCCTATGGAAGAAATTGATAAAGATATCTCGGTTGCATTTCAATATTTTTAAATGATTTTTTTTTTCATTGGATAGCTGAGATCGGTCTGTATGCAGGCCGTTTTTTACTTTTTCGATTTCAATTGCAGATTTTTTTATGGGGATGCTTTCAGTTTCAAAACCGGTTCTGAAAATGAAAGTGTCCTCATTAAATATATCTGTAAATAAAATCGAAAAAGTAAAAAACAGCCTTTGTTCAGACCGATCTTAGCTATCCAATGCAAAAAAAAAATCATTTAAAAATATTAAAATGCAACCGAGATATCTTTATAAATTTCTTCCATAGGATTAGCATTAGCGAACGGGTCTTTTCACTTGACTGAAGTAGCCTCTTAACTACGGCAGTTTAAGAAGTGACCAGTGTAAGAAGTAGCTTCCACAATCCTTTAATCTTGTCACCGTCAATTCATTTTGGAAAAGGATCACATTAGAGAAAACATAGACAATGCTCTAGACCAGCCATACTCAACCTTTTTTTCTTGCGTACCTCAAACAAAAGTTTGCGAAGTTAGTCGGGCCGCAACACACTTAAATAGAGTAATTAATATAGTAAGTAGTAATGCACCATAGTACGAGAAAGAAATATAATAACAAAGTTAATTTTAATAGATTAGGGTTGAATGTTTGTCGCGAAAGTAATGCTACCACAAAAAAAAAATTGAACACCACTATTTCCAAACAATAATCATCGTGATATATTTCTATTGCAAATGTCATAGAAATTGGTCACGAAATTTGTTGTTCGGAAATAATGGTGTAAAATTTTTTGGTGTCGATTACTTTCGCGACAAACGTTCAACCGTAAAAAGTTTTAGCTATATAATAAGCATTACACGAAATAATATAATATTGCACAATTTATCACTTCTAAAGGAAATAAATCAGGAGATTATCTTCCATAAATAATACTTTTTCTAAATGCAAATTTTTTGTTTGTTATTTTTATTGAAGAAATCTATAGTGCAAACTTAATTAATTTGGAATAATGTTTGATTAGTGTTGAAGATTAAGAAACATACACACCACTGTAGCACAAATGGGACTACATGCAAAAAGAACTTTTGACTAAGAAAACTGCATTTAAAATGACGTTACATAATTTTAAATTAGAAATGATGGGACATATTTCGTCTTCTCATGAAAATGTATAAATGAACGTGTTTTATACATTTTACATTTTGTTTTTACAATGTTAAGATCTTAATTATCTTTTAGCACATCTCAATTCGTTTTATAACAATGGATTAATGATTATGTGTCTCGAGCCACACATAAAAGGCCGCCGGGCCACATGCGGCCCGCGGGCCGCAGGTTGAGTATGGTGTCCTAGACAGTGCACTTTCCTCCAGGGTAAGTAGTGCGCAAACCAAAAATATTGCATCTAATATAAAGAATTTTATATAAAATATAGAATAATTTTATATAGACCATTTAAGTATTTGTACACAGATTCTTGACTCTTAACTAATGTTGATGATATTAATATGTGTTCATTTCTATTATTCATTGTTATTTTTACTTTATTCGATTGATCCCTCCGTTTATTTTTCACAAATGAGAGAAGTAACCTCATTTCATAAAGTATTTGAAAGGTGTCCGTGAGTTGCAAATTTCTTAGTTACTTCGAAAGTTGTAAAGTTGTGAGATTTTGTTCAAATTACAGTAAAAGTTTATATCCCAGTTATTTATTCGTACAGACATTTTAACTTTCTAGGATGACTGTAACCTTGAGGTCCGGGATAGATGGCACAAATCATTAAGTTTTTTGATAAAAATTCCATTTTATCTGGTATTTATATTACAGTAATATTTTTAGGTGCGTTCATAATTATATAAATACGTAGCACCTATAGTCGTCGTTCAGTCCGTCTGTCTGTTTGTCCGCATATAACAGAGCAAAAACAACCCAACCGAATGGTCTGAAAATTTAAATATATAATCGTTGCATAATTGTGTCGAGTCATTTCAAATTTTATGAAAATCGGATGTATAGTTTAATGACAGAGACAGTCAAAAGTTTTCCGTTACATTATGACCAATGGGGAAATATTATTGCAAGTGCATTTTAATGATGTTACAGCCTTTCGAATTCAAACAGAGTGAAATGTATATGCACTGATGAAGTGCACTAAAATATACATTCAGTACAATATGCGGTGCAAGAAATTTTGCTAAAACTAATTATACTACGAACGCACTTCATTTGCCACGTTTGATGTGCAATTTCCAACTTGTTTATGAAGTTCTACATAAAATTTGGAGTAGATAGGTTAAATGTGCACTACAAAAATTATTACTATAAAAATGAAAAATCAGGTGTGTGTGTGTGGGTGGGGGGGGGGAGAATTAAGGGAGCAGCTATCCCTGACTTACTCTATATATTTTGTTTTTTAATTTAAAAACTAGCAGGCTACGCTTGTAGGTTTCTCCAAACGAACCTTGAGTCAAACGAAATACATCCATGAATTTCACCTTATGTTTTACAGCATTGTGGACCTTTACGTGAATTTTCCTTCTTCATTGCTGAAACAGTACGAACGCCGCCACTGCGCTATTATATTTTCTAATGTATCAGACAAAATTTGGCGTTAAGGACCAACTCTTTTAGTTAATCATTTACTGTAAGATTTGGCAAAGAACGATAGAACAAACATGCAATATACTAAAACCATCCATGAAAAATTGTCTAACTAACAATGTAAGTCTCATCAAAATCCGCCCAGTAGAACGTTTTAAAAAGGGTAATCTTTCACAATCGGGTTCATTTAATTATAGACTACTTTCCTCCATAATTCTATAACTAAGCAACGTATAACTATATGTAGTATACGTATACCTTCCCTGAAAAATTATCTAACTAACAGTGCAATTCCCATCAAAATTCATTCAGCAGGAGCTGGAGCAGCTGGAGCGAAATTCCCATTTGCATTTTATATACAGGGTGGTTCAAAGGATCATGTCCAAACGGCACGTGTGGGCGTGTCAGTCCATGAGGAGCAAGAATCATACAGGAACGGGGGGGGGGGGTCGGAAACGCGATCCTGGCGGTGCAATTGCATCGTGACCGTGACGCAAAGAAAAGATAACAAACGGTATAAAAAGACCTTTATTTTACAAAAAACTTAATCGAAGTACAAAATACATATGAAAAATGTTACAACTCATAACAAGTGTTCAAAATATGCCCAGCCGTGATGCATGCTTCACGTCAGCGCTGCATGGAATCGCGAACACGTTCCAATCGGTTCCGTACAATGGCCACTGCGATCCTCGGAACTAACCCGCCTGGATTTCTACCTCTGGGGGATATCTTAAGACTCCGCTGCACTGAAACCCCACGAAGTTCCATGTTAGCCTATGGGAAAACTTTGAAGCCCGATGACTCATTACTAATTATTAAAATACCGTTTCCACCATCAGAAAGTAGACGTCAAATAACGATGATGTGCGTTTTCAAAAATTGTCTAAGTAAATTTTAAGTACATAAAAAATCCCTATAAACTTTGAAATTTCCATTAGATCAAATTTTATGATCTTCTGAAAAATACTTAAAATTTACGTAAACAATTTTTAAAAACGCACATCATCGGCATCTGACCTCTACTTTCTGATGGTGAAAACGATATTTTAATAATTATATTAGGTAATGAGTAATCACGCTTCAAAGTTTTCCCATAGGTTAGCATGGAATTTCGCGATCGGGGAGTTTCAGTGCAGCGGCCCCTTAAGAGGCTACTTCAGTCAAACGAAAAGACCCGTTTGCCAATGCTAATCCTATGGAAGAAATTTATAAAGATATCTCGGTCGCATTTCAATATTTTTAAATGATTTCTTTTGCATTGAATAGTTGAGATCGATGTGTACAAAGGCCGTTGTTTACTTTTTCGATTTTGTTTACAGGTATTTCTTATGAGGACACTTTCATTTTCGGAACCGGTTTCGAAAGTAAAAGCATCCTCATAAAAAATATCTGAAGTCAAAATCGAAAAAGTAAAAAACGGTCTGCATACAGATCGATCTCAACTATTCAATGCAAAAGAAATTATTTAAAAATATTGAAATGCGACCGAGATATCTTTATAAATTTCTTCCATAGGATTAGCATTAGCGAAAGCGTCTTTTCATTTGACTGAAGTAGCTTCTTAAGTCTCTGGTGTACGAGACACCCGTTCCATCGGCCATAGACCTCATAGCACGGATCGCTGAAACGGCGGCACATGTCCGGGAGACTTCTGGACAATTGGAATGTGTTCGCGATTCCGTGCGGCGCCGATGCAGTGCCCGCATGCATCACGGGCACATTTTGAGCACTTGTGATGAGTTGTAACATTTATAATTTGTATTTTGTATTTCGATTAAGTTTTTTGTAAAATAAAGGTCTTTTTACACCGTTTGTTATCTTTTCTTTGCGTCACGGTTCAATGCAATTGCACCGTCACGATAGCGTTTCCGATACCTAGTTTGTATGTAATTCTTGCTCCTCATGACCTAACACACCTATACGTGCCGTGTAGACATGACCTTTTGAACCATCCTGTATACTTAACCCTTTTAGGGGCAAGTTACTTCTATTTCCATATACTGAAATGAGTGACCGACACCAACATTTACAAACAAATTTATTTCAAAATAAGTAAAAGATTTTTTTCACGTACTTAATAAATGGAAAGTTTTCATTACAATATTCTGGTGCCAATGTGACATTTAGGAATTAAAATTAGGTGGTCCGAAAATGAACCACCACCCTTGAAGGGGTTAAGGGATCCAACCCGGACCTCCCGATTTACAGAACATAAGGGAAAACCACTTTTTAAAAATTAATATTTTTTTTTAGTTTGCCCCCTAACAACACAAAAAAGTATTCTTATTTGAAAAGTTTAAATTTTGCATTCAAATAAAGTTTTGAGATTTTTTAACCACTTCAGCGGCTGCCCCGAGATAAGTCGGGGGTAAAAGCACTGTTTCCCTATACCCGTCGCCGGTGAAGTGGTTGCGATACTTTCGTATGGTGTTAATAGTCGAAGAAATCGCTGAAGGTTTCGTTACTTACAGCAGTCCTTTTTTTTTACATGTCTGTTAAATTTCTGTTTTATTTATATTACTTTATTTTATTTGTGAAGTTTAAATTTCGTTATGGAATACCAGCCATAAACAAATGCTAAACAAGCTATTTATATTAACTTAAGCGCAGACGGATTTATCTTTCACAACCGTCTGCACGCGATGGAGATAGATTTAAAAAAAAAAAAATCATGATTGAAAATTATTTTAGAAACCATATAAAATGAGTAAATTGCAATACAGTTTTGAAACAAATTACATTTGTAAGTAGATTTTTTCCCCTATTCGACGTTGTAAAAATTGAAAATGTACGATGTTTAGAAGCGAAAAAATTCTAATAAAAGCGAAATTTAATCGTCTACTGTTGCCAACACACCACCTCCTGAAAGCTAGGCCTACGCGCCGACATAAAAATGGCGACTGTGGTAGGCGGATTATTTTCATCGCTTGTAAGGTCCTTTAAATTTGAACACCAATAATTTCTAGATTTTTCGCCCTATTTTTTTTAGATTAAATAAGTCAAAGAAAACTTTAAGAACTTATTGATGTGCAAATTCAAGGGACCGTACAAACGCTTAAAACTATCCTCCTACGACAGCCGCCCTTTTTGTGTCAGCTCACAGGCCTAGTTTTCAGGGGGCGGTGGCCAACATCAAAATGACATCAGCGTTACGGGCAGACACGATTGTCCTTTATAATATAGAATAGTAAAATATTCAGGACCTTCTTATGAAAACTCGGTTCAACTCGAACTCGACTCTAAAGAATCAAAGCTCGAACCGAAACCGACCCAAAATAATCAAAACTCAACTCAAAGCAGACCCAAACAAGAAACATTTAACCTCTTCAGTTCCGAGGCTAAAATAATACAGTAAAACCTCCTTAACGGACACCTCTACTTAGCGGACACTGTTTTGATTATCAACATCTATGTATGTGTACATTTTTACCTCTAAACAGCGGACACCTCCAAATAGCGGACAAATCCCGTGGTCCCAAAGTGTCCGTTATTCAGAGGTTTTACTGTAATACATATGCTTATTCATTGTTTTTTTCCCAAACAAAATGACATCGTAAATGACAGAAAAAATATCTTTTCTGAAATTGATCCTTTAGGCACTTAGTAATTTAGGTTTAAAAATATGGATCTAAAACTACATTCCCCCTTAAAAACATCAATTTAATAACCCTTAATCTAAATTAACGTAATCACAAATTTAAGAGCTTTAAACAAGTAAATAAGTTACAAATCCTCAAAAATTTTTATTGAAAAAGATTTAAATTAAATATGAAAATTTCTCATTTTCTTGGTCATACTGTCATTTGGGCGTTTTTAGGCATTTTGCAAACTGAGATGAAATTAACATTTACTTTATGTGGGAATCAGCTTAGATGCTACCCTTTATTCGTTTGCTTTGAACACAAAAAACATTCAGCTATTAACCCCTTCGGGACGGGAGCCTTTTACGAAATTTTTAATCTTTTGTCACCGTTTTTTAAAAACAGAAATTAGTGTTTTTTTGAATCGAGAAACTGCGCTGATTAAATACTGCAAATTTCGCAGTAAAATTTTACTGGTGAGGAAAAACAAGGATTCTGAGCGCTTCATGCGGCACGTATACGTGTCGCTCGTCCCCAACGGGTTAAGAAGTAATGTGAAAATATAAAAAAAATCGGATATTTTAGTTTTTATAAGGAAAAGAACTGAGGTCCTCGTATGGGAACACAGGGACCGAAGAGTTTAAAGTCAATCTGACCTGAACCTGAACCACACCGAAAAAGTATAGTGTCAATCAGACCCGATCCGAGCCGTGGATTGGGTCAAATCGGGTAACTCGGTCCGATGCAGGATTCTAACATTTTATTTATAAGAACTGGAAACATACCTTGCCAGCCCTGAGAATAAGAAGAATTTAGAATAAAACAAAACTGAAACACGGAAGCAAAGGTCGAATACACCTATCTACGTAAGCAGCATAATAAAAAAACATTCGCAGCTCCTTCGTGACAATATCATTCATTGTTGTTTTTCAAAAACAATGAAGAAGAAAAGAAACACGAAATCAGAGCGAAAATAGACTAGATTTGATTGTGTATATAGAAATGAAACTGACAATGACCTTAAAATAGACATTCGGATAATGTAGCTATTTAGAAATAAAAAAATAAAGTTCTTTTTTTTTTTTTCCACACGTATTTCTACTTTATGCTCAGACTACTGAGATCAAAATTAGAAAATCACGTTTTAAAAAATGTTGATAGACAGTGGATTTTATGCACTATCAAAATGTATATGCAAAGAGCAGGGCTGCCACAGGCGACTATTTTTTAATTCTAACTGGTACCACTTTATGAAAACAGAAATCCTTAATACACACTTTGACAACATATGAAAGCGAAATATACTTCGAAATTTAGATTAGAAAAATACTGATGCGAGACAGAATATAAAAATAGTCGCCTATAGCAGTCCTGGGATAAGAGATGAAACGGGCTCGCGTTCGATTTTTATACCCGTTTTTGGACTCAAGCAGGCTTGGGCTCAAAGTGAAAATTTTATTTATTTACAAATTGAAAAAAAGAATTTTTAAAAAACTTTCTATTTCAGGAACAAGAGTGTAGTCTAAGCTTTTAAAAATGTTTAAATCCTTTAAAAATCAGTTTGAAAGAAAATTGAATTGTTGTAGACTGGGAGGCTGCTGCACAAACCATCACCTCATCGAGTTGACGGCTAAAATTCCAGGATTAGTTAAAACTCGATTCGCTAAATGCATTTTTAGCGAATTTAATGCGATTCGCTAAATGCAAAATTAGTTAAAATGCAACTGGTCTGCCAAGTCAAATCTTGATGGAAAACGCTTGCAAACCTGATTTTAGTTGTTGAATGGTAGTTTTACCGTTGTGTTTTGCTGCTCCCAGCAGTGGCGTGGCGTGAAAATTTTCGGTGGTCATCGCAATTATTTAAGTTTGTGGTGAAAAATTATTAACTCTAAAATTCAATGGTTGAATGTTCAAAAAAGAAACTTTAAATCTTACCTTCACTTATACATGAACTCCAAATGTTCTGCTAAAGCTGGATCGTAGAGTTTTAAAAGCTTATTAAGAGTTTTAAAATATTGCTTGGTCATCGCCGCATCCAGCGATGACCGGACGCCACGCCACTGGCTCCCAGTCCTCCATGTTTTCACACCTTTTGTACAGGAAAACACAATGATAAACCTACCAGTCAACCACTAAAATCGGGACTGCAGGTGGTTTCCACCAAGATAGGACTTGGCAGACCAGTTGCATTTTAATACGAATCGAGGTCTGTCTATTCCAGGAATTTCAGCCGCCAACTCGATATTAGTGATTGACTGGTAGGTTTACCATTATCTTTTGCTGCTCCCAGTCCTCCATGTTTTCATAGCTTTGTATGCAGGAAAACACAATGATAAACCTACTAGTCAACCACTAAAATCGGGTCTGCAGGTAGTTTCCACCAAGATAGGACTTGGCAGACCAGTTGTATTTTAATACGAATCGAGTTCTGTCTATTCCAGGAATTTCAGCAGCCAACTCGATTTTAGTGGTTGACTGTTAGGTTTACCATTGTGTTTTGCTGCTCCTAGTCCTCCATGTTTTCATAGCTTTGTGCGCAGGGAAACACAATGATAAACGTGCTCGTCAACCACTAAAATCGTCTGCAGGTGGTTTCTACCAAGATAGGACTTGGCAGACCAGTTGCATTTTAATACGAATCGAGTTCTGTCTATTCCTGGAATTTCAGCGGTCAACTCGATTTTAGTGGTTGACTGGTAGGTTTACCATTGTCCTTTGCTGCTTCCAGTCCTCCATGTTTTTATACCTTTGGGTGCAGTAAAACACAATGATAAACCTACTAGTCAACCACTAAAATCGGGTCTGCAAGTGGTTTCCACCAAGATATGACTAGGCAGACTAGTTGCATTTTAATATACGAATCGAGTTTCGTCTATTCCTGGAATTTCAGCCGCCAACTCGATGAGAGGATGGTCTATGCAGCTGCCCCCGGTCTATTATTGATGGGATATAAGGAGAAATATTCTCTCTGGTTCTCAAGCCTTTGCGCGGTCAATGTCATTAATAGCGACCGCATAGACAATCACCTCATCGAGTTCACTATAGGTGCTGATTCCCAAAATTTTTAAGGAGTTGGTGGCTCCTAAACCCCAAAAATCCAGTCGCCAGTTTGGCTCCTAACCAAAATCTAGTGTCCACATTGTGAAACAAATTCATAAAACAATAGTGTTTATATGGAAAAAACAAAAAAACTCAGGAATTCAAACTAAAAAATAGTTTAGTTAATAAATACACATGTACAACAAAACACAAACTAATTACAACAAATGTATGTATTTAATTTAATCCTAAAATTCTTGAAACTTTGATATTAAACTATTATATAAATCTGGAAAAATCAGAAGATAAAGTTGGACAAGATATAATTGAATAACAAAGCATGTATAAGCTAAGCAGTCATGATAATGGAAAATATTAGGAAAACTTTATTTTTAATTTTGATTTTGCCATATAAAAGTATATATATAAAAAATTTTAGGAATGTGTAAGATTATTTTGCACTATAAAAATCTCACAATTGCAGAAAATATTTACAGAGCAAGAATATACCTCGCGTTAAGTATTTTTTCGTGCAAGTTTCTTTTTCTTTTTGTTCTTTTTTCTTCAGAGTTCGAAATCCTCTATCATCGCGACTCCATGATCTAAAGCCCTTAAATAATTTCCATCGCATCGGGAACTTTGGACTGCCTCGTGAACCGATCTGCAGTAAAGGGATATTTATTTCAACTCTGGATTTCGGAAGAAATGCTTGCTTTCGCTGGTGTCCAAAGGGGAACCCTTAGCGCGCTCATGTGCCGAGCTTCGCAGCTGCTAAGCTTTGTAGTGGAGCAGGCATGCGCAGAATTATAATCGAACATAATGTTTGGTAAGAAAGCAGTACATCACAGGGGCAGCGTTCACGATGGTAACTGAGATCACAAAAATTCCCCGCCTTTTTATCAAGGTCATACTTGATCTCTGCCAGTGAAAAGAGCAGGTGCTTTTCTATTTGCAAAAGGAAAAAAAATTCTGCGATGGGGATTGGGAACACTGACAATTGATCTCAGGCGACTAAGACACTGAAAGTTAATCGCCACAGCAAAAAATTTAGTCACCACGTGGCGACTGGCAATAAATCTGCACCTATAGAGTTCACCGGCTGAAATTCCAGAATTAGTTAAAACTCGATTCGCATATTAAAACGCAATCGGTTTGCCAAGTCATATCTTGAATATTAAAAACGTGAATTAATATTCAATATTTTCAAGCGTAATTTCAGTGCTGAGAAGTAGTTGAAGATTTAATTAAAAGTCATATCTTGATGGAAAACACCTTAAAACCCGATTTCAGCAGTTGACTCGTAGGTTTACCGTTGTGGTTTCCTTTACCCAAAAGTATGAAAACATAGAGGGCTGGGAGCAGAAAAAACACTATGGTAAACCTACGAGTCAATCGCTAAAATCGGGTTTTCAGGTGCTTCCCACCAAGATATGACTTGGCAGACCGATTGCGTTTTAATGTGCGAATCGAGATTTAACTAACTCTGGAATTTCAGCCGTGAACACGATGAGGTGATTGTCTGTGCTGCCACCTCCCGGCCTATAACATAAAAAGCTGAGGAATGTCTCTTATGTATACCGCTTTTTGTTTGAAGTCCTTTTCTAGAGTTACTGGAAAACTAAAAACTCATGGCTTTATGCTTGCACATTACACAATAATACAGTCGAACCTCGTTATCCCGACACTATAATGACAAGAAAAAAGTGTCGTCATAAGCGGAGTGTCGCGGTAACCGGAGTTGGAGAAAAACATGTTTATAAAAAGCTGTATTTTTAATTAATTTAAGACAATTTTAAATTCATAACTGTACTTGCAGTTTTAAGCAATAAAACATTATTATTAAGCAACACAAAAACAAAATTGAAAAGAATAAAAATCAGATTTATGATGACTTGTTTTCATTATTGTTACATGAAATATTGGTGAATTAAGGTTTGCTTATCCCTAGATGTGCTTCCTACAATTCTTTTTTCAATATTATACAATGAATTGTAATCAATATTCGTTATTTCAGAAATGGATGTCAGATAATTTCTGATCGTTTCAATGCAATGCAGTGCTTCGGTTTTAGTAGGATGAAAAACGCCGTGTAACCACAAGAAAGCGCCGCCTGACCAAAACAAAAAGACCGCGAGTAGACTGATTCGTCTATCTGGAGCTTAAAAGGGTCATTCATAGTGTGTGGGTTTCTTTATTCAGATAAAGGATTGAAAAAAAATTCTCATTTATCTCAATGGGTATTTTAAACACTTTTGTGAAAAGTTTGGCTAAGACATTTCTTACCGCTTAATTTCCGAGCTTATAAGATGGATTATGAAAAATAGACATCTGTCGGGATATCCGGAGTTAAAAATTATTCAACGACGTAAAATCCGGAGTTTATTTACTTTAAAATCATATACAGAAAATCGGGACTTTGAAAAACTGACGTGATAAGCGGAATGACGTGAAAATCGGGTGTAGGGATAACGAGGTCCGACTGTATTTCAAAACGATAAGAATTGTGGCTTTTCCAGATTTATGCCAGCGGATGGGTATAAGTAAAAAAAATTACTAATTTAAACAGATTTTAAAGGGACTTGAAAAACACGAAACGTTGTCATAATAGAGTATTTAAGATTAATAATTTTTATGTAAGAATAGATACAGTAGAATTTCGTTACAGCGAATGTCACTTTAACGATTTTTTTCAGTTTAACGAGTATTATTTGGATTGTTAAATAAAATCCTATTATCCAATTTCATTATAAAATATTCACTTTAACGGGCAATTCCATGTCACATGTGGGACAGTTTTTCTACATAAACTGCTGTTTTAAGAACGTTATTATAGCCTCAAATTAAAACAACTATGCTAATATAAAAATCCAAGGTTTTTTGTTATTTTTAATATATATTTCTATTCTAACAACTTATAAATTGTTAGATATAGGTATTTATGTAAGCGTCAAGCGCAGGACATTTTGTCTGTTTTTCATGGAATGGCCCTAACGAATTTTTCAGTATAGCAAATTTAATCAGTGCTCCTCAGAGATTCGCTGTAATGACATTTTGCTGTATTTTAAAATACGAAAATTAATCTTGAAACAATTTTAAAACGTTATTAAGAATTTTTTACTGCTTAATTTCAATAGTATACGCTCGGGCTCCGATGACACAAACTTTTTCGTTCTCGGACGGATTCAGATTTGAAATCGTCGGGCTCGGGCTCCTAAGAAAAGCCAGAACTCATCTCTAACGCAAATAGTCATTAACTAGTTGGAAGTTGCTCGTAAAACGTGCCAAATGAGGTGCGTTCGTACTATAACTAGTTTTATCAATATTTTTTGCACCGCATATTGTACTGAATGTATATTTTAGTGCACTACATAAGTGCATATCAATTTCATTCTGTTCGAAAGGTTGTAACGTCATTATTAATGCACCTCAAATATTTTTTTCCCATTGGCCGTCATGTACCTAACGGAAAACTTTTGACTGTCCTTGTAATTAAACTATATATCCGATTTTCATAAAATTTGAAATGACTCGACAAAATTTTGCAACAATTATATATTTAAAATTTCAGACCATTCGGTTGGGTAGTTTTTGCTCTGTTATATGCGGACAGACGGACCGAACGACGACTATAGGTGCTACGTATTTATTTAATTACGAACGCACCTAAAAAGGTCTTTAAAAAGGTGCTGCTAAAATCTAAAATATGCATCACATACTTGTAAATGCAGAGCGTGTTTTCTTTAAATTTTATTATAGCTAAGAATAATTGATAGTCAAGTCACTATTTACTATTCGAAACCCAGTGTACATTATTTACTATAATAATTAAAAAGACATAAGCACAGTATCACAAATTTTATTACCTTTACTTTATTTTTCATTTCTCTCTTACACTCTGTACTTTGATGGAGAAAAAGTTGGAAAACATGATAACCAAATCACGTACTTGATCTAAATGAACTTGTTTAGTCGTATATCTAAAACAAAAATTTCGAATAAAAGACACTAAATTTTGTCGCTATACTGTACATACAGCGCTGTAAAGCATTAACGAATTTATAACAAAATGAACAGAGAACATGCTGGAGATAAAAAATTTAAAAAAAAGCATTTAGGGGTACATACGACCCTTAAAATCTTTAAAAAAACAATTTTTTGTTTTTAATTCATTTGACAGCTAATGTTTTTCTGAACAATTTGCCACAAACCGCATCAAAATATTCGTAAAATTACGCTCGTTACAGTAAAAAATTTAAATTAGCCTTGGTCTGTTTCAAGCGAAACATTTATGTTGAAATTGTTTTTTCTCAAAATCAATATTTTTTTACTTGCGCGCACGATAACTCCAAATGTATTAAAGGCAATCATTCGAAACTTTATCTTTACTAGATCATTTTCTTCAAATTGAACAAAAATCTAAGAAATGTAACAAAAATTACTGAATGTAGCTACGGGTATTCAAGTGACAAAAAGTATAAAAATTTTCATTTTTTCATTTTGAAAATCAAAAAACTTTAGAATTTTTTTGTTTATTCATTATATTTTAGTCCATTTTATTTGTGTAATATTCTTAAACTTATATTAAAAGTTTCAAAATTCTAGAGGGTGTGGATCTTTTTTAATCATGCGCGCAAGCTATATACATTATCATTAATTTTAAAAAAGCATACATTAAGGAATAATTATTATCAATTAATTATGCAGTGTTTAATTCAAATTATATATTATATTGCATGGAGAACATATTATACTATTAACAAAAATTGGGGTGATTAGTGCAAAAATGAGTGCATGGGGCGCCACTTTAAATATTTGTCTCCGAAATCAAATTTTTCATTTGTTTAAACATTTAAAGGGTCGTATGTCCCCTGAAGTATATCCGTCTCATTATGTTTGAAACATTGTAACATCAATAAAATGCAACGAAAACGATTCTCCCCACCCCACCCCCATAGACCGTAATGTAACAGACTTCTTTTGTTTGTCTTTGTAAACGAACTATAAATGCTACACACTTCATTTTTAATGCTGATCATTCTACAGCAGGGTCGGCGAACCTTTTTACATCCACGTGCCGAATTTTTTTCGAAAAAGATTTTACGTGACCATGATGTGCCAAGCACCACAAAATAATTTAGAGGATCAAAATTTCTAGATTTTTATTCATTGGGATTGAAAAATATAGGATAATATACATATAATAATTAGACTGACATATACTATCTCTATATAATAAAAGGCAGTGTAACGCATCCGGGGCGAATCCATCAATCTTATCAGTCTCCGAGGAAGAGACTCTAGGGTGAAAGGATCCATTCTCCCATTGGTTGACAAGAAACAAGAATCCCGCGATTACTTCTGAAGGTTACAAGTCCTGATAATTGAGCAGTGGTAGACACTTCTTCCTAACAAATCAGAAGACACATCGCATTTCACCACCAAAATAAATCGCCAAGTGTCACTTGATATTATTTCAAGTATTAAGTTGCAATCATATTAAATTTTCGTTGCGACATGTAAGGAATTTTAATTTATTTCTCATATAAAGTGATTCACGGAAAACAATGATATGGTATTTTTAAAAATATACTTTTTTTCCCTGCAAAAAATTGATAAAACTGACTTCCTTTTAAACAAGTAATATAAAAATTTTGTTTTTAAAGTCAATTCCTACTTAGGCCATCAAAGAAAAATTTAATATTAAGCTAATATTAGTTTTTGTTGCATTAAATTATCTCAATTTGTTGATTTTCTATAAGCAAGTAGGTTTACAATGGAACTCTATGGGAATTTGGTGAAATATTAGAGATATCGCCAAGTTGGCGTCAGTTTTGGCGACTTATTTTGGCCGCCAAATTTGGCGATATATCGCCAAGCTGGCGACAAACTTGACGGTATTTGGCGACAGAACAGGGTCCCCCTATGGTAACCCCTTATTGAAAATACTTTCACTGATCTTCAATAACCAATGGCCGCCATTTTGTTTCCCATGCAAAACTAAAATTAATTAATTAAAATTTAATTAATTAATTAATATTTGAAAAAACTGTATTAACATCAATTGTCATCCAGTACAAATTTAAAAAAACTTATTTCAACTTGATAGGATGAATAATGAGTATTTTATTAACGATTGAAAATTTGAACAAGATAAATATATAAATAAATAAATATAGCTAATATGAGCTATATGATAATGTGAGCTAATAGTAGGAATTGAAAAAAAGTAATCAATTTAAATATTTAGACTTATTATTCTGTAACTTATTTTTAAATTACACATTAAATTTACATAAAAGGAAAATATAAGTAAACTTAAAAAAAAAGAAAAACATATCCCATATTTTAAAAGTAAAAAATTAATATTTATACGAAAAGTAAAATTAATAATTTTTTATTTATAGCTTTGCATCAGGAGGACAGAAGCTTAGGGGATTAGACGATTGGGATTCAACCCGAGATACTTATTTATTAATCAATATACATATTTAAAAAAAAACTTGGAGGGGGGGGGGGAAGGGGAGGGGGAACGATAAAATAGAATTTCAAAGTGTTATTAAAAAAAATAGTATTATTTCAATAGTTGCAGCAGACTGTTTTAATTACTCACTTTAATTGCATATTTATTAAATTTTTGTTTTATTAAGAAATCTTAATTTTGTTATAGTATATTAGCCGGAAAACCTGGTTTATCCAGAAATATTGTAAATGCTAATTGTGTGTTTATTAGAACATAAACTAGCCGAACTTTGCTCATCTAAACGCTTCCATATTGTCAATTATTTTTTTGTCAGTTTTTCAAATTTTAAGTGAAAAACACAAATTTTACCCACCGTCCTAGGACGGGCATTTACACTAGTAAAGTAATAATACCTAAAGTAAATTGGTGAATGCGATGTTGGTTATGCCAAATATTATTAATATGGTGTCCAACCTACTTACTTTTAATAGGATGCAAGCTGAATCCGAATTATCTAGCAACTGGTTTGGGTTTCTACTATTTTAAGATTTTCGTATCATTTCCAAAAATAATGACCCACAGCAATGAATAGACCGAACAATTGTGAAAAGTACATATATTATACCAAATCGCTTAGTTTCATCACTAGGAGTTTTACTATGCCTGATATTTTTCTTTTTGATATTCTCTCAACCTTCTCTTAATTTGATAACTTATTGAGCTCACATTCAAATAATTTAGAAATTCAATTAGTTGATTTCCCCCCCCCCCCCCCCAAAAAAAAAAGAAAAGCTTGTACAAGTTTGCGTGTTTTGTTTAACTTAATTCTATTTTGTTTTAGAATTTCAATCAACGTATAGTGCCAAAAATATTCTATCGCGTGCCAAGTTTGGCACGCGTGCCGTAGGTTCGCAGTCCCTGTTCTACAGTAAACTTAAAAAACTTCCATATTGTCAATTATTTTTTTATCAGTTTTTCAAATTTTAAGTGAAAAACACAATTTTTACCCACTGTCCTAGGACGGGCATTTACACTAGTAAAGTAATAATACCTAAAGTAAATTGGTGAATGCGATGTCGGTTATGCCAAATATTATTAATATGGTGTCCAACCTACTTACTTTTAATAGGATGCAAGCTGAATACGAATTATCTAGCAACTGGTTTGGGTTTCTACTATTTTAAGATTTTCGTATCATTTCCAAAAATAATGACCCACAGCAATGAATAGACCGAACAATTGTGAAAAGTACATATATTATACCAAGTCGCTTAGTTTCATCACTACGAGTTTTACTTATAATGCCTGATATTTTTCTTTTTGATATTCTCTCAACCTTCTCTTAATTTGATAACTTATTGAGCTCACATTCAAATAATTTAGAAATTCAATTAGTTGATTCCCCCACCCCCCCAAAAAAGAAAAGCTTGTACAAGTTTGCGTGTTTTGTTTAACTTAATTCTATTTTGTTTTAGAATTTCAATCAACGTATAGTGCCAAAAATATTCTATCGCGTGCCATAGATTCGCCGTCCCTGTTCTACAGTAAACCTGAAAAACAAATAAAAATTCAATGGCAGTCCGAGTATATTTATGAGAGTTAGAGCATGGCAGACAAACAAACCGAATTCATAAACACTTTTGAACTACGTTGGAAAGTGTTAATAAAAGAGTGAAAAAAAATGGAGAACTTATTTTGAAAATTAAAACGCGAACGCGCACAGTAATTTAAAAAAGTTTTATAAACAATAGCTTTTAATTTTTTCAATTTTCAGTAAAGCGAATTTTTTTCAAATATTTATTGAAACACTAGGCTCAGATTAGAACGCTTTTTTTCATAATCATTTCCTCAAATAAAAAAAACTGTAAGCAAAAATAAATAAATAAATAAAAATAAATAAAAATAAATAAATAAATAAAAAATAAAGTTTATTGCAAAAAAAAATTTCCAGAAAAGTTACAGAGATTCCCTTTTAACATAAAGCGATTAATGTATAGAAAATCCTTTTTTATCTCATTACCCTTCTCCATTTAAATTCGGTTATTAACTTTTAATTTTAAGCTTTTTAAATCCTCTCTGTCCTGTGTCTATGTTACTCAAATCTCTTTAATTAGCCTTTTTGCATAAGTCAGCTTTTGGCTTCTCTCATCCCATTTCAGCTTTCACTTTCTGCAGTTTTAGAATAAGTATTTAGAATTTAGAATGTATCTTGGCTTGCAGATCTTTTCAGGTTTCAAAAGCTTTACTTTAATGGTGTTTCTTCCTTTTTAATCGACTTTTAGAGCTCTAGTGGAAGGTATATACGGTGTAACCTTTAAATAACGGTTACCCGTGGACCAGTGAAAAGTGACCGCTCATCAGAGGTGGTTGTTATTCAGAGGTTTCATTTTAAAAAAATCAAAATTAAATAAATTTAAATAGTCACAGTCATAATAATTAAATTAATAAGTCATAATAATTAAATACACAGTCATTTTAATTAATCCTCATTGTTTTAGTACATTAAAAAATCAGTGATTTGCAATTGCTTTGTTTTTTGCTGCAAATAACTTTCTCCAAAGAAATAACAATAAGAGTTGTTTTGGATATACAATTCCTCATCCCTATGATTTAATACAAAATTTTGGAGTTCATGAAGGTTCATCAAATCTTCAGTATATGTGTTAATATGGAAATTTCGGGCGATTCTATAATCCTTCCTCTCTCGTATCTTCCATCATTTGCTGTATGGAATTAAATGTGGCAGTAACTGCCAATCTTTGTCCAGGTATACAAACTCGCTGCCTGCCCTTTATGTTAGTTATGCCTGCCGTTCTAAGAATTTTATTATCTAAATTTTTTCTATCATTATTAATGTCTTCTTTTTCTGTTTGTTGACATATCAAGTAACTTTTATTTTATCTGCTTCATATTTCGGCTTGGAAATAAATATGAAGTTGTACCAGAAACTGTAATTTTTTTTTCTGGTGTATTTTGAGTGGCCGTTGTTCAGAATACCTTATTCAGAGGTTTGTACTAATCTTAATGCTATGGAATATGTCTTGTTCCATCAACATGTGGCCGGTATTTGGATGTTGTCGTTGTTTAGAGGTGGCTGTTCAAGGAGTTTTCATTGTATTAAAAACGAGAACGAAAAAATCATGTTTCAAGCATAGATTATGCAACACTTTCCAACACATTCAGAATGCTATAACAAAACTTCCCCGTTTAATAAAATGAAATATAATGTCTAAATAGACAATTTTGAAAACGCATTTGAAAATCCAATTTCTGCAAATACCACCAATAGTCGGAAAAATATCCGAAATCTTATGTACAGCCCTGTATATGATCTATAGATTTGCATACATACATAGTATGCTAAACTTTAGTTCAGTCAGGAAACACATTAGCACAGTCGAAAATTCCCCTTCAGCAATTTCCGTCCATAAACAGAAATGTACTCAAGGTCTTTTGTGCAGCCCTGTATATGATTTATGGAATTTATATTACACACCAAATAATATGCAAAAAAATTAGTTGTATTTAAAAACACGTACCACAGCTGAAAACGCACTTCCAGCAATTGTTACTCACAGACAGTACTGTAACCGAATCCTTTTGTTTGCCCCTGTCAATGAACGATGAATGTTATGTACTCCCTATTCTATAGTAAGCATCTTGTAGCACACCCAGTGATGTAGATCAATTTCAATATGTTTGAAATAGTGTTACATCATTAAAATACACTGCAAACGGTTTTCCCCATAGACCGTAATGTAACGTAATTCCTTTGAGTGTCTCTGTAAACGAACTGTTAACGCTACATGCTTCCTTTTCAATACCAAACATTTTAAACTAAACCTGAATAACATACAGTAGAGCGCCGATTATCCGAACAAGTCGGGACCGACTCTAATTCGGATAAGTGGACAGACAATTTAAAAGATTTTCCTGACTATACTAAAACCTTCACGCTTTATCCAGGCTTAGGACTGTCAGCACCAGTTAGTTCTGGCGTGTTTAAAAAAAATAATATATTGTCTTTTTAATTTTTTTGTTTACTTTTTTATCATTTAAAATTTTCTTTTTTTCTTTCTCCCAGAGATTACAATTTAAGCAAAAAAGCATTAAATTATACTAAATAATATATTAAAAATAATATAAATCATCTTTTTATAATAGGGTTAATCTTAATATACGTCCTTATTTAATATGGACAGATCGTATTATGTGTTTGTCCGTGTCGTAGCGTATAAAAAAAAGTCCTTCCGGCCAGTGCCGGGAGGAAGAGGTAGCTTTCATAATCCTTATTTAAAAAAAGCCAAATTATATCATTCAAACACACGAAGCTCAATTTAGTGGAAACCGAATATAGGAGATTCAATACTAATTTTTATCAATATAATGAATGAGAATTTCGCGAAATTAGTCAGCTTTATCCAAGCTGCTTTTCTTTAAAGTAACATATATTTGGCTGCCAAATTCGGCAATTTCTTAAAGTGCCTGTCATTTTAAGACAACATGGTGGATGAGGCTAAGCAGTGAACTTGGTCGAGACCTTAGTAATTGCTGTGCACATGCTCACTCACATCGGAATCGGTTAATATATAGGAGTGCTGTCGCATGCAAAAAATCAGATTTTTCAAAATGTCACCCACAATAGAAATTGAAACTGCTATATCTGAGCCATTTTTTTAAGGTAAAGACAAACAAAAAATGCTCCTGAATCCTTATATCAAGATCAAATACTTAAGAAAGAAACCTTTTTCAATTTCTAATTTTTTTGCACCTCACTTTAAATATATATATATTTTTTAATTTAATGGTCGCCATTTTGAAACAAGATGGCTGATGAATCTGGCCAGCGAACTTGGTCGAGGTGTTGATGTATACTATCCACATGCCTTCTTACATCGAAATATGCGAATACGTGTGTTATCGCGTGACAAATACAAGATCGTTTCAAAATGTTAGCCATGCTAGAAATTCAAAGTGCTATAAATCAACCATTTTTTAAGATATAAACAAAAGAACAAATTTTCAGAAACAAAAACTGCTCCGGAATCTTTGTATCAAGGCCAAACACATAAAAAAATCTTTTTCATTTTCCAATTGTTTAATACCTCATTTTGAATTTTAAATTTAATTTTTTTAAAATGGCAACCCTTTTGAAACAAGATGGCGAATGAAGCTGGCCAACGAACTCGGTCGAGACATTGGTATGTACTATGTACAGACCAAGTTACATCCAAATAGGTTCATAATTACGCCTGTTATCGCGTGACAAAAATCAGGTCGTTTTAAAATGTCAGCCACAATAGAAATTCAAAATGCTATAACTCAGCTATTTTTTTAGATATAGACAAAACAAAAACTGTTCCGGAATCTTTGTATTAAGGTCAAACACATACGAAAAAAATCTTTTTCATTTTCCAATTTTTTGGTATCTCATTTAATTTTTTTTATTTTTAAATTTTTTTAAATGGCCGCCATTTTGAAACAAGATGGCGGATGAAGCCGGCCAACGATCTCGGTCGAGATATTTGTATGTACTATGTACACACCAAGGTACATCCAAATCGGTTCATAAATACGCCTGTTATTACGTGAGAAAAATCAGGACGTTTCAAAATGTCAGCCACCCTAGAAATTCAAAATGCTATAACTCAGCCATTTCTTAAGATATAGACGAAACAAAAACTGCTCCCGAATCTTTTTATCAAGGTCAAACACATAAGAAGAAAATATTTTTTCAATTTTTAATTTTTTGGTACCACATTTCAAATTTAAATTTTTCTTAAAAATTTAAATGGCCACCATTTTTAAACAAGATGGCGGATGAAGCTGGCCAACGAACCCGGTCGAGACATTGGTATGTACTATGTATAAACGAAGTTACATCCAAATCGGTTCATAAATACGCCTTTTATCGCGTGACAAAATTCAGGACGTTTCAAAATGTCTGCCACGCTAGAAATTCAAAATGCTATAACTCAGCCATTTTTTAAGATATAGACGAAACAAGAACTGCTCCGAAATCTTTGTATAAAGGTCAAATACATAAGAAAAAATATTTTTCCATTTTCAATTTTTTGGTACCACATTTCAAATTTTAAATTAAAAAAAATTTTTAAATGACCGCCATTTTAAAACAAAATGGCGGATGAAGCTGGCCAACGAACTCGGTCGAGAGATTGGTATGTACTATGTACACACTGAATTACATCCAAATCGGTTCATAAATACGCCTTTTATCGCGTGACAAAATTCAGGACGTTTCAAAATGTCAGCCACGCTAGAAATTCAAAATGCTATAACTCAGCCATTTTTTAAGATATAGACGAAACAAAAACTGCTCCGGAATCTTTGTATAAAGGTCAAATACATAAGAAAAAAATATTTTTCCATTTTTAATTTTTTGGTACCACATTTCAAGTTTAAAAATTTTTTAAAAATTTTAAATGGCCGCCATTTTGAAACAAACGGCGGATGAAGCTGGCCAACGAACTCGGTCGAGACATTGGTATGTACTATGTACACACCGAATTACATCGAAATCGGTTCATAATTACGGGAGTTACAATGTGACATAGGTCAGATATATATATATATATATATATATATATATATATCAATTTTGAACGGAGGGTGGTTTCGGGGTCTGGGAGTCATGATCGATGAAAAAATACCAAAATTTTTTGAAATCGCTTTCCTCCGAACGGCTGCAATAGGTAGCTTTTTTGTAAAGAAAGCTACCTAAAAATAATAAATGACATACCTTTTGTAAAAACTTTTAGGATTACATTCATTGACTACGGCATTAAGCCATTTCAATTTGACCTTTCAAAAAACCCTTCATTCTCTATAAGGCCGTGTTTACTGCAGGTCCCAATAAAGTTCAAGTGGAGCTTAGAGCTTAGAGCCTGTTAATAATTTGTAAACTAAATTTCATTTAAAATAAATAATTTGCAATTTAAAATATTTCTTTAAAAAGGGATACAAAATATAAAAATTAATATTTATAATCTGTTCACTCTAATTTGGGAGTCCTAAAATGTACGGACCGAACCCCCGGTAGACCATGAAAACATTAAGGCCATGCATATAACCACATTAGGCCAACTGTTGAAATGTTCCCTAAGGCGACAATAGATGCAATTAAATACAACAGCAAATCTGAAACACAGCATTGCTTCTTCTTGGCCTTGATTTGTGAGCTGCTCGTTAACCTGTGTTCGTTTATACCATAGGTTCCCAACCTTTTCTGGACCACCGCCCCCTTTACAAGAAAAAAATATTTTAACGCCCCTTCTTCTATAATAATTAATTATGCCAAAGATAAAATATTGTTGAATATTAGCTATACCTAATTTTATCTGTGTACCTTTCTATTAAGAATCATAAAGTAGAAATTAATTAATGACCATCAAATGTGGTAAAAAATTGTTTATTAAATATTTAAAAATAAACACAAAATCAATAAGTAATAAAATGAGATGGGTGAGGCTGGTAGACTTTTAACAATTTGTTAGTATTGGGTTCCAATTTCGTTAACATCAGTCGCAAATTGCCACGTTCAGTGATGTGCAGTCTGTTCCTTTTCTTAGACAGTAAGTTAGCTACTTTACTGAACCCATGCTTAGCCAAATATAATGAAGGAAAAATTTCTAGCAATTAAAAATATCTATACACTTACCCACAATCCAGAGTAGGGAGCTGGTATTGATTTTTGTAGCTCTTGGGTATCCATTTCTGAATTTTACTGTTAGTTAATCGCTAGTTGTCAGTTCTACGAGTTCCTCAACTAAATTTAATGATTCTAATGTATCTGCATTTGCGAAAGGATCTAAAAGTCAACCCGGAATATTCATGTTTGAAATATCCTAAAATCGTTCCCGAAATTCAGCATGAAGAATGTCCAAGTGTTGGCATTAAGTAAGTTTATATTCTTGTTTTGCAGAGACTGCTGATAATGTGGGAAAGTGCTTATATTCATTCACATCTACCTAAATTTCTTTTAAACAGAAGTTTTGTCAGAAAATCAGCTATGACGTTTTTTGTTTAAATTAAATTGAATCCACGCCCTTGCAATAGCAAATTGACTTCGTTAAATATTCTAAACAAGTATGTCGAAAAAGCTATGTGATTTTTGAAAATAATCAGTTTTTCACCCCTGTTTTCAACGAAGTCAAGTATTGAGTCCAAATAGATTGAAAAAACGATTCAGACAAATATCTATTGTGAGGTAATGAATTTCTGTGTGCAGCAGCAAGCGATTGTAATCTTCATCATTTTCACTACAAACTTGACGAAATAATCTGTCATGCAATGAAATGCTTTTAATCTTGTTGACTACTTTAATAACGTCATAAAGCGACGTATGCCGTCGTTCATTCAGACTTTTTGCAACCAAATACGATGAATTACATAATGTACAGAGAGTACAATTGATACGGCTTATTTCAAATGCGCTATGAAACCCTTATGATGAACCCTTATGCTGGAGAACCATCAGTAGCACATGACAATTTTTTTAACATTCGTAAAAGAAATTAGAATTATTTGGCCCAGCTATAGGTTTGATTGTGTAGATTTTCATTTAAAGGTATATTTCAGGTTTTTATCACGGCCCCAGACAACGCCGAGGAAGTCAGCTAGTTTACATTATTATTATATTAATATCTTAAATTGGTAGGTACGCCACGGCACCGCCCCCTTTGATTGTGTTAGCACCCCCACTCATTTGCCTCTGAACCCGCCACCGCCCCCCTGGAAGGCTCCAGCGCCCACTGGGGGGCGTTACTGCCCCCGTTGGGAACCTATGGTTTATACGAACTTAAAAATCTCTCGCGAAAGTGTTCGTTAACCGATCTGTTCGTAAACCGAACACCCACTGTACTTTTAGGTTAAGTAGCATCATACATTATTTCTGATTTCAATATCCCTTTTGCTGTGCACATGCAAAACTCGCAATGATGAATGGGGTATTATACAGAAGGTTTTAGAACAGACTTTTAACATTGTAATTGTACACTCATATTTCGTTAAGGCTACATAGTAGGGGAGAGTGGTAATGAATGGGTCAATTTTTGGTTTTTAATTTTTATAATTTTTTCTAATAATTTTTTTTGGCTCGGAATTGGCTCTTCAGTTACTTTACTTATTGGTTTATACAAAAAAGTCATAAAAATTGGGTTAGAAAATGTCTATAATGAATGATAATAGAAAATAAAATATAGAAATTTGGCCCATTCATCCCCACTCATGGGGCTGAATGGGCCACTAAATGAATTCAATGAATTCAATGTGGAATTAATCTTTTATTCACCAAATATGACAAAATGAATGCCATATGACATGATATGATCAAAATCATACGGAAATAGTAAGTAATACATCAAAATTTATAAACATCAAAAGTGATATTATTAAATCACATAATTGTAGCAGAAAAATGACAAAATAATGAAATTATAAGAAAGAAAGAACATAAAATATGCATAAAAATAATAGATTATACACATTATGATTTAACGAAATTTATATTTTTCAAAATTAATGTTAAACGACATGGTTGTAACAGGGTTGAACTGCCTATTAATTGACTATTTAGTGTAAATTTGTGGTATTATTTATTCTAACCATCAGATTCAGGTCATAAACAATTATTCTAGTTTTATATCAAATGAGAAAATACTGGTAGGTGTGGTCAACAACTGGACAGTTCACCTTAATCATTTATATAATTTAACTTATGTTTCTAATAAATACTAATATTTCTTAGGGTAAAAATGGCAAATTATTTTTTAGACATCACTATAAAGCTATTCTAACTAGACAGTAATTTAATCTAAATCCATGACAGCCAGTTATGTTTCATATTAAAGAGCAAACCAGAAAAAAAAAAGAAAGAAAAACCATATTTTCATGATCAGGGCAAAGGTGGCCCATTCAGCCCCACCTATACTTCTGGAATATATTCAGGTTTTTAAGTGAAAAAATTTACTTTTCAATCAGATTCTTGACCATCCTACTCTAGTGGGAAAATGGCTTCTCCCAAATAATGAAAAATTTGATGAATTTGGTAGAACAAATAGCTTCATCTATTGGTGGCATCTAAAATAATTTTATGCAAATACTTTTTCATATTTTGTTAACGGCCCATTCATCCCAATGTCCCATTCATTACCACTCTCCCCTACCCTTTTTCAAAAAAAATTTTGGAGACAATCACATTAAAAATAATTAATGACTTTGTTTGAGATTATAAAATTAAACTGCTTCTGGTAAAAAAAAAAAAAAAAAAAAAAAAAAAAAAAAAAAAATCATTTTAACAATTACCGTTTTTTTTATTTAAAATTTTTTTAAAAATTTGAAGTTTTTAAAAACTTTTATAACATTTTTAATTTTTAATATTTTTTAGTTATTTTAAGCAACTTATATTCATTGGATTATTGGGAACAAAAGTTAGTATGGAATTAAAGATGAAACTTTTATTTAAAGTTTTATTTATGTTTGTAGCGCGAAACCTGAAAAAAAAAACACGAAAATTTTGGAAATATTAACTTTGACATTAAAAAAAAAAATAATAATAACTTTAACCCTCAGACCTAAATCCATACTAATTATTGTGGTACATATACATGTGTCTGCAAAAAATTTCAAGACTCTATCTGCAACAGAAAAAAGCCTTGGGGATTAGCAAACACTAACACCAACAAAAATAAAAGTCTGAGAAAATGCATTTAAAGTTTGTAAAGGAACACTCAGAACATTCTGAGAACACTCAGAAAAGTTCAAATATCTTTAAAAGTATTTGGATTTCAGATCTACAATTTGGAGTCATGATTCACAACCGTATGGACCACTGAAAAATTCAATAAAAAAATATTCGATATTTTTGTCATTTTTAGGGTACTGTGTAGCCTTAAATCAAGTTTGATTAAAAAAAAATTGCAGTTAATTATAAAATAATGAAAAATGTATTAGAAAAAAAAACTCAAAGAATGCAGTACGAAAATCCTAGTTTAAAATACATTGTTTAATAAAAAAAAAAAATATAATAAATTAAAAATTAATGAAAAAAGGTATTAGCAAAAATATCTAAGGCTGAGGAGCGAACAGTGTTGAATTTAGACAGTTTTCTCCGGGAGGGATTTCTGTAGCTCCGGGTGGGGGGGGGATTGCACTTTTTGACCACTGAAAACACAAAATCTTAAATCTTCCAAGAAGGATATCTCATTGCTCCAAAGGGGAAATGTCCCCCCCAGGGCCACCACTTGAATTTAGCATTGGGTGCAAAAACCCGCGCAGGTTCACTGATTATTGTTATTATTGTTATCAATGTTCATAATCAGTCCCAAGCAATTAAACTGTCTCATGGACAAAAAAACAACAACCTTGAAACAGTTTATAAACCTTTATGGCAAAATTATTGTGACTTCTAAAATAAAATAAAATCCGACAGATTTACGTGTACGGCAAGGAAAAAACATATTTAGATTCTAATAAATGCCCAAAATATTCAAATCAAAATCCTTGTTCTACATCCTCAGCTGTTTCTCCCAAGGAACAAGTTCGATAAACAATGCAGAACACCCAATGTTGCCATTTCTGACTCTATAATTTATGGATCTACCTTTTCATTTCCCGGGCTTTGTTGGGTCTTTCTCCTTTTGTTCTCAAATTGCACCGAGTAGGTCTTCCGGTGTGCGCTCTTATTACTGGATATCACGTCATCTTATGAATTTATTCTATACTAACAGGGTTTATATAAGCACAAAACAAAAGAAAAGGCTTCACACAAAAAACTGGGTTGATGTGTTTTCAGGCAGTCTTGCCACATTTGATTCTGAATTCATGTTTTTTTTTTTTTTTCGTATCTAAAATTATTCTTAGTTAAAGAAAGAAAAGATGATTATTGTACCGGATTTGAGATAAGTTTAGTCGTTAATTGAATACATGATCGAGTGTAATTGTAAAAGAAAAGAAAGATCTAAACTATTGTTTAAAGAATACGGTATTAAAGGCTCAAATTTAACAGTCCACTGAATTCTCATATAGCAAGATTATTCGTAAAATGACACTACTAAAGAAGAACTGAGTTTTCGGGTATTAATATGAGTGAATCACAAACATCATTTTCTCATTTATCATTTAATTTATCATTTAAAAAAAAAAAGTTTAAAGATCAAATTAGAGCATTTTACTATTTTTCAATCATGAGTTTATACAAACCTATTCTACGAATTGAATATTTCCAACTGAGCGAAAAAATGCCCAGGCTGGGCAAACCTATTCTCTACAAACCTATTCTCTACAAATTTTCAAGTAATAGGCTCTAACTTGGCTCACATATTGATGTAGGGAAAGTAGGGGAATGGCGCTCATTTAAGGGGAAACATGAATAGCTAGTCAAATTTAGACAAAAAAATCAATATTTTATTAACGAAGTATAACTCCAAAGCATAAGGAACAGTTTGCAATCAACTAATTTGCATAACAGTTTTAGGAATTTTTTTTTTATCGTTTTATTTAAATAACCATCGATTGAGCGGTAATGCCCGACATGGTAGGGTAATTGCTCTCAGAATTTGAATACAACATTTAAGTAAGATAAAAGTCACATATGTAGTTATGTGGGCTGTTCACACCACTACAGACTTTTTGCAACCACTTTACACATATTGTGTTAGACATATAGTGAATTATTTTTTTTTTATATTTAGATTATTTTATTTTCACCACTTTTTTGAAATCGCAAAATTCTCCTTGTTTAACGACATATTAATTAAGGCGAAAACAGGGGAATTTTACCATTTCAAAAAAGTGGTGTCAATCAACAAATTTGAATTAAAAAAAAGTTGCTCACTGGCAACACTTCTCTGGAATTCCACGCGAGCGCCATTACCCGCTATCGCCTTGATGGGTTTTAATGCATTGTAATTGGCGTAACAATGCACTACAAAAATAAATAAAAGCACGAAAGTACAGATAAATGTATATATTTTGTAGACATAATGAGTAAATTAATATTTGAAAATAAGAGTATACACTTACTTTGAAGTTAAATGTTGTAGAATTTCATAATAAAACAACTTCAAACTAATAATGTGAGGACACAAAAATACTTTCCTCCCGACGGGAACTAAATCCTTACTGGGAACTTAGGATGAAGTTCGCTAGGTACCGGTACCGATCGCACTTTTTCAATTCTATTCTGTTTAGAGATATTGGGTGAGCGGGATTACCCTTCTGAGTGTTATTACCCTACTTTCCCCTAAATAAACTGACTCCTGATATAAAAATTTTGATTTGTTTGACAGTCCATTTTAAATAATAAACAATTTGTTTTCCTGATGGAATTTTTTCTCCTTTTCTGAATAACTTCAGTTTTTCAGTTCTGTCATTTTACAAATAAATGTACTATATACAGGGAATTCCAAAAAGATTGTAACACGCTTTAAATTTTTATCTGTTGAAGATAAGTTGGCAAGGTAAAGTGCAAAAGTATAAAACTGATAGGCTGATATGCGAGTTTTTCGCAAGTTAAAAGTATCTTTACGTTGTTTTAATCGTACTGCCAATACCTCGTCCCGAGCACCCGAGCTACGAGCAAAATCCTTTGCATTCGCACATTGCCGGTCCCCCCCCCCCCTCATTTGGTCACTCACTTCGCATTCTACGGCGTTTTCGCGAGCTGAACCTGTAGATTATCCCTGTAAAATAATTTGGCCTAATTCGAAGTCTTTTCGTAATTATTTAGTTCTTTAGTGCAAGCGTGTGGGATTAAACCGTTTTGGAGCACTATATTAACACATTTTACGCAAAATGATTTTTTTCAGACTGAAGGGTATCAAAGGGCAAATACAATTAAACCGATCTTGCTCATTTTTCTTAATTAAAGATAATATAATTTATTGGAGCTTGGACTACTTTCCTTCATTTATATAAAAAATAAACATTTTTAGAAACATGCCAGAGTGCGAAAAAAAGGTGTCAGAAATAGGCTTTTTTTTTCAAATGACTGCCGCTTTGTTGATTTTGAACTTTTTGACTTCAAAGTGGTTGAAGCTCCAGTCAACATTATCTACTTTCATAATCCTTAACGAAAATTGATTGCAGATGACTCTGGCGATCTATCGGATGCCACCCGATTGGAAGTGCCCGCCGCGCACGCTAGGACATTTACCCACGCAACTCGAGACACGTCATTAATCTTTTTTTTTCCTTTCTTTTTTTTTAATGTTCTTCACATGATAATAAATAACATAAAAAAAAACCCGCAGCTAAAATATTCATTCCTATTTAAGCAAAAAAAAAAAAAAAGAAAAAAAAACTCGGCTTTCTATAAGAAAATATCCTTTTAAAGGGGTCCGGGACACAAAAATCTTCAAATTTTGCAAAAACATTTTATTTCATTAAAAATTTCTTTGTTTTTTCCTGCTTAAAATGACATTTAAATCATGTTTCTATCTGAATCAGAACAAAAAATATTAATTCTCTCGTTTTGGTTTGTTTTCAAAATCTAGCTTTCAAGCAATGGCTGTTATGGAAACGACTTCTTGAAAAAATACGTTTTTCTTCATGATAGGTTTTTTCATAATTTCTCGCATTTAAATTCTTATAACTCGAAAATCATTAAAGATAAAGGGTTCAAACTTGGAACATATTTTTTTCAATTGTTTTACTTTAGTTTTGATCCAGCATATTTGAAAAAAAAAATTCACTTTTAAAAATATGTTTTTTTTTTTTTTTTTTTTTTTTTTTTTCTTTTAAGTTGCACCACTTTTTTTTTTTTAATTTTTTCGTTAAATATTTTTAATTTTTTTATAAATTAATATTTTTAAAAATGCCGAATCAAAATTAAAACTTTTATATTTCTGTTTATTTAAATGAAAAAATAATGAAATTCTATAAATAATATTTCGAGTTATAACGATTTTAAATTACTCCACTTTTTAATAAATTTTAAATTTAATTTTTTTTTTTTTTTTTAATTATGAGAAGTTTTATCATGTGATTTTGTTTACAAATGATAAGGTTAACCATCACAAAAAAATTCCGAATTTCGACTCAATAAATAAAAAATATTTTAAAATGTGTCCCGGACGCTTTTTCAAGAAGGCTCACGTTTTCAGCACCAGCCTTGGCGAGTTGGCGAAAGCGAGAGCGTTCAGCTAGCTCTAACGCCAATCGCCGTCTTGTGTTTTGTTTTGAACCGAAATGGCGAAAGACGAACTAGCATATTTTAGTCCTACCTAAATTAAAGAAATATTTTCAGTTATGTGTTCTAGATGAAAAGAAATCTTCTTCGAAAGAAATTGTATTACGAATTCTTATACTCTGTTTTATCGAAGGCCTTTATCACTTTTGATGATATAGACTAAAATTTTGATTATTTGATCCCCTCAAAAATCTAAATTTTCATTCAATTGAGCATTATTAATTCCATACCTCTTAAACAAAAACTACCTTCATATAGTTAGATATTTGATTACATATAAAGATGGATTTATGGGGATCATGAATTAATGCAGTTTCAGTGCATTTTGATGTATTATAAACACGGATTTTAAAAAATACCTGTGGCAGAAAATTACTATATTTTCTGCGATGAACTTATATAATTAATTTAATACCAAATCATTCTGCAGAAACAGCCCCCAAAGTCGAGTGAAAATAGGCCAAACCAAGAAAGAAAAAAAACCCTTTCACACCCCCAAACAGGATGTTTAGAAATTGCCTTTTCAATGTGAGATGAAATTCTTAAGGGGAGGTGGGGTAGAAGAAAGATTGAATGACTATCTTTTGTTACTTCAAAGTAACAAATAAAATTATTAGAGATTTTTTTAACTGTATATGATAGTGAGGGGCTATAGATTTAAATAGTTAAATTTATCAATTAACAAATAGTAAAAACAAACCAAAAAATTAAAAACTTGGAACATTTAGCTTTTTTTGGGGGGGTGGGGGGGGGCGCAGAATTTGAATAATTGGTATTTTACTTATAGTTACTTCAAAGTAATAAATAGGACAGAAAATTTAAAAAACTGTAAAGAATTTAAAAAAAAAATGAAAGCGTGTGCACAAAAGGTTAATCCTTATTATTATTTTTTAAATCTTTCATTCTATTTGTTTCCTTATCTTTTTTTATGGTAAATTATTTATTTGTTATTTAAAAATCAACAGATAGAGCAAAACAGTAAACTTTATGCACTGTTATGGATAAGCGAAGGAATAGTTAACATTTCAGACGCAATTTTAACTAATATTTTCTGTAAGGCAACAATGAATTTTAAATGGGCAAAAAATAGTGTGGTGGAGGAGAGGGGGGTGGGGGAGTGGGAAGAGAAAATTCGAAATGGGAGGTTGCCTCAGACGATTGAGCACTATTTTATTGCCATTTCAACTTAATAAATAGAGCAATATGTGTGCAGAATGACGAAATATAAACTGTGTGTGCGTGTGTGTGGGGGGGGGGGGGGGGATTTGATTCAAGAGAAGAATTTACATGATTTATTCAAATATGACGAATTATTATTTTTAAATAATAAATAAAACAACTAAGGCGAAATAATATTTAAAAATATGGCAAAAATTTTAAAATAAAAAACTGAAGAATTTTAAAGATTTTTAATTTTGTACACTAGGGACAGACCAATGTCTTTTTCATAAAAACTCAAATAATGATAAAATTTTAACAATATTAAAATGTAATAGTAATTGATTTGATTCCATGCATCAACTTGCAGTTATTTTAGCTGATAGATTTAATTGCAGGATACGGCTAAATAATTTATGCTTTATCATTCAATCTAATTATAATCGAATTGATTTTAGTTTCAACTTTCCATTAACTTCTAATCGCAATTAAATAAAAAACAATTAAATTTTAATGAATTATTTCAGTGAAAATGTGTTTTATTAATGCAATCAACATGTCACATAATTATGCCGCTTAATAATAAAAAAAACTAAATTAATTCAGTAATAATACTAATAAAACTATGTTCAATTGTGTCATAAAAACATGATCAATACAATTATATTTATTAAAGATAATTTTTACGTCTTTTTTTAAAATACGTTCTCAATTTCTTCGAACATATAGCGAATTAATGAAATAAATTAATATTATAGAACTGAAAAAAATAACTTATGTTTGAATTATATATATTTGTGCAATTAAAAGTTATTTTAATCCGAAAAAGATCTTTGTTTTAAGCAAAGTTCTAATTGCAAACCACGGTGAAATAACATTTCGTCTAGCTTTTTACATTTGCGGAAAAAAACAAATGAAAAAAAGCACATCTCTTCCTCTCAGCGAAGGAATGGGGTTGCTGTTCGCTACGCGTACGACGTCACGAACAAAAAAAGGTGCGTAGCGTTGAATTCATCCCCGCGCCAACCCTTACTCTGGCGATAAGGTGCTCAAAACGTGAGCCTTCTTGAAAAAGCGTCCCGGACCCCCTTAAGAAACATTTGTCTTTTTTTTTTAAACAATGTATCAGCTAAGTAATTTTTCTAACCCCTTATTCCCCGTATAATTCACTCAGCGCCCACACCTTTGCATTCTAACTCGACTAAGCCCCTGCATCCTTGTGAAATAATGGCTAATAAACTCAGTCATTTCTTCCTGTGTTAGGATAGATCCCATTTTTCTTTTGTTCTAATACTTTGGGGAGTTGTTCTTCCGGTACAAGTTCTTATTACTACGTCAACACTTGCATTCATTGAGTTCTTGTTTCGAGTTTTTCAGGCTGAGACAATGGATTATCACTTGCTCACAATCAGCAAAATGGGTTGTTGATTGTTTTGGGTACCCAGGTACCTTCAGAAAAAGAAATTACAGACTAACAGATTTTATATCTTTCAGTTAACCCTTTGTATCACCGCGTTGCATATCTGCAACATACCCAAAAGTCGTTTTTTACAAGTGTTACTTAATACAGGACGTTTTAAAAGGCGATTTTATTTATTGTTACTAGCTTACTACACAGCAATTACTATAAATTGTTCATAGAATTCTCAACAGAAGGTTAATTTTTCAAACCAAAGTTTTACTTATCATTTGAGCAGTTTCACATCGCTATAGCTAAAATAAACTTTGCCAGTTTTGTCAATTAAAAAAGACTGGACATGTTCAAAAGAAGGTGTTTTACGAATGTAAGCTCGTATACTGTACAATTTTATATTAAACTAGGGGGCTGTGTTCCCTACGAGCTACGCTCGTCAACCCCCGTTCAGACACCGCAGACTCTAAAAACACACTAATTTGATCGCTTTTAACAAGATTACAGAAGATTAAATTGTACTTTAAAAACCAGAGGCGATATCCATGTACACGGGTTTCCATTCATTTCCCTTTCACGTTTAAGGCCGAATCAGCTGCTGTTAAGACATGTAATGGCTGTTTCCGTATTTGATTAAATAAGATTAACTTATTTAACCTTATGCGTTTTTTGAAAACATCAGGGCTCAAAATGTACCAGAGCAAACCGGAACGATATTCCAGTTCGTGAAATTAGGAAAAATATTGTTCCGATTCGTGAAATTATGGTAAATATTGTCCCGGTTGCTTTTTCAAGAAGGCTCACGTTTTGAGCACCTTATCGCCAGAATAAGGGTTGGCGCGGGGATGAATTCAACGCTACGCACCTTTTTTTGTTCGTGACGTCGTACGCGTAGCGAACAGCAACCCCATTCCTTTGCTGAGAGGAAGAGATGTGATTTTTTTCATTTGTTTTTTCCGCAAATGTAAAAAGCTAGACGAAATGTTATTTCACCGTGGTTTGCAATTAGAGCCTTGCTTAAAACAAAGATCTCTTTCGGATTAAAATAACTTTTAATTGCACAAATATATATAATTCAAACATAAGTTATTTTTTTCAGCTCTATAATATTCATTTATTTCATTAATTCGCTATATGTTCGAAGACATTGAGAACGTATTTTAAAAACAGACGTAAAAATTTTCTTCAATAAATATAATTGTATTGATCATGTTTTTATGACACAATTGAACATAGTTTTATTAGTATTATTACTGAATTAATATAGTTTTTCTTATTATTAAGCGGCATAATTATGTGACGTGTTGATTGCATTAATAAAACACATTTTCACTGAAATAATTCATTAAAAATTAATTGCTTTGTATTTAATTGCAATTAGAAGTTAATAGGAAGTTGAAACTAAAATCAATTCGATTATAATTAGATTGAACGATAAAGCATAAATTATTTAGCCGTATCCTGCAATTAAATCTATCAGCTAAAATAACTGCAAGTTGATGGATGGAATTAAATCAATTACCATTACATTTTAATATTGTTAAAATTTTATCATTATTTGAGTTTTTATGAAAAAGACATTGGTCTGTCCCTAGTGCACAAAAAATCTTTAAAATTCTCCAGTTTTTTATTTTAAAATTTTTGCCATATTTTTAAATATTATTTCACCTTAGTTGTTTTATTTATTATTTAAAAATAATAATTCGTCATATTTGAATAAATCATGTAAATTCCTCTCTCGAATGACCCCCCCCCCCCCACACACACACACACACTTTATATTTCGTCATTCTGCACACATATTGCTCTATTTATTAAGTTGAAGTGGCAATAAAATAATGCTCAATCGTCTGACGCAACCTCCCATTTCGAATTTTCTCTTCCCCCCACACCCTCTCTCCTCCATCACACTATTTTTTGCCCATTTAAAATTCATTGTTGCCTTACAGAAAAGATTAGTTAAAATTGCGTCTGAAATGTTAACTATTCCTTCGCTTATCCATAACAGTCCATAAAGTTTACTGTTTTGCTCTATCTGTTGATTTTTAAATAACAAATAAATAATTTACCATAAAAAAAGATAAGGAAACAAATAGAATGAAAGATTTTAAAAATAATAATAAGGATTAACCTTTTGTGCCCACGCTTTCATTTTTTTTTTTTTTTTAATTCTTTACAGTTTTTTAAATTTTCTGTCCTATTTATTACTTTGAAGTAACTATAAGTAAAAGACCAATTATTCAAATTCTGCGCCCCCCCCCCCAAAAAAAAAGTTAAATATTCCAAGTTTTTAATTTTTTGGTTTGTTTTTTCTATTTGTTAATTGATAAATTTAACTATTTAAATCTGTAGCCCCTCACTATCATATACAGTTAAAAAAATTCTCTAATGATTTTATTTGTTACTTTGAAGTAACAAAAGATAGTCATTCAATCTTCCTTCTACCTCACCTCCCCTTAAGAATTTCATCTCACATTGAAAAGGCAATTTCTAAACATCCTGTTTGGGGGTGTGAAAGGTTTTTTTTTTTTTTTTTTCTTTCTTGGTTTGGCCTATTTTCACTCGAATTTGGGGGCTGTTTCTGCAGAATGATTTGGTATTGAATTAATTATATAAGTTCATCGCAGAAAATATAGTAATTTTCTGCCACAGGTATTTTTTAAAATCCGTGTTTATAATACATCAAAATGCACTGAAACTGCATTAATTCATGATCCCCATAAATCCATCTTTATATGTAATCAAATATCTAAATATATGAAGGTAATGAGTTTTTGTTTAAGAGGTATGAAATTAATAATGCTCAATTGGATGAAAATTTAGATTTTTGAGGGGATCAAATAATCAAAATTTTAGTCTATATCATCAAAAGTAATAAAGGCCTTCGATAAAACAGAGTATAAGAATTCGTAATACAATTTCTTTCGAAGAAGATTTCTTTTCATCTAGAACACATAACTGAAAATATTTCTTTAATTTAGGTAGGACTAAAATATGCTAGTTCGTCTTCCGCCATTTCGGTTCAAAACAAAACACAAGACGACGATTGGCGTTAGAGCTAGCTGAACGCTCTCGCTTTCGCCAACTCGCCAAGGCTGGTGCTGAAAACGTGAGCCTTCTTGAAAAAGCGTCCCGGTTCGTGCAATTTTTAAAACCTATTATTACAGTTGAGGACGTGAATTTCAAAACTCGCCTTATCTAGAAAATCAAGTTTTGGGAAATGGTGAAAAACCTTCTAACTGCGCCCATTGGTTTTTATTGTAAACCAAGATTTTACAATAGCAGAAATACAGGATAAAACTAGTTTTTTTGCAGATTGTAGTGGTTTTTGTGTTTGTGTGTGTGTTTAAGTTTACCAATAGAAAAGATTGTTAGAGAAAACACGATTTTTTAAATTTTTGATAAGGCGAGTTTGAAACTCACGTCCCGAGTTATATTATATATAGTTTATTATGCTATGGAAATTATCCTACAATTAATTTTCAAAAAGTTACACTTTTTAAATTTTTATAAGGTTTTTGGGTCTTGCAAGTTATATTTACACAAATTTTCTCAAAAAAAAAAAAAAAAAAATCATTCTTTTACGATTAAAATTTAACGAGTTATGATACTTTAAATGTTAAGAAATTTCGGAACCTTCTGAGCGCCGTGAAATGATATATCCCTTCACTAAGCTGTAGTTTTCAATGCAATAATAGCATTATATAAATTAATATAATTCAACAGAAATAGTGCAGTTTTAAATCATTGAGTGATGATTATTACTCTCAAGAATTATATTCATATACATAATATTTTTGGGATCAAGTTGAAAAAATTACCCGCTTTCAGCCTTTTTTATATTAAAAAAAAAAAAAAAAAAAAAAAAAAATACACAGAAAAAAACATTATGAATTTGTCCTTTTGCTCGGCGGTTATGGGTCATTTTTACCCGACTGCCAAGAAGGGTTATCTGTTTCACACGTATCTGGGTATGTGGTTTTCTTTATACCCTCAAAACATCCCAACGGCTGGATGGATTTTAATGAATGAGGTCTCTATCGATTTGTCTTAACCGTCCGATGGTTATAGGCTAGATTTTATTGTTATAAATTCAAAATAGCGGCCGTAAAATACAAAATGGCGGTAGAGACGAATAAAATTTTTTACGCACCCTATTGAGTGGCATATTATTGGATAGGTCTTTCAAAATGAAGACGATGTTTCATTGGCTATTTTACAGTCAGAAGTTCCATTTAAATATTACACAACCTCGAAGTTGTGTAGGTAGGATCTCTAGCTTTACTGCAACTTTAACCATCCTAAACATCTATAGGCCTCATCAAAACAGTGTTTATAGACAGGAACTAACAATTAAACACAATTTAAAAGTCATCATTACAAGTAAATAAAAAAAAAAATAGGTAAGTAATATAAAAAGTAGTTTCACATTGATGAGAAATAATTAGTTCGCTTTTTACGCAGTCGGGTTTTTTGATTTTTTAAATTTAATTTTTACTTGTCATCAATATGTTTTCAAAGAAATCTAGTTATGCAATATCTGCTGGACCATGTTATCATATAAATTAATAAATCATTTAAGCGTTTCATTTAAATCACTCAGTATCTTCTTTTTTAATCCCTAGTAGTGTAAAAAAAAAAAAGAAAAAATCATTGAAGTAGAAAATTCTTATCGACCACACAAGATCCGAAACCTAATGAGAGAAACTGAAAACACAGATGGTCAGTGACTTTATAATGAAAAGTTTTCATTATACAAGTACAAAATAAAATATTAATAAAAAAGAAATAAAGGAAGAGAAAAAGAAAACAGAGAATCACGTGTGGGCTTTGGTAGTTCTGCGAAACTATTCATTACGCTAACGTATGTCTCTAATTATTTCTTATTTTAAGTGAATATATTTATATTAATTTAGAAAAGTGTAGTTGCTTGTCTTTACATATATCTTTTTATTGTAATACTGAAAGGATTTTCCAATGATTCTGGCTTAAACTGCAAATTTAAATTTATATTTAGTTTGTTTTTTTCCCCCTTTAAGCAAGACATAGAAACAAACATCTATTAGTAATTTTATTTTCCTTGAAGAAATGTATTTTAAATGAAATTGCCGTAAAATAAATATTTAGTAAATTCTTTAAGACCTTACTCTAAATACGGCTGCAAATTTTATTTTACGCCATTAATATAAAATGTATATATTTTTAAATGATATATATTTTTTGAGAATAAGTTCTTATACTAACATAGATTATGTGCTTGGTATTAAAAAGAAAACAATATAATGGAAAAGTTAACAATTTAAACGATATTATTTAACGTGCGTAATAAGGTGCAATTTTTCTTTTCTAATTCTTCCCATTTTTTTTAAGATAATTATTTTTGACGAATTAAAATATTTAAAACTTTTTTACTATTTAAAATTACATTTTTGCGAAACAATATTTAAGTGGAAAGTACTATTATTGTTGTTGTTTTTGTTACTGTTTTTATGTACAGTAGAACCTTTTTTATACGAAACTCTCGGTTAACCGAAATCCATTTTTAAAGCTTTTCTTTTTTTACTATCACATTCCTTGTGTGCAAAATCCATTTTGAAAGATTTTTTTTTTTTTTTAGCTATCATATTCCTTGTTTGCAAGCGGTCTTTTCCGAACTACGAGTACATATAAATATTTTCGATCCCCTTTCTTAGAGTTTCTTTGAATTTAACTTTAGCTCCCGTAAGCTGCGAAGTGGAACGAAGAAAACGAGCAAATTACCAATTCTGAGCTTTTAAAACTTTCTTTGCAAAAGGTTTGGCGTAGCTGGAGCAGCAGAAAGACTGATACTGGTGAATTAATAATATTAAAAAACTCCGTGGTAGAGCTTCAAAGCAAAGGCACTCGAAACTACGACAAACAAAGCATTTTTTCAAACATTTGTAATATATTTAAGATGTACTTAATTTCAAAATTAAAATTCAGCTAATTTATTCTTGTTTCTATTTTGCTATTGCTTTATTTTTATTAAGCACTTGTTACCATAATAAGAAATATTGCGTATATTTCTCCTTAATCTTAATCCTTAAATGCCGGGTGTTGCTTTTAGGCAACATACCCAATTTACGCTCTAAAATACTATTAGAATAATATTGAAGCTATAATGCCTAATGTTGCCAATAAAATACATTCTGAAAATATTATTAAATCGATTTTCAACATGTAGATGGCAAGACTTGTGCTGTTTAAGAATAAAGATAGATTTATGTTTTCAATTGTTGCTACTTGTTCTTTTTGTTTTGTTTGGAAGCTTGCGAAATACCCTATTTTGTTCTGCAGTGAGCAAGTGAAATTTCTTTCTTATTATAGTTAATAAAATTCTTGTGTGTTTAATATTATAGAATTTTATCAAGGAAAATTATTTTTTCAATTAAAGACCAGTATTGTCGATTACCAAAAAACTGTTTTTTAGCCATAAACCATACTTAAAACAAAATATGATTTTTTTAAAGTATTTTTCCCATGATTTATTTAAGAAATGAAAGCCGAAAAACATTATTACAATGATTTTTGAAAAATCAGGCATTTAAGGGTTAAAATTGAAAAATTCTCGATTATCCGAAAATTTCGATTTTCCGGAAGATGGTCGGTCCCAATAACTTCAAATAATCGAGGTTCTACTGTAATTAACAGCAAAGACCACGCTTGCTTTCAAAATACTTTTTGCTACACCCTTTTATTTAATTCAACCTTGATTTTGCATGTAAAAATGGAATTTTGTAATCGATTTTTAACCCACTTCCTGATAGGCTAGAATTATACAAATTACGTGAAAAAAAAAGTAAACACCCCTACTAATTCTGCAACTAATTATAATAGAAGAAAATAACGGGTACCAATCGATTGGAAATAAAGTCTACTTTTTATGATGTACAGTCGTGAAAAAAAAAAAAGTAAACACCCCCTACTAACTCCTCAACAAATCATCGTAGAAGAAAGTTACTGGTACCGAACGATTGGAAATAAAGCCTACTTTTAAATGATGTATATAAAATTTGCTTAGGGGTCATCTACATATTAAAACGAATCCAAACTTCATTTTTTTCAATAGCAATACCCAATTTTAACTAGATATTTCAAATCTTCGGTTCAAACTATGCCTAGACACCAAATTTCAAGTCATTGATAAGTTTTTGAATTATAAACATTCAAAATTTAGTGCTTCTAATGTTAAATTACATTTTCATATTTTTATTTATAGCTCCCGAAATTATGCTCCTAATGTGCTAATTTTTTTTTTGTAGTAATAATACTAATGTACCCAAACATAAATAAGCTGAATTTGCAATTTTTATAATTTTATGATATGAATTATGAATTATTAAATTAATATGCGAAAAAATTATGAATTACAACCTACAATTTTTTTGATGGATTTAGATTTAATAAAGTCCTGCTTTATGGAAATTTAAAAATTTCACATTTTTCTTCCAAGTAGTTTTCAAATTATGCTTAAAAAACGGCAAAATGAAGGTTTAAGGGGCCGTCTATGATGGAAGTGAGTAGACATTTTGAAATGTATTCTGCTGTACTGTAATCTAACACGCTTCATTGACTCCTTGAGTGGCGCTTAAGGTGCCTTGATCAAGGAAGGGGCTCTCTCGGTGAACAATCCAGTACGGAACATCAATTTGGATACAGCCCTTAAAATACGCTCGTTTTAAAATAATTAATTTCTCGGAAACTTAGGGTACGAATTGCATAAAAATTTGTTTTTAGGCTAATTGAAGGATGTAGAGTTCATTTATGCTGTCAGAATTGGGTACTGCTATAGAAAAAAACAAAGTTAGGGTTCGTTTTAATATGTAGACCCCCTAAGCAAATTTTATATACATCATTTAAAAGTAAACTTTATTTCCAATCGTTCAGTATCAGTAACTTTCTTCTACGATAATTTGTTGAGGAGTTAGTAGGGGGTGTTTACCTTTTTTTTTCCACGACTGTATATCCTCCTGAGACCTAGCATCCATTTAAATGGATGTTTTGCTTTCTCCTTCTATTGCGTTAAATTTTATTGTAGCAATCTAAAACCAGTTTGGCATGGTAATGTATGAATCAAAAATCAACATTCAGCTTTTGGATTTTGGAAACGGTAACTACTTTATTTACAAAATGGCGTAATAAATGGGTCAAGCTGGAATTCTACGTTCTGCTGGTAAGTTTCGTTTTTATGTTATTTTAATTTGTTTAAACTTTTTTTTTTTTTTTTTTTTTGCAATTTCAATAGCAAATGTTAATACTTGCCTTACGTTCTTTATAATAAGTTCTATTCTTGCCCATACTTTTAGCATTTTTTAAATTAATTTAAAGCGAGTTGTGACCTGAACATCCATTTAGATGGATGTGTTGTAAAACAAAATTTAAAAAATCGAAATTTATTAATTTCGTTAAAAACATCATTTTTGATGCCTATTTGTTGAAAAAAACTCATATTAAAAAAAATATATGCATTATATTTTGCTTGGGTCTCGGGAGGATATAAAATTTACTTAGGGGGCTACAAATCAAAATCAGACTAAACTTCGTGTTTTTTTTTTTTTTTTCAATGTCATCACCCAATTTTGTCAATATATTTTAAATCTTCGGTTCAAACTATGCCAAGAAACGAAATTTCTAGTCATTTGAATTATAAGTTTTTGAATGATAAACATTCAAAATTTAGAGCTTTTAATGTTAAATTACATTTTTACATTTTTATTAATATCTTCTGAAATTATAATCCTAATGTGATAATTTTGTGTTACTAAAAAACCCAAGCATAAATACATTGAATTTATAATTTAAAAATTTTATAATATGAATTATGAAATTAATATTCGAAAAAAAAAAAAATATGAATTGCAACCTACATTTTTTTTTTTTTTTTTTTTTTTTGGATAGATTTATATTTATTATGTCCTGCTTTATGTGAACTCTCAATTTCAAAATTTTTCTTTCAAGTAGTTTTCCAATTATCATTAAAAAACGTCAAAGGGTTTAAGGGGCCGTCTATGACGCGCAGAAAAGCATAATTTGAAAAAATATATTTTACCTATTTTATTGAAATATTTAGGCAGCCGAAACATATTAAGCGAGTGAAATGGTCCTATTGGAAGAAATAATTCATTAATCGAAGTGACATAATCATTCTGTAGCATTTCAACAATCGAGTACCGAACTACAATTTGGATACAGCCCCTAAAATATGCTCATTTTTAAAGAATTAATTTCTAGGATAGTGCAAATAGTGCAAATTTCATGAAAAATTGCATTTAGGCTAATTGAAGGGTGAAGAATTTATGGTGTCAAACTTCAGCATTGCTATTGAAAAAAAAAAAAAGTTTGGGTTCGTTTTTATATGTAGATGGCCCCCTAAGCAAATTTTATATACATCATTTAAAAGTAGTTTCTAACTGTGCATTTGTTGCCAGTGTTGTAGTCGTAAAAAAATGCAGAGGGTATACGCTAGAGACCTAAACGTTCATGATTAGGGTATGCGTTATACATTTATTTGAGAAACAGAGGGTATACGGAGCTCCTTAAAAAAATTCAGAAGGTATACGGCGTATACCTGCGTATATCCTCTACTACATCCCTGTTTGTTGCACAGTTAGCAGACGGTGTTTACTTTATTTTTCAATGACTACACAAAGGTGTGTTTTTGATAGCAATACACCATTTTAATATTCTTACATCTTAATTATAAATTAACACCTTACTTTTAATGTATTTTTCAATTATCCCGCCATAGTTGATAAATCGTCAAATATTATCTATAACTCGTACAATTGTATGGGAGCTGAAAAAACAAAACAAAAAACAATGGATTTAATTATGCATGAATAAATACTTGACAATATAGGCCAAATTGCTGTGAAATTGCAACAATAAAACATTTTAAAGACTAAAAAGTAATAGAAAAGAAATTATAAATAAAAAATGAAGATTGTAATATGTATTTAAAAAAAAAACACACTTTTTTCAGTTAATAGTCTAATATTAATTAATTTACGATTATATGTTGAGAAATCAATATAGAAGTCCTAAAAAGACAGTTTAAATAGTGTTTCTTTTTTTCCCTGTTGCAGTATCTTAAAAAAAGAAACAAAGATTATATATTTTTTTAATAAATTCACTTACTACCGATTTCTGCTAAGCGTAAAAAAAAATCAGAACATTTTTCATAATAGAGTTCGGTGCCCACGCCAAATTAACCCTACAATGCATGATTTTTATTTTCCCCTTTCTATTCCCTCACAAAAAAAAAAAGAAAAAAAAGTAGTAAATGTATATTGAATTAAAAAATATATTTAAAAAATCACACATCAACTTATATCCATAATTTAGGAGAAAACTAAAGTGTAACAAAAGGCTACATTATAATTTAAACAACATATAACGTGAAATTTAAAGTGTTGCCAAATGGTTACACTATGCATTGTAGGAGTAATGTATTGTAACAAAAATATTTGGGAAAACATGAAATACAGTCAAAAAATTAGTCGTGATTTCAAGATGAAAATTGGTTGCTTATAAAAGAGTGGTTTTTTAACCATTTGGAAATGGTTGTTGTTTTCGGTCGAGGATGGGGCCAAATGAGGCTCGCATTTTACTTTTTTTTTTAACGAAATTCAATGATGTTCTTTACTTTTAGAAGAATTTTTATTTGAATAGGTAACAGAAAGGCATAAAATCGTTAAAAATTGTTTGACTAGGTAATCGAAAGGCATAAAGTCGTTAAAAATTGAAAAAGTTGCAAAATGGGTAGGCGCAAATAATCAGATATGGAAAAATCCATAACCAAAGAGCGACGCCGAAATGAAAATCGTCTTTCAAAGCAAAAATCGAGATCTTCAACTCACTATGTAAGCCAAGAAAATCGAGATCTTCAACTGATTATGTAGCCCATGAAAATCGATTACAGAGTAAAAGACAAACGCGAAAAAGGAAACAATCTAATGTTTAATTGGTTGATAGTAAAAGGCCATGTCTCGAGGGGCTCCAATCCACTAGCCACGGCGTTTTACAATCGGTCGATTCTAACCGGGAAAAATTGAGCTCAACGTAGGTCAGGTAATTTGTCGCAATCTGTGGATGATTCGGTGGAACTGCTTTCGATTTGTAAACTGTTTTTCTTCTCGAAATGGGACTTGGAGAGTTTATCGATGAAGGTTTGGGTCGTCTGAAGTTTAATCTTTGCGATCTGTTGTTGAAGAGGATGCGACGGAATTTGGTGGACGAAATTTAGATTTTCCTGTTAAATTTTGTTACGGAGGTGATTTTTCGCGATCTGTGGATGATTCGGTGGAACTTCTTTCGATTTTTAACCTCTTGTCTTTCTCGTCTTCTCATGTCGAAATGCCCCAAAATTAAAACTAAGTGAATATTAAGTAAAAAAAAATAAATAAATAATAATAATTTCCAAATGGTCGTTGTAATCTATTAAATTACAATTTTTTAAAATTATTTTTTCTTTTATACTTATTTATTTTAAAAAGCTCTATTATGGTTTAATATGCATTTGCATTCATTAGTGTGACTGTTATTGTATTTATGCTCGTCAAACATTGCAATGAACTGTCAGAAACCACTTTCGTGCAAAGGCGCTATTACTGCTAGGAAACTAGTTTTACAGAAATAGTTTTTTTAAGAAGATTTTAAGGAGTAATGCATGCTTCCGGATCCTTTGCGGGGATCTCATTTTTTTGCACACTAATACACCTTTTATTGCATTCATACCGATGCCTGTACGGGTCGAAATTTTTAGGCCCGGGACCAGGCCATTTTGTTTTTTATGGCTCAGTCTCTTGTCCCAACGACGCACAGTGGTCCCAAATCGCAATTATGTGGCCAAAAATCAGAAAATCGAAGTTTCGTATTTCGAAATGAAATCTATTCTACAGTATTAAGAAATATCTGAAGATTTATATTCTGTTATATTTTGCTTTTATCAGCTCACATGAATTAGCATTGCTTATGTGAAGTTAGGAGTTTTTAGCGTTTTCTGCTGTTGCGTGAATTTCAGGCAAATTCGCTGCATTCACACCCTAACTAAGACCATTTCAGATAGCTTCTCGTTTTTTTCTTTGCACTTCTCTGAAACAACATTAAATTAAATATTTAATTTGATTTTTTGATTGCAAAAATCTCAAAAATTAAAAAAAGAGGAATTTGTTAAAAAATACATAGTTTTAAGGCATTTTTGTACATAAAAAGTGATATATAAAAAAAGTCCTCCCTAGTTCCTCGGACTTTTATAGTACAAAATGTAGAATGAGCCTTCTAAAATCATATCCCAAGAGATTTATTGCGACTTTTTGCGACTTTTTGAGAACTAGCAGTTTGAAGTTGGACATTGGATATTGCCAGTATTAGCCCAACATGAGTAATCGCGTTTAAAGTCAATCTAATTTCCGCACTGACCCAAAATTGTCAGTGTTTATATAATGCAACATTCTAATTAACATAACACTGTCAATTTCATTTTTTAATTCGCGGAGGGAGGGGGAGGGTTAAGAGTTGGGAATACTTTTTTATTTTTATATAGATTTTTATTTGTTTTTACAATTTGTCCCTTGTCTTTTTCGTTTACATAAAAAATAATATTAAAACTTGACCTTATTTTAAAAAGTACATATTGAAAGTTCAGTTTATATATATATATATATATATATATATATATATATATATATATATATATATATATGTTAAATTCTAGCAACATGCATGTCTGGGAAATTCAATCAACTGGGAAACATCATTTAATGTTTTAAATTTCCTGATTATTTGAAAAGTATATTTTACCTACTTACAAATGAATTTTATTATTAACCCCTTCGAGACCGGAGGCTTTTACGCAAATTTTATTCGGTTGGCACCACTTTCTTAAAAAGAGTTACCTTTACTTAATCAATTAAAAAAATGCTCTAATTAAAGAAACAAAATATTTAATTTAACTAAATTTTAACTAAACTAAATTAACTTTTTTTTTTTTTTTACTGGTGCCTAAAACAAATTCTTTATGCTCTTTATCAGGGTGCATATATGCAACCATGGTCCCGAACGGGTTAAGCAGTATTATTAAGTTTTACTTTAATTTTCACGTATCGTCACATAAATCTATTGTAAATTTTTTTATTGCGTTTATTTTTTTTCAGTTTATTATATGAATGTTAATTTAATTATATTAATTTGTATGCACATTTAAATTTTAATGAATACTTTAACAAATTAAAAAATATATGAAAAATTCACCCAACCCTTGGGATGGAATGTTGCAGTTACTTGAAATGTGTAAATCTACTTTTCTGAAGGTTTATTTAAAAAACAGATTTTATTTTGTTTTTCAATAAAAAGATATAAAATTGCTTTATATTAAAACATAGTTTTGATTTTTTTTTTTTTTTTTTTGTAAAAATTTTAAAACTGTTAGTGATGATAGGATTTTATACCGGAGAGGACAAGGGGGGGGGGGGGTAGCGTAAATTTCAAATATATTAAATTATCGAGGTAATTATTTATTTAATATTTCCAAAATAAAGTAACAAAGGCAGATTCTTAATTTTTATTGGAATTTCAAAGGTATTATTCTCTGCGTAATAGAGAGAAACAAAAGAAAGGGGGGGGGGGGGGGCGAAAATTTTGAAAGTAATCTAATTAATGAATTTAATGATTTTATTATTAATTCATAGTAAATAGATGTTGAAAACTTAAAAAATAGCAATGATATTTTAAAAATTTCCTTGGTATAGAAACAAATGGAAAAAGGGGAGATTTCACGTGTGTGTTATATTATTGGGTGTGTTGGGGGGGGGGGGAAGGGAGGTGGCAAAATTCAGCTGATTGATTCTTTATGTATTTTACTGATTGCTTATACTCTTTATTGTTAATTTGCAATAACATTAAAAAAGAAAAAATCAATAAGATTTTAACCTGTACATTTTCAGGGAGGGAGGGACAGGGGGGGGTGGGAGGTAAAATTTCGTATTTTCATCATCTATTCAATTAAATGATTTGTTTTGAAAAAGGAAAAATATTCCCCATAACCAAAAGTGAAAAATTCTCATTCCTGTAAAAAAAAATCTCGTAAAAAAAGAAAATTTAAATTTCATAAAAACTTGGCCCCTCTATTGCGCCCCCCCCCCCCCCCCCCCAAATCCCCTCCCCTAGAACCCCAATTACATTTAGTTTATATTCGCTATGTAATGTCATTTAGAATGGTATAAAATTAAAAATGAAGGATATACAACCACCAGGAAAGCCAGAAATGATTTTTGGCCACTTGATCGCGATTTGGGACCACTGTGCGACGCTCGTTTTCTAATACACTATGCTCCTGGTTCAAACCTAACCAGCATCAATTCTTCTACAACTACAGTCCTAAATATTTTTCAATAAAAAAAAATATATTCTCATTACTATTCAAATATATATATATTTGAATAGTAATGAGTATATGCTTCATTTGTATTAATAATAATAATAAAAAAAAACAACAAAAACAATAATAATAATAATTGATACTAGAGTTAATTGTAGACTATTTTCCCATAATTGTCGGGTCGGGTTCATATTTGAACATTTTCGGGTTGAAGTGTAACGGTTCGGGTCGGGTTTCGGGTTGACGATTTTTATTTATTTATTTTTATCGGATTTTAACCAAATTTCGGGTTTATTATGAGCAGAAATTTCGGGGCTCTTAATTGCCAAGCAAGAATTTAAACTGGCCAAAAGTTAAACAGGCATGGTTTTAATATTTCTACTCCCTCTTTCAGACCCATAATCCTGGATATAAATTGGGAAATATTTTTGGCGCATATTCAAGAACTCAAAGACGTTCACCTCACGGAAACAGGTTCGCATAACTTTGTCCCTTACTCGCTAAAACAATCACCATCTTCAGCTATTATAAAGGGGGAAAAAAATCTTCATTTAGTTTGTGAAGTTGTATTTTTTTATTCAAACTTAATCTAAATAATTATCCTAACATGAGAGGAAGTCAGCTCGCCTCTTTCGATATAAAGAAACTCTATACGTGGAACACCGGACAATCTTCCCACAAATCCGGTTGGTTATTCTATCTGCTCTTCTTTGCTTATTTTTAACTGAAAACACGAGAAACTGGCTGCAAATAAAATTCCAACTTGACCCAAACGATTCCGGAATGAGCTTTTCATACGTTCAGTTAATCATCAGGTTTTCAAGGCCTTCGTGAATCAGCCGATTCATTTTATTTTCGTTTGTTTTTACTGCCGGCAATTATTCGAAATTATTTGAGTGAATAATAATAATTAGTAGTAGAAGAGCCTCTCCTTTTAAATTGTGAATGAAAATGAAGATCTGTTATTCAATTGGGTGATGGTTTCAGGGGTGGGGAAACACATCATTTTACTCGCCATTGGTGAGTGAATTTTCTGGCAGGGCGAGAGGTAGTCTTCGAAAACTGCAAACTATACAGATACCCCGAAAAGTTGTTATAATTATTTTTTTACTAGTTAGCTATAATTTGCAACTTTCCAAATTACAGCCATGTAAACGTGGTACTAACAAGGGAACCACTTTTGGTGTTGCTCGTACCTAGCCTAGCATTGAGACCTGGTGCATTTTAAAGCCCTATATTATGAAGTTTGAGAATCGATAAAAATTTTCTGTTAAAATAATATGTCTTGATTATACAGCAGGATAACTTTCTGAAAATGCAATTTTCGAGACCACTTATCGGACTATTAACATCGAATTTTTTTAAAGAAAAGCATTTAAAAATAAAAATTAGTTAATAAGTATAAAATATTGAAAAAAGTTTGAAAATTCCTTCAAAAACCCACGAATTTGATTTTGAAAAATTGCAACTTTATATTCATATTTTTGGCGGGGAAACAGTTGGCGTTTATTTTCAAAAGTAGAGATTTCCAGCAAACCTAGACAAATGTCATAGCTGAATTTGTAATAGCTAGAAATTGCAATGTCCGACCTATTTCGCTACAGTAATTTTTCTAAATTGTGTAAAAATATTAATTTACTTTATGATAACTTTTACCGAAGGACCATTTAATACAGCAACATTTCATTTTAAACATTCGAAACTTTATTTCATTCAATTTCAAATGAAAATAGTTTGCTTATTTTGTATTTCACTAAAAAATAGTTTTCAATGATCTTCGAAGCTTTTATAGAATTATATTTATTACTTATATATTTATCGTCTGCATAGGAAAAAAAAAAATAAAAACCTAATATTTGTTTCTTATGCTATCAATTATCTATACTCATCTATACTCATATTATAAAGAGGAAAAAATTGTTTATTTGTAGGAGGTAAGCTCAGGAACTACCGAACCGATTCCAAAAGTAATGGTATCAAAATGATGGTGTTCGCCCAACTTAAAACATAGGCTATATCTTATGTCGGTGCCACTACCCCAAAGGGGGTGCAGGAGCAAAAAAGTTCTAAAAATGCTATTTTTGCGTTACTGAAGGGCCTAGAAATATGAAATTTGGAATATTAGTTACTTACAAGATATAAATGATGTCTAAGAACAGTTCTTAAACAATTCGAAATTTAAAAGGGGTGAGACTGCACAAAAAGTGTTCTAAAAATGTTCTAAATAGTAGTTTCTACATAATCTCAGGAAATATCGAACTGATTCCAAAAGTAATGGTATCAAAATGATGGTGTTAGTCGAACTTAGAACATAGGCTATATTTTATGTCGGTGCCACTACCCCAAAGGGGGTGCAGGAGCAAAAAACGTTCTAAAAATCCGATTTTTGCGTTACTGAAGGGCCTAGAAATATGAAATTTGGAATATTAGTTACTTACACGATATAAATGATGTCTAAGAACAGTTCTTAAACAACTCGAAATTTAAAAGGGGTGAAAATGCACAAAAAGCGTTCTAAAAAACGTTCTAAATGGTAGTTTCTACATAATCTCAGGAAATATCAAACCGATTTAAAAAATATTGGTATCAAAATGATAGTGACAACGTTTGCTCCAAGATAGGCTATGTTTTACGTCGGTGCCACTACCCCAAAGGGTGTGTAGGAGCAAAAAACGTTCTAAAAATGCGATTTTTGCGTTACTGAAGGGCCTAGAAATATGAAATTTGGAATATTAGTTACTTATAAGATATAAATGATGTCTAAGAACAGTTCTTAAGCAATTCGAAATTTAAAAAGGTTGAAAATGCGCGAAAAGCGTTCTAAAAAACGTTCTAAATGGTGATTTCTACACAATCTCAGGAAATACCAAACCGATTAAAAAAATAATGGCGTCAAAATGCTGGTGAAAATCCTTGCTCCAACATAGGCTATGTTTTATGTCGGTGCCACTACCCCAAAGGGGTTGCAGGAGAAAAACGTTCTAAATTGCGGTTTTTGCGTGACGGAAGGGCCTTGAATCGTGAAATTTAGAATAGTAGTTAGTTATAAGATATCAATCATCTCTAAGGGCATTTCCTAAAAAAGTCGAAATTTAAAAGGGGGGAGGGTCAAAATGCGCAAAAAGCGTTGTAAAAAAAGTTCTAAATTGCGATTTCTAGCAATCTCAGGAAATACTGAACCGATTTCAAATATAATGGTGTAAAAACGATGGGGACAGATCTTGCTCCAAGATAGGCTATATTTTATATCTGTTTCCACTACCCCAGAGGAGATGCAGGAGCAAAATGAGCGAAAAGCGTTCTAAAAACGTTCTAAATGCCAATTTGTCACCAATATCTCAGGAAGAATCAAGCTGATTTCAAAAGTAATGGTAAGAAATTGATGCTGACAGCCTCTGCTCTAACGTAGACGTTATTTTAAGTCGGTATCACTATCACCTAGACGTTGCAGGAGCAAAAAAGCGTTCCAAATTTCGATTTTTGTGATCGGTAGGGGCGAGCAACTTAAAATTAGGCAAGGTACATATTTATTACTTATAAATGATCTTTAAGAACAGTTTTGAAAAAATTGGAAATTTAAAAAGGGGTGAAAATGCGTGAAAAGCGTTCTAAAAACGTTCTAAATTGCGATTTCTACTCAATCTCAGGAAATTTTAAAGCTGTTTCAAAAGTAATGGTTGCAAATCAATGGTGACAGTCCCTGCTATAACATAGGTTATATTTTATGTTACTGTCACTACCATCTGAGGGTTGCAAAAGCAAAACCTGTTCTAATTTGCGTTTTTTGCACAACTGAGGGGTCTAACACTTTGAAGTATGGCATGGTATTTACTTACAAGATGCAACTGCTTTCTAAGAACAGTCGAAAGAAAATTCCAAATTTTAAAAAGATGAAGTGAGCGAAAAGCGTTATAAATTGCAATTTTTATACAATCTTATCAAATACCAAACCGATTAAAAATATAATGATGACAAATTGTTGGTGATAGAGCCTGCTCAAACATAAGCTATATTTTATGTCTGTGCCAATACCACCAGAGGGTTGCAGTAGCTAAAAACTTTCTAAATTGCGATTTCTGTGATACTGAAAAGGCTAGAAACTTTAAATATGGCATAGTAGTTACTTATAAAATATAAATGCCCTCGAAGGACTGTCGAAAATAAATTCGAATTAAAAAGGGGTGAAGTGAAGGGGGGGTAGGGGGTGCAAAAAGCATTCTAAAAAGTCCTAAATTACGATTTCTACGCAATTTCAGGGAGTATAAACCAAATATATTCAATGGTAACAGTCTCTGATCCTACACAGGCTATATTTTATGCCGATGATTCTACCACCTGGGGTTCACAGGAACAACAAACGCTCTAAAAAAGTCTTTAAAAGCTTTCTAAATTACGTTTCTGAGGAATATTAGGAAATAACAAACCGATTTCAAAATTAATGTTGGCAAATTAATGGTGACAGTTCCTATTTCAACATAGCCCTTTATGTTGAGAGAGGTGGTAGGACTTGGAATTTGACATGATGGTTAATTTTAAGATGTAAGAAGATGGTTTCTAAAATATTCAGAACTTCAAATGAATACTGAAATGAGCGTATTAATTGAGCATAAAAGTTTCAAAATATTTTCTAAATTATTATTTATTTAGTTTTATTTCGTTTTATTAATTTAAGTCTCATTTCTGCCTGATGCAGTGTATCAATGATGTTTAATCAAACTGTGTTTTAAATAGTATTTTTTTTGAATTATTCCTAAAAGTAATAAGTACCTTTTAATAAAATAAAATATTACCTTTTAATAAAATAAAAATTTAGTTAGTACCTTTTAACAAAAATTGGACATATAAATATCACTTGGCATATTTCAAATATTACGCGAGCAAAGCCGCGGAGTTTGCTAGTATATATATATATATATATATATATATATATAAATCGCAATCTATACTAATATTATAAAGAAGTAAAGTTTGTTTGTTTGTTAGAGGTAATCTCTGGACCTACCGAACCGGTTTCAAAAGTAATAGTATCAAAATGATGGTGTTAGTCCAACTTAGAACATAGGCTACATTTTATGTGGGTGCCACTACCCCCAAGGGGGTGCAGAAGCAAAAAACGTTCTAAAAATGAGATTTTTGTGTTACTGAAGAGCCTAGAAATATGAAATTTGGAATATTAGTTACTTATAAGATATAAATGATGTCTAAGAACAGTTCTTAAACAATTCGAAATTTAAAAGGGGTGAAAATGCACTAAAAGCGTTCTTAAAAACGTTCTAAATGGTAGTTTCTACATAATCTCAGGAAATACCAAACCGATTTAAAAAATATTGGTGTCAAAATGATGGTGACGACGCTTGCTCCAAGATAGGCTATATTTTATGTCGGTGCCACTACCCCAAAGGGGGTGCAGGAGCAAAAAATGTTCTAAAAATGCGATTTATGTGTTACTGAAGGGCCTAGAAATATGAAATTTGAAATATTAGTCACTTATTAGATATACAGGATTTCTAAGAACAGTTCTTAAAAAATTCGATATTTAAAAGGGGTGATAAAGCTCAAAGAGGGTTCTATAAAACATTCAAAATGGCGATTTTACTCAATATTGAGAAGTATCAAATCGATTTCAAAAGTAATGGTTGTAAATTGATGGTGACAGACCTTGCTATAACATAGGCTCTGTTTTATGTTTGTATCACTACCACCTGAGGGTTGAAGGAGAAAAAAAGGTTCTAAATTGCGGTTCTTGTGTTATGGAAGGGCATAGAATCATTAAATTTAGAATGGTAGTTACTTATAAGATATCAATGATCCCTAAGGACATAAAAAAAAAATCGAAATTTAAAGGGGGTGAAAATGCGCAAAAAGCGTTGAAAAAAATGCTCTAAATTGCGATTTCTAAGCAATCTCTGGAAATACTGAACCGATTTCAAATATAATGGTGTAAAATGATTGTGACAACCTTAAGCTCCAAGATAGGCTATATTTTATGTCTGTTTCCACTACCCCAGAGGATGCAGGAGCAAAAAACGGTCTAAAAATGCGATTTTTTAATTATGGAAGGACCTAGACTCACGAAATTTTGCATGGTATATATTTATTAGATATAAATGATCTAGAACATTTCTAATTTAAATGGGGTGAAAATGCGCGAAAAGCGTTCTAAAAACGTTCTAAATACCGATTTGTGAGCAATCTCAGGACGAATCAAACTGATTTCAAAAGTAGTGGTAGGAAATTGATGCTGACAGCCTCTGTTCTAACATAGACGCTATTTCATGTCCGTGTCACTAACAATTAGAGGTTGCAGGAGCAAAAAACGTTCTAAATTTCGATTTTTGTGATCGGTAGGAACTAGCAACTTGAAATTAGGCAAGGTACATATTTATTAGATATAAATGATCTTTAAGAACAGCTTCGCAAAAACTGGAAATTTAAAAGGGGTGAAAAGGCGCGAAAAACGTTCTAAAAACGTTCTAAATTGCGATTTCTACTCAATCTCAGGAAATACCAAATCTATTTCAAAAGTAATGGTCGCAAATTGATGGTGATAGTCCCTGCTCCAACATAGGCTATATTTTATGTTGCTGTCACTACCATCTGGGGGTTGCAAAAGCAAAACATGTTCTAATTTGCGTTTTTTGCACAACTGACGGGTCTCACATTTTGAAATATGGCATGGTATTTACTTACAAGAAGCAACAGCTTTTTAAAATCAGTAGAAAGAAAATTTCAAATTTAAAAGGATGAAGTGAGCGAAAAGCGTTCTAAAAACGTTCTAAATTCCATTTTTTATGCAATCTTATCAAATACCAAACCGATTTAAAAAATTGTGGGGACAAATTGATGGTGATAGAACTTGCTCAAACATAAGCTATATTTTATATCTGTGCCACTACCACCAGAGGGTTGTAGGAGCAAAAAACTTTCTAAATTGCGATTTCTGTGATACTGAAGAGGCTAGAAACTTAAAATATAGCATGGTAGTTACTTATAAAATATAAATGCTCTCGAAGGTCTGTCGAAAATAAATTCGAATTAAAAAGGGGTGAAGCGAAGTGGAGGTGCGAAAAGCGTTCTAAAAAAGTCCTAAATTATGATTTCTAAGCAATTTCAGGGAATAGAAACCGATTATCAAAGCAATAGTTGCGAATCAATGGTAACAGTCTCTGATCCTACACAGGCTATATTTTATGCCGATGATTCTACCCTGGGGTTCACAGGAACAACAAACGTTCTAAAAAGGCCTTTAAAAGCTTTCTAAATTACGTTTCTATGGAATATTAGGAAATAACAAACCAATTTCAAAATTAATGTTGGCAAATTAATGATGACAGTTCCTATTTCAACATAGCCCTTTATGTTGAGAGAGGTAGTAGAACTTGGAATTTGACATGATGGTTAATTTTAAGATGCAAGAAGATGGTTTCTAAAAAATTCAAAACATCAAATAAATACTGAAATAAGCGTATTAATTGAGCATAAAAGTTTCAAAATATTTTCTAAATTATCATTTATTTAGTTTTATTTCTTTTTATTAATTTAAGTCTCATTTCTACCTAATGCAATGTAATAATAAAGTTTAGTCAAACTCTGTTTTAAATAGTAATTTTTGAATTATTCCTAAAAGTAAAATTTCTTCTAAAAAAAATTAGACATATAAATATCACTTAGCATATTTCAACTATTACGCGAGCAAAGCCGCGGGGTTCGCTAGTTTGATATAATTCTAGTAATATGTTCTGAACATTTTCTCTTTGGATAAAGCGGGAGGATAAATCGTAGCGCCCTATTTGGCGACTTAACTCACTTTTGAATGAAATAAACAAATAAATATGTAATAATAAAAAATTAAAAGTATAAAAAAGTGTATAAAATATTACTTTAACAGAGAAATTATTTCGGTTCTCTAACTTTTATGTATAGGGCTAGAAAACGCACCAGGTCTCGATGCAACACCAAAAGTGGTTCCCTTGTAAGTTCTATTCTATATTAAACTTTCCTCTATTGTATATATACTTAAAATTTATAGAACAAAAAATTCTGAAAATGCATTGTAGTAATAGAATGCAACTATTTTTGCAGTTGCGTGAATTTTGACGCAGCAATTTTCCACCGTGCGTTGCATTTTGCTGGCTGCTAAAATAAATCCTTGGTTGGTAACATTTTCTAGAAATTCCCCACCCGTGGTTGGTTCAAAATATATTTACATTTTTGCAATGTGGAAAACGTTTTCGTGCATCAGAAAAACTTTAATTTATACACCTTACATCAGCGATTGTCAAATTTCATTGCTATTCAACCCATCTTAAATTTTGAAAGCATTTCGCACCCACCAAATATGTGGGTGAGTGGAGAAAAATGCCATTGGAGACAGTTTTCTGTCTTATCAGGAATAATTCTATGATTTTCTTTCTGTTGGGACAATAAAATGTTTCCGGTTAAAACAGAATTCCGTTATGGGCAGATATGCTTTCACAAATTTTAATGTAATGTATTTTTGAAGAACTAACTGATCATTCCGCGACCCACGACCCACTGGTTAACTGATCATTCGGTGACCCACTGGTGGATTTCGCGACTCATGGTTTGGGAACCGCTGCAAATACATGTTAAATTATTTCATAAAATATTAACGTTTTAACTGAATTTATTACTGCTGATTAAAAACAAGAGAAACTACCTGCAAATAAAATTTCAATCTGACCCAAACGATTCCTCAATGACCTTTTCATACGTTCGGTTCATCAACAAGACCTTTGCAAATCAGACAGATTAATTTTCTCTTCATTTGTTTTTTACTGCCGGCAATTGCCTGCGATGGCTGCTTTTTTTAACTTTTAATAATTGATTTTTATGTATTTTTTAGTGCTGAATCCGAAAATGATTTTCATTTTTCACCATCATGTCAGGAGTTTTTGAAAATAATAAATTTCAAAATAAATAGCAAAATAGCAAAAATCTGATACTATTACATAAGGGAGATGGTTGTGTTTTTTAACTTTTGATAATTGATTTTGATGTATTTTTTAGCAGTGAATTTGAAAATGACCTTTGTTTTTAACCATCAGGCCAGAATTGTTCGCAAATCGTAAATTTCAAAGTTAAAAAATAGCGAAAATCTGATACTATAAAATAGGAGTAAAACTTTTTTTATTCAATTTAATTTTATTTAATTCAATAATTTATTCAATTTTTTGGCTTATACTGGAGATCATTACAGTTAAACAGCTCAAGGGTCCAATGAGGTGGGGGGAGGGGGTTCAATTTTAACTTTTTAACTTTGAAACTTCCGATTTGCGAAAAATCCTGACGTAATGTTTAAAAATGAAGGTCGTTCTCGGATTCAGTGGTAAAAAATACATAAAAATCAATTATCAAAAGTTAAAAAACACAACAATGGCATCTAATTTATAGTATCAGATTAAATATATATATATATATATATCCACTGTGCCGAAAAATATTTTTTTTTAATATTTATTTTTAGCTCTCACTGTTCTACAATATCTGTGTAGGGAGAGAGGAGTTAAAAAATAATAGACTACTAAACTGTCCGGCTATATCGAAAATATTAAATTTTATAGTGTCTCCCAGGAGTATATATATTGTCATAATCTGGTCCTTATATTTTTCATACTCTAAAAATTCTACAGCAATATGCTAATTTTTAGAAGAAATTTTGCACAATTCTACAGAGATTTCTATCGAATCCTGTTAGGGTTGCTAAAGATATGCTATAAAATTCCATAGAGCTCAAAAGATTCTACATAATATTTTATGAAATATTCTATTGAATTATATAAACTATTCTATAGAAAACACAATAGTTCTATGGAAATTTCTGTAGAATTCTAGATAAATGATAGAAAAACCAGCCGTAATTCTATAGAATTCTGCAGAACTTTTTCTCTGGAATTTTTCTGATAGAATTATGTAAGAAATTTTCCTAAGGGATATCTTGAGACCTCCCTTTTGGCCCTTAACAACAATTTAGTTTTAATATAATCTTCCGGTCCCGCACTAGAGGTTTTGACCTCTGAAGATGAATACCTTTTTGTTATTTTTTTAATGAAACTTTTTAGCAACATAGACGAGAGAGCGCGTTTACGAGACAGCGCGTGGCGATCTATTAAATGTATGACTTCCTAACGAAAATTTCTTATATACATCTATTTAAAAAAATCTATAAAATTTATATAATTATGGTGTTAGCTTTTCCATTAACTATTTCTGTAGAATTCTATTCGGCTTTCTGTAGAATATTTATAGAATTCAATAGAAAATGTTCAATAGAATATATTTCAGATCTTTAGAATTTTATAGCATATTCTATAGAATACATAAAAGAATTCCATAGAATTTTTTTACGGAATTCTACAGAAATAGTTGATAGAAAAATTAGCCGTAATGCTATAGAATTTCATAGAATGTTTTGAACATTTTTATAGACTGTTTTGAATATGAAAATGAGAATTTGCATTCTGACCTCGGATATTAGCTCTGGAAGACAAATATAAACATTTAATATTTTTTATGTTGCCAAACATTTTGGTAGTCCATTTTTTTTTTTAGCATCTGCCCCCTCCTCTCACATACAGTTATTGTGTAAAATACTATGGTGGGCGACAAATTGACCAGACCTGTACCACATCTGTAAAAAACAAACAAAAAATGTGTGAAAACAACCGAATATTCTATACCTGGCCAGCGGTAGAATTTACACTGAAAAGGAAAAAAAAAATCATATGTCCGAACCGGACCTGGGCTCGGTTAGCATTAAAAAAAAAAAAAAAAAAAAAAAATCGGGTATACCTGAATCCGGCTCGTATCCAAAATATCAAAGTCAACCCAAACACCAAACAAACAAACAAACAAACAAAAAATATCAATTAACCCACCCAACCGAAAATGTAGCATCAGCCCATCCCGAGCCGTAAAATTAAGCTAACCAGATGAGCAGGACCATCTTCAAATTCAGATAAATTTCTATAGTGAATTCTGCAAAATTCTATAGCATGTTTTTTCGAAAGAAAATTGAAATAGAAATTTTATTAAATTGCATAACGATAGAATTACTACTTTCTGTGGAATTCTATAGAGAAAATGTTTTGAAAGTTTTCATAGAAATACTTTAGAATATTTATGCTTCTATATTTTTAATCTATCATCAACCATATTTTGTGGTCATCTTCATCGGTTAGTTATGTCACGCAAATTTCGTAGATTTTTTACCCCTACTTTCTCCAATGTCATAGTTCGTCACACTCAAACTCAACCGATACCCTTCCTCCTCTTGTGACGACACATTTTCTGAAATGATTAATTTAGCTCTAATTTTATGCAAAAATAAAAAAAAAAATATGTTACACACAATCTATTACCTCCTGATATAAGTACTATAAAATTGTCAAGGTTCGTGCTTTCATTTCTACATCTGTCAAAATTTAAAGGGAAAAACTAGTCGTTGGGAGCCATCGTAATATTTAACCATCATGGATATACAGAATATAAAATATGAAAATAAAACATGTGATACATGCTAAGCATTGTATCATGTTACTTTTATTCACAATTTAATTTACCTGGACTCCCTTAAATATAATTAATCCCTTAAGCCTTAAGCTAATATTACTTTTTGTTGCATTAAGATATCTCAATTTGTTGATTTTCTGTAAGCAAGTAAACACTATTGGTTTACAATGGAAGTCTATGGGAATTTGGCGAACTATTAGAGATACCGCCAATTTGGCGTCACTTTTGGCGACTCATTTTGGCCGCCAAATTTGACGGTATTTGGTGACAGAATATGATAGTAGGGAAAGAAGGACAGTTCAGCGTCAGCAGGCGGTGGCGGTGGGTGGATGTGGGTGGAATCCACCTTGTGGGTGGAATCCACCTTGTGGGTGGAATCCACCTTGTGGATGGAGGAGGAGGGTGGAATCCACCTGTTGGGAGACTTATCCTATAGTAGGAGGGGTTGGAGGGGGCTTAATTTTTGAGGGGGCTTAATTTTTTTTTTAAATCGACTTAGAGTAGAAATGGGAATATCATACTATAACATGGGTCTGTTCGAGAGGAAGTATGAAGACACTAAATTTTTCGATGGGCTTAATTTTTGAGGGGGGCTTAATTTTTGAGGGGGCTTAATATTTTTTTTTTGAATTGATTTAGTATTAGAATGGAAATATCATACTATAACATAGTGAGTTAGGTGTTTTCGAAAGGGAGTTTGAGGGGTCTAAATATTTTAGTGGGGCTTATTTTTAGGGGGGCTTAATTTTTTTTTTTCTTCGAATCGACATAGAGTAGAAATGGAAATATCATACTATAACATAGAGATGTGGGTATTTTCGAAAGAGAGTTTGAGGAGCCTAAATTTTTTAGAGGGGCTTATTTTTTAGGGGGGCTTAATTTTTAAGGGTGATTTTTTTTTTTTTTTTTTTTTTTTTTTTTTTCTGAATTGTCTTAGAATTTGAATGAAGATAAAAATGTCTTATATTTTTTTGAAAAAAATTTTTGATGCTGCCATCTGTATGCGGTAGTGCGAATTTATTATTGAAAATAGTATTTTATTTTTTGAAAAGTTTTGAGGAAGGTTTGAACCTGCAAAATAGTCTCTTGGCTCGATGATATGTTGAAGACTTAACTAATCGAGCCAAGAAACTATGTCTATATGTTTAGATTTTAGATGTTTCAAAACAAAAAATTGTATTCCCCCTTCTGTATGTGTAAAGAGAGGTTGGTTTCTTAAGATAACTCATTAATACCTATTTTATCTGCTCACTCTGCAAATTCTTTTAATGTGTATGATTTTTATTTTTAGTTTAACTGATTTTATCGATTTTGTGAATGAGAGTTTGATTATTTTACCAAGCTAAGGTTTCGAACCCGTGAACTCCCATTCAAATTTCATTTTTTGTAACCGATAAGCTATCCACTATTCAAACCGCGCCCCAATATTTTCTAACTTACTTTTGAACACTATATATTTTAAAAAAATACTTACCTCTTCCTCTTTCTTATACTAGGGAAGTTAATACAATTTATGTTTAAATTGAAGAAATAATTAATTTTTTATATTTCTTTAATAAGCAACTCATTTTTTAGATCGATTAGAAGGCTACCAAACGATTTGAATTAAACATTGTTTTCACCAGTATTAATCCACCTAAGTTTAGAATTATACTTTTTCTTGTGAACCATATCATATTCATTTAATCGTCTGAAATACACTTCCCAAACCCTCTTATCAACGTTATTCACTATCTATCACAAACATCCGATAAGTCTAATCAGCTTTTTTCAACAGAAAATAGCTAATATGTAAATATTGATAACTATTGAAGAGATTATTTCACTTGTTTCCAGATTTTAAATGAAAGTTTGAACAGATTTTCTATTTATCGATTATTATAAATTGAATCAACTCATAGTTTGTTATTGCAATAGATAATTATTTGATGATTCTACACTAGTTCTAATAAATTTTAAAACTACTGCCTCACTTCAACTCATTCTTTTATACAGTTTAATAAATTTAGTATGAATTAATCCATTGGTTTGTCATATATTTCACTGAAATAATAAAATTAATGTGTAAAACCTTAGAATGACGAATTCAAAAACGTAGCGTGATGAATCATATACTTTTTAAACATTACATAAAAACCTTTGGATTGATTCACTTCCTGTGAACTTCCTACACATACTTTTTTATGGCACGTGTTTTTCTGAAATTTTTGCACCAATCATATTACATGATTTGCACTATCGTAATAATTTTTTAACATGCGCCCCCTATGATTATATATAAAATTGAATGAAACGATACTTTTTCATTAGTGTTTGCTATTTTTTGAGTGTGTGAAGACGCTTTTTTCACTTAAGATAATATGGCTAGTTTTCAAGATGGACATTCTACTATGTTAAGCGATGATGCATCACGTTTGAATAATCAATATTTTTCATCAAGATTAAATGATCAAGGCATGGGATTAATAGTACAACCTAAAGTAGAACCCGTTTCAGATGATGAAGCGGAATCCTCCTCATCAAAACTAAAGAAACAGAAGCCACCTTTTTTGTGTACTGTTTGCAGCAAATCTTTTTCACGAAAAGGCAATTTAAAACAACATTTGATGATTCATTCAGAAGAAAGACCATTTTTATGTGACATCTGCCAAAAAGCATTCTCTAGAAAGGCTATTTTGAATCGTCATAAACTATCCCATTTAAAGATTCCTTCCCAACATAAATGTGAATCGTGCGGTGCAGCGTACTCAAGAAAGTATGACTTATTAAAACACATGAAGATCCACAAGTCCTCCAAAAACGATAAATGTATTCAGCGTAGTGAAATATTCAATCCCAACTCCGATTTTTTATATCATTTGAAAACTTCACAGAGAGTTAGATGCAAAATTGATAATTCATCCTCTTTAAAAGATATGTTTTTTGAGAAGGTTAAGCATTTTAAAAGGCAAAATGCGTTAAACATATTTACTAAAACTGTAATCAACTCTAACGAGGAGAATGCTACAGACTTTAACACATTTTTTAATAGTATTCAATCGGACGTTTTAAACGAATTAAACTACCAGATTCAAGTTAAAAGATCGATGAAATGGTATGCAAGTGTACAAGTTGTTGTATATCGCATAACACAGGAGGGTGACTTAGAGGCTGCCACTCCCTATTTCCTTTCAAAAACTATACTTGAATGGACGAATCAAAACTTATCTGAGCATGTTGAGGATGCCTTTGCAAAAATTATTAAGTCCTATGAGAAGTCTACCAGACGTGGTTTTAATTGGACATTAGATAAAATATTGAATTTAGAACTATCTACTTTTAAAATATAACATGATTTGAAATGTTTATACCTTTTTTTGAAATATGTGTACTCATGTTTTCACTATTGTAACTATTGAAAACGACGAATAAATAATGTGTAAATGAAAAAGCTGTTGTCTGTTTATTTTTGTTAGAACAACTTGTCATTTTTAATAACTCATGAAGTCGTAACGGCTTTACTTACTATTTTTTTTTTTTCAATTTCTTATCAAATGAATAATGAGTTAACTATCTTTTATTAATTTCATATTAAAAGTCTGAAATTATCCATTGAAATAGTTATTTCGCAATATTTCTAATTTATCATAATTATTTTTAAAGTTTGTATAAACAACTGTTATTGCTCAGTAATAATAATAATATCATTTATTACCATACAATTCTTTAAAAAAAGCATAGAACCATTAACACAATATATCATTAACCACTTTTTTAAAAACTGTTACCTTGTGTTGCCATTGAATTCTTCAAAACAAAAAAGAATAAAACTAAAATCATTATCATTAAATATCATACACCACTTATATAAAAATTGTTACTTTGTGTTGCCATACAATTCTTCAAAAAAAGAATAAAACTAAAACTATTAACATTAAATATCATATACTGTAAATATAAAAATTGTTACCTTGTGTTGCCATACTATTCTTCAAAAAAGGATAAAACCATTGACATAATATATTATTCACCACTTAAATAAACTGTTTATATATATATATATTTTTTTAGACTTAAACTAAAATTAATGACATTACAAATTCTTTTAAGTGTTTATCTGTAACCGACACTGATTTTTAACGTATATTAAGGGATGTGCTGTTTCTAAACATTCAGTTTCCAACTGATTTTTGTTCTAACTTCATCTAATGCTACCTTTATTTTTTGAAAATGGGTTCTGTAGTAAATATGTTAAAAAGATCTTCCGACAAAGTGGCTTCTTCTTCAAAGTATCAACGTTTAGAAGAACCTAATGATCCCACTTCCGCAAGTGAATTAAATATACCAAGATTGGAAATTCCTAATTTATTAAACACTGACTGTGGGACAATATCACGTGATTTATCCACTACTGATTACTCACCGAATGTGAAATCTGAAATCGATATGAATTTTTTTATCCCTAACTTTGGTGATGATACTACATCTTCCGAGAATTCATGTCAAGAGTCAATTTCTGTCGAGGACTATTTGAATATATTTTTCAAAGACATGAATTTTGAATCCGCTTTAACCTCGACCCCAGCAAGTAACATAATTTCCCAAGACGAATCCTTTCAAGAACGTACTATTGACCAAGAGGTTTCTGATTCCCAACCATGCAACCTTTCTAAAGCAAGTGATGAATTACAAAGCACAACCCCACCTACGAATGTCATTCCACAGTCTAAAACTAGCAAATCCAATCATCCTATTGTATTTCGAGAAGAACTCAGTGACTGTATCTTTTTAATTTTAAAGTTGCATAATAGACAATTTCATATTCATATTCGAGAATTTAAACGCAGTGGGCTTACTAGTGAAGAAATTCTAACGAAAAATGGTATTATTATGGATGTTAACAGCTGGTTCGAATTTTGCAAGAAAATTTTTTCATTTAATTTGAGATATAAAAGTTCCTCATTTGTTTCTAATAACATGATATTAGTGCTAAATTTTAATAATTCTATCATGCGAATTAAAAATTTAAAGAATTATTCTCACATTGACTTAAACGAGTATCAGTTGCTGAAATTAAAAGAAAAAATACATGATTTGAATAAGGAACTTCTTCAGCATATATATGTAAACCATATACCAAGCTTAATTAGGCAGAAATGTATCATTGGTCATATATCTACAGAAAATGAACTCATGTTGCAGTCTAAACTTATAACATGTATTGAGAATAATGTATTAACTATACTAAACCGCATTTTTGAATGTGATGGATGTATTTTTAATCAGAAATCTCAAAGCCCTCATTCCTGTTGTATACTAAATAATCGACAAAAATTTGAAAAACTAGGAGAGATGTTATTAACACTTATAGATTTAGACTTTGTTATTTCCTCATTTTTAAACGGAGTGGATTGTGTTAGTGAAAACTTTTTATCAAACATTCATGTAGAAACAATTCAAAACGAATTGTTTAAAATAATAAAATAAAATGTATTGCTATCCTTTTTAATACGTGTGTATTTATTTTTCTAAAGTGTATGTTTATTTTGTTATTTCTTTTAGAACTTTTAATAGAGTGTTAGACTTAAATTTGTATATGTATATAACTAAAGAAATCAACAATTCTTTAGCAATTAAAAAATTAACACAAGTTTAAAATATTAAACTAATAATCTTAATACTATAATTTCTACTTTCTAATATATATATATATATATATATGAAACTTAATTATATAAAAAAGTTTTCAATAATAATAATAAGTTTAGAAAATTAAAAAGTTTAAAAAACAAAATTAAGAAACTCAATAAAAAATATTTGAAAAGTTAAAAAAAAAATAAAGTTTTCAAAATTAAAAAATCTTTATAAAAAAATAAAAATAATTAAAAAAAAAATTAAAAAGTTTACAAAAGTTTAAAAAAAAAAATATTAAAAAGTTTACAAAAGTTAAAAATAAAAACTAAAAAAAAAAATTAAGTTATCAAAATTAAAAAAAAAAAAAAAATTATAAAAACTTAATACATTAAGTTTTCAAAAGTGAGTTTACCTATTCATATATGTATACATGCATGTGACTTTCATTATGTTTCAGTTTAATACTTCTTTTTATCCTATAAAAGTGTTAGATTAATGTATACTTATAAAAATATTTGTAAGTTAAATTAAAAAAAAAGTAACTTATAAAAAAAAAAAATGTTTACAAAATTAAAAAAAAAAAAACAAAATCTTTCTAAATAAAAAGTTTTCAAAATTAAAAAAAAAAACTTTTTAAATAAAAAATGTTTTCAAAATTTTAAAAAAAAAATTGTAAATAAAAAAAAAAGTTTTCAAAATTAAAAAATACTTTGTAAATAAAAAAAAAAATATTAAAAAGTTTACAAAAAAAAAAAACTTTTTTTATAAAAAATATTTTCAAAATTAAAAAAAAAATTGTAAGTAAAAAAAAAAAAGTTTTCAAAATTAAAAAAAAAAATAATTTGTAAATAAAAAAAAATATATTAAAAAGTTTATAAAATTTAAAAGTTAAAAAAAAACTTTGTAAAAAGTTTTCAAAATTAAGTTATCAAAATTTAAAAAAAAAAAAAACTTAATAAATTATGTTATCAAAAGTCAGTTCACCTAACTGTATATGTATCTGACTTTCATAATTAAAAATGTTATCAAAAAGTTGAATTTGATTGCAAATACAAGTATACAATCAATCATATATCATTCAGTCATAGCAATTAACCAATCAATGATATCAATCAATAAATCAAACCAATCAATCAATCATATTAATCAACCAAACAATAATATCAATCAATCATATCGATCAATAAATCAAACCAATCAATCACATTAATCAACCAAACAATAATATCAATCAGTCATATCGATCAATAAATCAAACCAATCAATCATATTAATCAACCAAACAATAACATCAATTAATCATATCGATCAATTAATCATATTAATCATATCAATCTATCATATCAATCATATCAATCAATTAACCAATCATTCATATCAGTCAACCAATCATTCATATTAATCAATGATTCATATTAATCATATCAATCGATTAATCAAGATACTGAATACAAGTATTCATACAAATAAATCACATCAATTGCAGTTCAAGTATTACAAGTTAGTATAATAACATTATAAGAAAGTTTTGAATTAATACAATCATTAACTATCAACATTTTGTAACAGCACTTTTACAAAAGCAATGTATGAATAAATATTTTAGTTACAAAAAATATTTAAAATGCTTTTGAAAGTTAATAAAATTATTTTCCAAAAATGTTAAAAACATTACAAGCTGCTAAAACCTACAATTTAACAAGAATGAGTTGTCCTATATTTCCTTTGTATTTGCATGTCCTATATTTCCTTTCTATTTGTATTTGAGTATATGTATACGGATTCCTCCTTTTAATTATGTTTTGTAGTATACACTTAAAATATATATAGTATATATAAGACATTAAATTAAAATATTCTTTAGTTATTAAAAAGTTTAAAAAATCAGCAATTTTTTTAATATTATAAGATATCAAAAATTATTTTGTAATTTATTAAAAGTGAATTTACCTATCGCTATATATGCGTTTCATAAGATAAATCTTCTTTATGTTAACATCCTACCCACATTTTATTTTATAGTTATGCACATCGAAACGAAAAAACAAAAAATAAACAATCTATTATTAAATTCTTCAATTTAAAATTTTAATACATACATACTTAAACATTTATATAAAAATAATGAACTCACCATGTTTGAACTCAGAAAAGAGATGATGAGCTTATCACGTGGTAGATTGTGACGTAATCAATTGGATATCACGTGCCTTCCTCCTGCCTTTTGATTGTCTTATCTACAATCAGATTGTATTATCAATCACGTGATCTAACTGATATGAGTCTATACCAAGACACTAGCCATTTTCACTTCAGTCATCGAATATGTAGGTCGTATATTTTTTTTTTGAAAGTCTTTTATTTTATGGAATCTTCAGCAACATGACATCAGATATTTGCAAATAAAATCCTATTAAAATCTTTCTCGCAATTGTGAACAAAGATTAATTTTCATATTGTTTAAGTATAATCATTGATTATTTAACTGGATAATAATATTTTTTAGAAGTAACTTAAATTTCTTATAAAAACGGAAGTATTTATTGCATCATTCATAGAATTCAAGTTTGAATATTAACCAAGTTTTTTAAACTTTTATAAACTCTTTATACTAGAATATATACTAGTTTTTTACTAAGTACTGGTATATACTAAATACTAGTATAAATTATAAAAGTTTAAAAAACTTGGTTAATATTCAAACTTGAATTCTATGAATGATGCAATAAATACTTCCGTTTTTATAAGAAATTTAAGTTACTTCTAAAAAATATTATTATCCAGTTAAATAATCAATGATTATACTTAAACAATATGAAAATTAATCTTTGTTCACAATTGCGAGAAAGATTTTAATAGGATTTTATTTGCAAATATCTGATGTCATGTTGCTGAAGATTCCATAAAATAAAAGACTTTCAAAAAAAAAATATACGACCTACATATTCGATGACTGAAGTGAAAATGGCTAGTGTCTTGGTATAGACTCATATCAGTTAGATCACGTGATTGATAATACAATCTGATTGTAGATAAGACAATCAAAAGGCAGGAGGAAGGCACGTGATATCCAATTGATTACGTCACAATCTACCACGTGATAAGCTCATCATCTCTTTTCTGAGTTCAAACATGGTGAGTTCATTATTTTTATATAAATGTTTAAGTATGTATGTATTAAAATTTTAAATTGAAGAATTTAATAATAGATTGTTTATTTTTTGTTTTTTCGTTTCGATGTGCATAACTATAAAATAAAATGTGGGTAGGATGTTAACATAAAGAAGATTTATCTTATGAAACGCATATATAGCGATAGGTAAATTCACTTTTAATAAATTACAAAATAATTTTTGATATCTTATAATATTAAAAAAATTGCTGATTTTTTAAACTTTTTAATAACTAAAGAATATTTTAATTTAATGTCTTATATATACTATATATATTTTAAGTGTATACTACAAAACATAATTAAAAGGAGGAATCCGTATACATATACTCAAATACAAATAGAAAGGAAATATAGGACATGCAAATACAAAGGAAATATAGGACAACTCATTCTTGTTAAATTGTAGGTTTTAGCAGCTTGTAATGTTTTTAACATTTTTGGAAAATAATTTTATTAACTTTCAAAAGCATTTTAAATATTTTTTGTAACTAAAATATTTATTCATACATTGCTTTTGTAAAAGTGCTGTTACAAAATGTTGATAGTTAATGATTGTATTAATTCAAAACTTTCTTATAATGTTATTATACTAACTTGTAATACTTGAACTGCAATTGATGTGATTTATTTGTATGAATACTTGTATTCAGTATCTTGATTAATCGATTGATATGATTAATATGAATCATTGATTAATATGAATGATTGGTTGACTGATATGAATGATTGGTTAATTGATTGATATGATTGATATGATAGATTGATATGATTAATATGATTAATTGATCGATATGATTAATTGATGTTATTGTTTGGTTGATTAATATGATTGATTGGTTTGATTTATTGATCGATATGACTGATTGATATTATTGTTTGGTTGATTAATGTGATTGATTGGTTTGATTTATTGATCGATATGATTGATTGATATTATTGTTTGGTTGATTAATATGATTGATTGATTGGTTTGATTTATTGATTGATATCATTGATTGGTTAATTGCTATGACTGAATGATATATGATTGATTGTATACTTGTATTTGCAATCAAATTCAACTTTTTGATAACATTTTTAATTATGAAAGTCAGATACATATACAGTTAGGTGAACTGACTTTTGATAACATAATTTATTAAGTTTTTTTTTTTTTTAAATTTTGATAACTTAATTTTGAAAACTTTTTACAAAGTTTTTTTTTTAACTTTTAAATTTTATAAACTTTTTAATATATTTTTTTTTATTTACAAATTATTTTTTTTTTTAATTTTGAAAACTTTTTTTTTTTTACTTACAATTTTTTTTTTAATTTTGAAAATATTTTTTATAAAAAAAGTTTTTTTTTTTGTAAACTTTTTAATATTTTTTTTTTTATTTACAAAGTATTTTTTAATTTTGAAAACTTTTTTTTTATTTACAATTTTTTTTTTTTAAATTTTGAAAACATTTTTTATTTAAAAGTTTTTTTTTTTTTAATTTTGAAAACTTTTTATTTAGAAAGATTTTGTTTTTTTTTTTTAATTTTGTAAACATTTTTTTTTTTTATAAGTTACTTTTTTTTTAATTTAACTTACAAATATTTTTATAAGTATATATTAATCTAACACTTTTATAGGATAAAAAGAAGTATTAAACTGAAACATAATGAAAGTCACATGCATGTATACATATATGAATAGGTAAACTCACTTTTGAAAACTTAATGTATTAAGTTTTTTATAATTTTTTTTTTTTAATTTTGATAACTTAATTTTTTTTTTTTAGTTTTTATTTTTAACTTTTGTAAACTTTTTAATATTTTTTTTTAAACTTTTGTAAACTTTTTAATTTTTTTTTTAATTATTTTTATTTTTTTATAAAGATTTTTTAATTTTGAAAACTTTATTTTTTTTTTAACTTTTCAAATATTTTTTATTGAGTTTCTTAATTTTGTTTTTTAAACTTTTTAATTTTCTAAACTTATTATTATTATTGAAAACTTTTTTATATAATTAAGTTTCATATATATATATATATATATTAGAAAGTAGAAATTATAGTATTAAGATTATTAGTTTAATATTTTAAACTTGTGTTAATTTTTTAATTGCTAAAGAATTGTTGATTTCTTTAGTTATATACATATACCAAATTTAAGTCTAACACTCTATTAAAAGTTCTAAAAGAAATAACAAAATAAACATACACTTTAGAAAAATAAATACACACGTATTAAAAAGGATAGCAATACATTTTATTTTATTATTTTAAACAATTCGTTTTGAATTGTTTCTACATGAATGTTTGATAAAAAAGTTTTCACTAACACAATCCACTCCGTTTAAAAATGAGGAAATAACAAAGTCTAAATCTATAAGTGTTAATAACATCTCTCCTAGTTTTTCAAATTTTTGTCGATTATTTAGTATACAACAGGAATGAGGGCTTTGAGATTTCTGATTAAAAATACATCCATCACATTCAAAAATGCGGTTTAGTATAGTTAATACATTATTCTCAATACATGTTATAAGTTTAGACTGCAACATGAGTTCATTTTCTGTAGATATATGACCAATGATACATTTCTGCCTAATTAAGCTTGGTATATGGTTTACATATATATGCTGAAGAAGTTCCTTATTCAAATCATGTATTTTTTCTTTTAATTTCAGCAACTGATACTCGTTTAAGTCAATGTGAGAATAATTCTTTAAATTTTTAATTCGCATGATAGAATTATTAAAATTTAACACTAATATCATGTTATTAGAAACAAATGAGGAACTTTTATATCTCAAATTAAATGAAAAAATTTTCTTGCAAAATTCGAACCAGCTGTTAACATCCATAATAATACCATTTTTCGTTAGAATTTCTTCACTAGTAAGCCCACTGCGTTTAAATTCTCGAATATGAATATGAAATTGTCTATTATGCAACTTTAAAATTAAAAAGATACAGTCACTGAGTTCTTCTCGAAATACAATAGGATGATTGGATTTGCTAGTTTTAGACTGTGGAATGACATTCGTAGGTGGGGTTGTGCTTTGTAATTCATCACTTGCTTTAGAAAGGTTGCATGGTTGGGAATCAGAAACCTCTTGGTCAATAGTACGTTCTTGAAAGGATTCGTCTTGGGAAATTATGTTACTTGCTGGGGTCGAGGTTAAAGCGGATTCAAAATTCATGTCTTTGAAAAATATATTCAAATAGTCCTCGACAGAAATTGACTCTTGACATGAATTCTCGGAAGATGTAGTATCATCACCAAAGTTAGGGATAAAAAAATTCATATCGATTTCAGATTTCACATTCGGTGAGTAATCAGTAGTGGATAAATCACGTGATATTGTCCCACAGTCAGTGTTTAATAAATTAGGAATTTCCAATCTTGGTATATTTAATTCACTTGCGGAAGTGGGATCATTAGGTTCTTCTAAACGTTGATACTTTGAAGAAGAAGCCACTTTGTCGGAAGATCTTTTTAACATATTTACTACAGAACCCATTTTCAAAAAAATAAAGGTAGCATTAGATGAAGTTAGAACAAAAATCAGTTGGAAACTGAATGTTTAGAAACAGCACATCCTTAATATACGTTAAAAATCAGTGTCGGTTACAGATAAACACTTAAAAGAATTTGTAATGTCATTAATTTTAGTTTAAGTCTAAATATATATATATATATATAAACAGTTTATTTAAGTGGTGAATAATATATTATGTCAATGGTTTTATCCTTTTTTGAAGAATAGTATGGCAACACAAGGTAACAATTTTTATATTTACAGTATATGATATTTAATGTTAATAGTTTTAGTTTTATTCTTTTTTTGAAGAATTGTATGGCAACACAAAGTAACAATTTTTATATAAGTGGTGTATGATATTTAATGATAATGATTTTAGTTTTATTCTTTTTTGTTTTGAAGAATTCAATGGCAACACAAGGTAACAGTTTTTAAAAAAGTGGTTAATGATATATTGTGTTAATGGTTCTATGCTTTTTTTAAAGAATTGTATGGTAATAAATGATATTATTATTATTTACTGAGCAATAACTATACAAACTTTAAAAATAATTATGATAAATTAGAAATATTGCGAAATAACTATTTCAATGGATAATTTCAGACTTTTAATATGAAATTAATAAAAGATAGTTAACTCATTATTCATTTGATAAGAAATTGAAAAAAAAAAATAGTAAGTAAAGCCGTTACGACTTCATGAGTTATTAAAAATGACAAGTTGTTCTAACAAAAATAAACAGACAACAGCTTTTTCATTTACACATTATTTATTCGTCGTTTTCAATAGTTACAATAGTGAAAACATGAGTACACATATTTCAAAAAAAGGTATAAACATTTCAAATCATGTTATATTTTAAAAGTAGATAGTTCTAAATTCAATATTTTATCTAATGTCCAATTAAAACCACGTCTGGTAGACTTCTCATAGGACTTAATAATTTTTGCAAAGGCATCCTCAACATGCTCAGATAAGTTTTGATTCGTCCATTCAAGTATAGTTTTTGAAAGGAAATAGGGAGTGGCAGCCTCTAAGTCACCCTCCTGTGTTATGCGATATACAACAACTTGTACACTTGCATACCATTTCATCGATCTTTTAACTTGAATCTGGTAGTTTAATTCGTTTAAAACGTCCGATTGAATACTATTAAAAAATGTGTTAAAGTCTGTAGCATTCTCCTCGTTAGAGTTGATTACAGTTTTAGTAAATATGTTTAACGCATTTTGCCTTTTAAAATGCTTAACCTTCTCAAAAAACATATCTTTTAAAGAGGATGAATTATCAATTTTGCATCTAACTCTCTGTGAAGTTTTCAAATGATATAAAAAATCGGAGTTGGGATTGAATATTTCACTACGCTGAATACATTTATCGTTTTTGGAGGACTTGTGGATCTTCATGTGTTTTAATAAGTCATACTTTCTTGAGTACGCTGCACCGCACGATTCACATTTATGTTGGGAAGGAATCTTTAAATGGGATAGTTTATGACGATTCAAAATAGCCTTTCTAGAGAATGCTTTTTGGCAGATGTCACATAAAAATGGTCTTTCTTCTGAATGAATCATCAAATGTTGTTTTAAATTGCCTTTTCGTGAAAAAGATTTGCTGCAAACAGTACACAAAAAAGGTGGCTTCTGTTTCTTTAGTTTTGATGAGGAGGATTCCGCTTCATCATCTGAAACGGGTTCTACTTTAGGTTGTACTATTAATCCCATGCCTTGATCATTTAATCTTGATGAAAAATATTGATTATTCAAACGTGATGCATCATCGCTTAACATAGTAGAATGTCCATCTTGAAAACTAGCCATATTATCTTAAGTGAAAAAAGCGTCTTCACACACTCAAAAAATAGCAAACACTAATGAAAAAGTATCGTTTCATTCAATTTTATATATAATCATAGGGGGCGCATGTTAAAAAATTATTACGATAGTGCAAATCATGTAATATGATTGGTGCAAAAATTTCAGAAAAACACGTGCCATAAAAAAGTATGTGTAGGAAGTTCACAGGAAGTGAATCAATCCAAAGGTTTTTATGTAATGTTTAAAAAGTATATGATTCATCACGCTACGTTTTTGAATTCGTCATTCTAAGGTTTTACACATTAATTTTATTATTTCAGTGAAATATATGACAAACCAATGGATTAATTCATACTAAATTTATTAAACTGTATAAAAGAATCAGTTGAAGTGAGGCAGTAGTTTTAAAATTTATTAGAACTAGTGTAGAATCATCAAATAATTATCTATTGCAATAACAAACTATGAGTTGATTCAATTTATAATAATCGATAAATAGAAAATCTGTTCAAACTTTCATTTAAAATCTGGAAACAAGTGAAATAATCTCTTCAATAGTTATCAATATTTACATATTAGCTATTTTCTGTTGAAAAAAGCTGATTAGACTTATCGGATGTTTGTGATAGATAGTGAATAACGTTGATAAGAGGGTTTGGGAAGTGTATTTCAGACGATTAAATGAATATGATATGGTTCACAAGAAAAAGTATAATTCTAAACTTAGATGGATTAATACTGGTGAAAACAATGTTTAATTCAAATCGTTTGGTAGCCTTCTAATCGATCTAAAAAATGAGTTGCTTATTAAAGAAATATAAAAAATTAATTATTTCTTCAATTTAAACATAAATTGTATTAACTTCCCTAGTATAAGAAAGAGGAAGAGGTAAGTATTTTTTTAAAATATATAGTGTTCAAAAGTAAGTTAGAAAATATTGGGGCGCGGTTTGAATAGTGGATAGCTTATCGGTTACAAAAAATGAAATTTGAATGGGAGTTCACGGGTTCGAAACCTTAGCTTGGTAAAATAATCAAACTCTCATTCACAAAATCGATAAAATCAGTTAAACTAAAAATAAAAATCATACACATTAAAAGAATTCGCAGAGTGAGCAGTTAAAATAGGTATTAATGAGTTATCTTAAGAAACCAACCTCTCTTTACACATACAGAAGGGGGAATACAATTTTTTGTTTTGAAACATCTAAAATCTAAACATATAGACATAGTTTCTTGGCTCGATTAGTTAAGTCTTCAACATATCATCGAGCCAAGAGACTATTTTGCAGGTTCAAATCTTCCTCAAAACTTTTCAAAAAATAAAATACTATTTTCAATAATAAATTCGCACTACCGCATACAGATGGCAGCATCAAAAATTTTTTTCAAAAAAATATAAGACATTTTTATCTTCATTCAAATTCTAAGACAATTCAGAAAAAAAAAAAAAAAAAAAAAAAAAAAAAAAAAAATCACCCTTAAAAATTAAGCCCCCCTAAAAAATAAGCCCCTCTAAAAAATTTAGGCTCCTCAAACTCTCTTTCGAAAATACCCACATCTCTATGTTATAGTATGATATTTCCATTTCTACTCTATGTCGATTCGAAGAAAAAAAAAAAATTAAGCCCCCCTAAAAATAAGCCCCACTAAAATATTTAGACCCCTCAAACTCCCTTTCGAAAACACCTAACTCACTATGTTATAGTATGATATTTCCATTCTAATACTAAATCAATTAAAAAAAAAAATATTAAGCCCCCTCAAAAATTAAGCCCCCCTCAAAAATTAAGCCCATCGAAAAATTTAGTGTCTTCATACTTCCTCTCGAACAGACCCATGTTATAGTATGATATTCCCATTTCTACTCTAAGTCGATTTAAAAAAAAAAATTAAGCCCCCTCAAAAATTAAGCCCCCTCCAACCCCTCCTACTATAGGATAAGTCTCCCAACAGGTGGATTCCACCCTCCTCCTCCATCCACAAGGTGGATTCCACCCACAAGGTGGATTCCACCCACAAGGTGGATTCCACCCACATCCACCCACCGCCACCGCCTGCTGACGCTGAACTGTCCTTCTTTCCCTACTTAGGATCCCCCTATGGTAATCCCCCTTATAGGTATGGAGATGCATTAAATGCTTGACATTTACGATAAGCCATTATCGGCATTTAATCTTATAGTTTGGCGATAGTTTTTTGGTCGGCGAGATAATCGAGTAGTACCGAATTGCGTAAAAGAAACATCCTTATAACTCAAAAAATTATAATCATAGTAACTAACAGTTTACTGCTTCAGATTAAGCGTCTCATTTCCAATTAAAATATTTCTTTGAATTGAAATTTGAATGAAATACAGGGCCATGAAAAATCGAAGAGTGTGAAAAATCTGTTTACAAATATCTCGGCAACTAATTATTCGATCGACTTCATTCTTTATGCAAAATTTATCTTTTTTTATTGTCTTTTATATTCACTCCTTCAAATAAACAATTTCGAAAAATTTTGCATACCTTTTATCAGAACGAATATTTCGAGAATCCGAAAAAAATAGTACCGGATAATCGAAGTTACTGATATTCAATAGGCTTCTTTCGATTATTACTTCCTAAGTACACACCAAATTTCAAGTCTATCTCAATTTGTTCGGGAGATAGAGCGTTTACAGACACACAGACACACACACACACTCACCCAGACGGACGGCAAATTTTTTTTTGCTAAAAATATGTTTTTCGGAACCTTCAGTGTCTGAAACGTGTAAATCCGTCAAAACATTTGTTTCGATTTTTAAAACTATTACAAGAGTTACCCTATACTTACGTATGATGGGTAAATAAAAGGAACACTAACGTCTATTACTACTTGAATACAAATGCGTATTTTTTAATGAAATTTACTATGCTGCTTGCAAATAAATCTGCCTAACTGATTTATAATTTTAGGTGTGATGCCAAGTTCTGCAACTCACCCCACCCCTCCTTCAAGAAGCGTGACTTAGTTAAGTGGGTTTCAAAGATTAAAAAAAAGGCATATTTTCTCTAATTTTTTCTATGTATAATAAATAAATTATTTTATTCAAACATTTAAGCATATAAAAGAGCAGCACTTAAACAATATTTTAAAAAATGTCATTCATAAATTTGGAAAATTCAGCCGGTGGAACGTTTCCGGAGACCCTAAAAAAAAAAAGTCTCCTCGTGGTGGTCAGGATAACTCCTGAGTCCTGATAGCCTTATCTGAAATTTAAAAAAACAATTTTTTTCTGTTAGTAGATAAGTATAGCTCGTGATTGAACGAAGGACTTAAATAAAAATTGAAATTTGAATTTTTGGCAGGGTTGTATGCTAAACAGTACAATTTTTGGGTATAATTTGCACTATGTAATAGCCTTGTAAAATTAGTTGTAATCGAAAATAGAAGAAAAAGAAACCCCTTCGTTCAATCACTAGTCAATCTTATTTTGAAGAAGTGCGCAAAATTTCAATAAGATCGGTGCATTAGTTTTTGAAAAATTGTGTCCATCGACTTCAAAAATAGTGTTTTTAGAACAAGTAAAAATTAAATTAAAAAAATAAAAAAACCCAACTGCATAAAAAGCGAACTAATTTATTTCTCACCAATATGAAACTATTTTTTATATTACCTACCTATTTCTTTTATTTACTTGTATGTATGACTTTTAAGTTGTGTTTAATTGTTAGTTCCTATCCATAAACACTGTTTTGATGAGGCCTATAGATGTCTATGAAGAAGTTAGAGTTGCAGTAAAGCTAGAGATCCTACCTACACAACTACCAGGTTATGTAATATTTAAATGGAGTTTCTGACTGTAAAATTGTCAATGAAACATCGTCTTCATTTTGAAAGACCTTACCAATGATATGCCACTCAATAGGGTGCTTAATTTCTTTTTTTCGTGTCTAACGCCATTTTGTATTTTACGACCACCATTTTTAATTATAAAAACAAATCTAGCCTATCACCATCGGACGGTTAAGACGAATCGATAGAGACATCATTCATTAAAATCCGTCTAACCTTTGGGATGTTTCGAGGGTATACAGAAATCCACATACCCATATACGCGTGAAACACATAACCCTTCTTGGCAGTCGGGTAAAAATAGTGTTTTTAGAAAAAAGCGATATACCTGAGTCGCTTCCGGCCCGTCTAACGAAATGAGGGGAATTTCCAAAGGTCTCTCCTAGACTTTTACTCCGATTGAATTGAAACTTTGGAAAAATATTCTAGACATATTGTACTATTAAATAAAAAAATAAATATATTTAATTTTTTATTATTTATAAATAATAAAAAATAAATAGATTTTTTGAAATTTTCAAACCCATGAACACTTTAATTAATGGATGACCCCTTTCGTAAGGGCTGCCTTTAATCTAAGGACGCACGTGACTTCTTGATAGCTAAAATGAAGCAATTTTAACGCAAAATTTAAGATAACCCATATAGCATATTTAATTTGCAGAAAAGTTGCAGCAGTCTTGCTTTGAAAACCTGCAAAGTTGCAGCAAGCTCAGCATAACAAGACTGAAAGTTCATAACAAGACAGCAGCAAGATAACGCAAACGCCGAAGTCACCACACTTTGAACTTGCAGCTAACTTGTCGTGCAAGTTAAATTCATGCTGTATCAAATTTATTGCAAATTAACGGCAAACAAGTAATCAAAAATACTGCAAACTCACTGCAAAGTAGTAATCTTTCCACAACCCACTATCTGTTTACAACTGTTACACTATAAGTTTAACCCTTTCGGAGGGGTCCATAGACATGATCAGGTCTATTGATGCGAACACACCGTCAGAAGGTGCATGCATCGTTTTCATCACCATAAACAAGGTAAGGTAATATTTGTACTTTTCAATACGAGCCTTTTTTGGTATTTGAAAAGTATAGAGTTTAGAAAAAGCGGTGCCAACCCAATAAAATTTCTGCGTATGTGCTGATTGTCTATTCTCTCAACAGAGGGATTTTTTGCTTTCGTCACTTTCGTGAATTAAAGACAGCCTTGCCATCAGTTTCACAATAAACTACTCGTGCAAGTGGGGGATGATATACCTTGCGGGAAATTTGCTGCGAATTTCTCAAATCAAATTTGTCACGGCAAGATACTGTCAGAAAAAAACAAACTTGCTGCTAATGTTCATGCTATCTGGATGTAAAAAGACGATAGTAATTGTAAACTTTCAATTGTTGCCCCTCAAAACATGCATATTGTAGTGTATACAGTATGAAAACTAATTATTTACATATGTTTATTACATACAGTTGCTTAACTTCTACATACTTTTGATTAATTGATTTTCATACTGTGTCCGTTTCGTAAACTTGACTAAAAAATTACAAAACCTATCATTTTCAAATATTTTATGGTCATTAGAAACATGCCACTTAATAATAATAGGAAACAATTTATGTTTTGTAAAAAAAAAAAAAAAAAAAAAATGTTGAAAATCAAAAATCTATTCTTTTATAATTTCAATATTAATGTACTCACATCCGTTATTTTTCTTCTTATTATTAAATGGCAAGTTTTTAATAACCATAAAAAAATTTGTTGTTTTGTATTTTTGTATTTTTTGAGTAAAGTTGTACTAAACGGACACAGAATGAATATCAATTAATCCAAAATTATTGAGATATCGCACGTATTCTTAAATCAACATGGCATTCTTAACTAGAGATATGCACGAGCCGGGCCTAACTTATTTTTTCTGTACAGAGCCGGGACTGGTTTCATTCCTAGTCTTCACGGCCCAAAATTTTCAGTCCTAGTTTTGACCCAGTCCGTATGAAAATCATTGTCTCGGCGTGGCCTGGTCCACTCAAAGGCCAGTAAAATTAGGCCTGGCCCAAAAATTTTTGCCAAAAATGCATGCATTTTTAAATCGCCATTATTCTACATTTAAACATTAAAATTTATCCATTTTAAAGAATAGTAGATTTCTACGCTTATTAAAATATAGCTAAATTAAAATCTAGTAAAACATGTGAAAAAGAACCTGCCTATGACGGAACCCTATTTTAAACTGGAAAACGTGTTGATTCATGCAAAATTAATATACTAATGCCTAAGAAAAGAATACATAGTACATTTACACTTGTTAAGAAGGAAACTTGTCTATAACGCATTTCTCCCCCTGTTCTATGCAATTCCGTCTTAGAAGATTTTACTGTATAGCATTTTTCAGACTTTTAACACTTCAACACATGGAATATGGATTAACAATATTAATGATAAGTGAAACATTTACATACAAGAAATAGAGATTCATTAAAAAAATAAATATCGCAGCCTGCCGCACTTCTATAAAAAGATTATAAACATGAAAAAAAGTTAAGATAAATATTTTTGTCAGAACTCCTCGTACGAGACAAATTTTTAACCAAATTGACGTAAAAATCAATGTTTTGTAGGAATTCTTTCCGGCCGGGCCGAACTTTTAAGTTTTTTATCGGGCCGGGCCGTGCTTAGGCCGAACTTTTAATTTTAGGTAGATTTCGTATGAAATACTACCTATTACATTCTTCCCTATGTTGGATTTTTTGAAAATTTTTTGCCGATCTACACCGATCATGACCCCTAGAACCCAAAACCACCCTCAGTAAAAAACTTTATATATATCTATATATAGATATATTACATAAAATCAAAGGGCATAAAATCTCTGTCAAGTTCGTTAATGGGCAAAATCGGACCAAGGGGATGGAAATTGAGAGAGGTTTTGCGAAAACTGAAAAAACCCCATAACTTCTTAATTTTTGTACATATCAAATCAGTTTAAAGTTTTTATTACTTCTAAAAATTGAGCCAAAAATTTATGTATCACAGATTTTTGATAAAATTAAAAATGTGTTCACGGGGCGCAAAAAATAGGGTTTTAGGGAGAAAAAAATTCATAACTTCGCCAATTCTCGAGATATCAAATCTAATTAAATTTATTATAAATCTTTTCAATATTATCTACAACTTTTATACTGACAAGTTTTCGATAGAACCAATTCGTACCGAAAAAAAAGTAAATACGAAAACAAAAAGGGGGGGTTGAAGAAGAAAAATCCGTAACTTCGTCAATTCACAAGCTATAAAATCCTCTTGAATTTATTATATATCTTCTTAATATTGTCTACAACATTTATATTGACAAGTTTTTGACAGGACCAATTCTTACAGCAAAAACAAATCAAAAATACATAGCGGTTGATGAAAAAAAATCATCGTATTAAGGGTGTATTCAAATCCAAACTGCTTATTTTCTGACTCATTTTTAAAGTCATTTTTGCTCTCAAACGCATCGAATTGGTAGATTCTCTTATTCAGAAACTATATAATGTACTGTAATGATCGATTTTTTGACAGAGGCAGAATATGTTTCAAAAAATGATGTCAAAGTGGGCATTTTGAACCGAATTTCCCGACGCGATTGTGTTAGAAACGAAAAATATTGTCCTACTGAGAAAATAATTGTTTATAAATCAAGTTTTAATTAATTGAACGAAAAATAAAAATAAAGGTCGCTTATGAATCTCTTCAAAAATCCCGTCAGCAAGTTTCATATGTTTTCTATTAAAAATGAATCTGAAAATGTGCCAGAAAATTTAGAGTTGTTGAGCATGGAAAAGTATTTTTTTTAATACCGCCTTAACATGATTCTGATAAAACCAGCTCTTATATAAAAATGAAATAAAAACTCGTCAAAAGCGGCCAGATAATATTGTTAAGTGGGTTTATCTGTAATCATGATTTAGTTTTTGGTTGGTGAAATTTGTATTCTTAACTTCGAAATCTACCTCCGCCTGTAGGCCGGGCCGGCAGGGATTTTTGTATCGGGCCGGGTCAGGCCGAATTTTTTCTTCTATGAGTCGGGCCGGGTCCGCGCCTGGAAATTTCAGCCCGTGCAGACCTCTATTCTTAGCGCCCGGCGCAGCACCACATCAGCTGAATATCGACCGAGAGGAATCATCCGTTTTAAAACTTAAAAAAAGAAGAAAAAAATTGTAAAAAAAAAAAAAAAACCTATACAAAATCGCACAAAACAAACAACATCGTTCTGAATCGTACAAAACAACCTGCATGTAAATATTCAAATTTGATCTGGGTCGATTTAAAACTGATAGTATTGTGTACTTTAACACAGATTCCAATTAACTTTTAACTTTCCATGTGTGTTTTTCAAACAGTCTTTTTGCTACTTGAGCGCACTGTTAAAAAAAATGGTTTGCAGACAGATAACTTCTTTCGCACAGATATGTATAAAATGATTACAGTAAAATCTCGTTACAGCGAATCTCTGGGAGCACTGATTTAATTCGCTATACTGAAAAATTCGTTAAAGTGAATGTTTTTATGATGAAATAAGATAATATTTTTTTTTTAACACTCTAAATAATATTCGTTAAACTGAAAAATTCGCTAAAATGATATACGTTGTAACGAGATTCTGCCGAATATCTACAATCTCTACTTTTTTGACGAAAATTTTTGTTGCGATTAGAATAGGTTAACCTGCGTTTCGTTAAAGCAACACTTTCTAATCGCAACAAATAAAATTTGCGTCGCAAACATAATTCACAAAAAAATATGTAAAGATTGATTGTATACAATCATTATATGCAGTAAAATCTCGTTACAAGGAATCTCTGGGAAGCAGTGATTTGATTTGCTATGCTGAAAAATTCGTTAAAGTGAATATTTTTTTTTATAATGAAATAAGATTAAACAGTAAAACCTCCCTAAAGCAACCACGTACCGTTCCAATAAAAATTGGTCGCTCCGAGAGGTAGTCTCTTAATAGAGGTTATGTTTAAATCTAGATTTTAATTGTTGGAAAAGGTACCAATTAATCTTATTTTTTTTTTTTTTTTTTTTTTTTTCACATTCGGAAAAAATATAAAAATTTAAGCATCAAAACAAAAGTTACTTACATAAGTTAATTACTGCAGGGTTTAAAAAGATCAATACATTGACATTTGCTTTGATTTTACGGTTTTATCTTTTATAACTTATATTTCCAAGTCCTTTCGAAGTTCAGTAAATAAATGCAATTTTTCTTTGGACGGGAACAAATAATGACGATTTCATTAATTAATCTATTTCTTTGAGAGTTTCCTGACAGAATGAGGCAGAGGAGTTTATTGATTGCCATTCTTAATTTGTCATCATAATTAACTTGATTGCCTAAAAAAGGCACAAAGGGGTTTAAAACACTTTAAAGTTACCGGAATTTTAAAAAAAAATCTAAACTTAGTTTAGAAGTTTGATGAATAATGTGCTCTCCGGAATTATTTTTCTAACAAAACCTTTTCCAAGCCACCAGGAAAAAAACTCAGTTTGTTTCATTTTCTTCAAAGAAATGGGTCTCTCATGGAGGGAGTTCAACTGGGATGGTCTCTGAATGGAGGTAAAATGAGTATTGAACCTCTGGGAATAAATTTCATTCCATGAAAAAATGGTCGTTCAGGGAGGTGGTCGCACACGGAGGTTTCACTGTATATACTTTTTAAAAATCCAAATAATATTCGTTAAACTGAAAAATTCGTTAAAGTGATATTCGTTGTAACGAGATTGTGCTGTATTATCTGTCCAAAAGAAATTATCCGTCTGCAAATGATTTTCCCTTTTTTTTTCTTTTCCACATTGAGTGCAAATAGCAAAAAGACAGTTTGAAAAAAACGCATGTAAAGTTAAAAATCAATCAGGGTCTAAACATTAAAGTACGCATTATCATTTTCATATCGGTCAAGTTCAAATATAAATATTTCATGAGGATTGTTTTGTTTGATTTAGATTTGTACAGTTTTTAAACATATGAAAAGAAAAAATCGATTTTTTGAAGATTTAAAACTGATGACCTCCCCTTAATTTTGATTTATACTAACAATCAATTCGTCAGTTTAGTTTTTAGTAATTTCTCAACAACTCACGCAGTAACACCTAAACTAAATTTTGGGTAATTTTTAATGTCTTTTGGTTTATTTTCAGCAACAATTTTAGACGGTTGTTTTAAACTATTTTACTTATTTATTTTATCTATTTATATTTATTTGTTAGTGCATTTATTTAGAGCATTTATTATATGTAAATTATTATTGTACAAAATTTTCAATTACTACTAATAGTTTGAATATTATTTTCATTTATTTTTCGGCTTTGAAAATTTCTTACCAAAATTCTGTTGATATTGATGCCGAATTCTAACAGAATTATCCTAATCCATGTAGTTGTGTTTTGACTGTCGGAGAAAAAGCAAAAATCAATAGAAAAGTTTTCTCTAAACGCATTAACTTCGATGCATGACAGAGACAAGAAGAATAAACCCTGCCACAGAAAAAACGCGCTCTTACCTTTAAAAAAAGTTGTGATCACGTGCCACTTTTATTTTTTTATTTTTTCCGCAAGGACTTTTGTTGATAAAAACGATTGCCGAACTGTTCATTACGCAAGTCTTACGCACATATCCTTGCGCATCAAAAAAGGAGTTCTTTTAGATTTAAAAAAAAGTAATTTGTAAATTATTTTTTCTACTTTTAACATTCATGATTTTGAATTTTTACACGTATAAAAAATTTCATTTAAATATATTTTGTTTGAAAAAATGATAGTAAATAAACTTTACATTAACCGGCATTTTGAAAGAAGAGTCATCGGGGAGTGAAATGTCTACGCTTCAGATAACTAGAATTGGCGTGGCTAGATTCTTGTGTTCAATGTAACAGGGCAACTATATTACCTGTGTTGTGCTTTTTGATAATACTTGACTATTTGGATTTATTTTAATTCTTTCCCTAACATATGAGCATAGTATTAAAAAAGTGAGTTTGTGTCTTTATTCTCTTTTATAAATATTTTAATTTCAAGTAATAGCCGCTGTGTGTATATTGTCGGTACTTTTGCACTTTACTTTTAGGCTTAAGAGAATGACAGCGAGACTTGATCATCGGCTTACCTGTCAGGTTTCCTACATTGTGTGTTGTTTCTATTGAAGCGTGCTTCTGTATTGATTTCAAAGCATTTGTGCAGTTTTCATAATTGGAAAAAGTTTTCTTTTTGTTAAAAACTACACTTTATGTCGTCTTATTGTATAAATTAAAATTCAGCTGCAAGTGTAAACAAGCTGTGAAAGTCTGGATATTAGAAATTAGTTGACTTATGCTGAAAAATTTGTGTAAATAGCCAAAGATTTTTCAAACAGGTATTAGTCTAATTATTTTTTAAAGACCACGGAGAAAGGTATTGTTTACTTTGTCGTAATATTTTAATTTTCGTAACTGAAATAATTTTTTTTTTTGCATTGAAATTGCTTTAGTTTATTCAATATTATTCAGTTTTTCATTATAAAATTTAATATGTTTTTAGCAATTATTTGTGATGTTATCTGTAAAAATGATTCAGCAATAAAATTAACGTTTCATGCAACTTGAATTTACAACAATCATGAATTTTGAATAATAAACAGTTTTAGGTATAATCTAATTTTTAAATGCAATACACATTTAATAAACTTCTAAATGCTTTAAGCTTATTTTAACATCTTTTTCTGTGAACCTGCAGTAATTTTAGTATTTTGATTACTTATTAGTACTTAAATTTAATATATTAGTAAGGGGCGGTAATGTATAATTTGTGTTCGGTACTAAGGAAGTAATTTTGGTACATTTTCACGCATAGCGACTTATTAAATATGGATATTTAATAGAACATCTAATTTGTGCAGCCTTTAATATTTGAACTCATCTTGATGATTCTTTTTAAGCAAAATTCAAATAAAATATTGCATAATTTCATTGATTGTAAAATACTACTAAGCCGCTTTGATAAAAATTACGCGTGTTTAGATAAAAATCCTATAAATTGTTTCTAAAATCTCAACAATATACCCTTTTAAAATTCAAAATTATAAAATTGCAATCTAGGGAACCAAAGCCATTAAATATCTAATAATTGACTATGAGTGAATGTTGAGTTTATTGATTGTATCAGTGAAGTCTGACCTTCAGTAATAACATACATATAAGATTTAATAAAGTAGTAAAATAGTCCCCCCTCCCCTCCCGCTGTTCTTCAATGAAAAAAATGCCATGTCTTTTTAGGAAAGTTTATAATTTGACTGTCGACCCTTTATTTTCTTATGATGAATATATACCTACTTAAGTAAATTGTAATGTCAAAAGAAATTACGTTTTTTAGGGGGGGGGGGGGGGTAAGAAGTACTATTTTATACTGCAAATACAGGCTTCATAATTAAATTTGATAGCGGATATGACATTTATATTTGACATTTTTTCCCCTTGTATAATTAAAGTTAAAGATATTGAAATATTACAAATAAAATAAACCGTCCTTATATTTATTTTGTTAAAAAATAGTGTCAAAGTTAACTTTTTCTTCCCCACTGTTTGTGCAATGAAACGGTAAAATATGCTATTAAAAAGGGATTTAAAATTGAAAGTTTTTTAAAGGATTATGACACTGAAAAAGATGAAATTTCTAATTTAAAAACTATCATGTGTGGATTTCATTTACAGAAGCTAATTAAATGTTTACAATTCAGTAATTGCAAGAAACAGTAATGCAGAAGATCTCAAGATATTGTGTGCCACAAAAGGATTAAGAAATTTTGACAAGTGCACAAATGCATAAAACCTTGGAATTTCATGCCATTGCTTTCATCATAGGTTGGATAAATTTGGAATTTACTTGAATATTTCAGCACAGCATGGTGGATCACAGGTCAGGTCTGCATTAACTTCAAATGATTGTAAAGATAATTGAAATTTTTGCAACTTATTTTATCATAAGATATAAAATTAATTGCTGAAAATTAGTATTTAGACATTTCTAAGTTTTTAAACATGCAAAGTTAATTAGCAAATGAAAATGTGAAATGATAGTGTGAATATCCAAGAATTATTTGATTAAAACAAAATGCATAGGTTCAACCCAGAGTTAATTTTAGCCAGCTGGCTTTTTTTAACCACTTAAAAAAATGTTGGGTTTAATTAAAGGCTGGCCTTTTAAAAAATGTTTTTATTTATAGTGTTTACATTAAAGTTATCTTAATTTCTTTAGAAGCATTTCTTTTATTAAACAGTTTATGTAGAAAATTAAAAAAGGTTGACAAATAAGTAAATGTACGACCACTAGAAAAATCCAAATGAAATGCATAATTGAGAATGTTTTTATTTAGACAACGGTAGGTAGGGCATTTTGAAAGCTTGTGCAATTAAATTTCTGCTCATTTAAAAAATAATTAAAAATAACTGTTAAAAAAATCTAAAGATGTGTGGGGGGGAGGAAGGGGGCAGAACTAGATACTGGGTAAATTAGAGTGATCATATTGATATTGAATTTTAAAAATTTCATAAGTCTAATTTTAGAAAAAATGTTTTTATAAAGTTTATAAATATTTAAAATGGTAATATATTTATGCATATATAATACTCTCAGTAGTGTTTTCAATAATTGTTTCTTCATATGATTTTAATATAGAAGAAACAATGCCTTTACATATGAAAATCTTTACAATTTAGTTAATAAATATCGCTAAGCGTTTGATAGAATTTAAAATTTAATAAAGTATCAAAGTTCAACTAAAACAAAGTAAAGCAACTGGTAATGCTATTTAAAAATTAATGTCCTGATTTCAATTCACTGTCATGCATGTGTTATTCAAATACTGTTTTCACAATATTAGGGAAATCGAAATTTTGTCAGAGTACTCTTTCGGCCAATAGGTACTGAGTGGTTGTAAGAATTTAATTTTTTAAGCATATTTGAACGGATATTTATAACTGGTCTGTATAGAATTATTTGAATATTAGGGGAGAGTGTTGAACCTTGGGACAATTTTCACATTTTAATTTTTTACTTAGATGATTATAATCAGTCAGATAATATAGATGAACGCCGTTCGCAGAAAATTTTCAAAGTTTGCAGACAGTTTTGATGGTTTTTTTGACAAATTTATTTATAAAAAAAATTATTAAGACCCCGGGCGGAGAATTGGTGCAATGCATGTCTCAAACTCTTGAAAAGGTCTGCAGATTATTTTTCAACTGGAGAAAAAAAAAAGTTTTTAAAAATTTTTAAGAAAGAGTCGCAATATTAAGGAATGGTTTGTCTCAAAAACAGTAGATAAACTGATGAGTAATGATGAGTCTCTTCCATTCATGGACTAATAACTTTATTTTAACATTCATTTATTCGTATTTCAGTTATTTTATAGATTAATAAAATAAGTTTTGTTGAGCAATCATAAATCGATATCTTTATATAAGTTAATGATTAAAATATTTCACATTTTAATAAATATATATATTTTTTAAATTTTCATTAGTTTTTCTTTCATTCATTAGTTATCTGTATTAAGCATATCATTCAATACTACATTTCTTAACTGAGTTTTAATAATTCTTATAAATTATTTTTCTGTTAGTGGTGTCGCTTAGTGGCACTCTACTCGCATATAACTGTTCATTTTTGCTGTTAGCGGCGATATAAGATTCGGGATGGGCACTGCGTTTTTTTTCAGAAACTTTTTAAGAAATTATTAGAGTTCACAGACACTTTTACATTTTATCTAAGTCTGTAATCAGATTTACACACAAGATCAAAACACCAACATATTTCTCTATAATATAATTTTAGAAATTCAGACAGTTTGAAAATAAAAAAATGCCATTCATTTTAAAGTAGGGAAGGCAAACTGTCCCAAGGTACAACATCCTGTTGTACCTTGGGCAGGGTTCGTTGATATATATCAATGGATATATATCATGATATATATCTTGATATTTATTTTTAAAATATCAAGATTTTTGATATTTTCGATATTTTCAAATTCTTTACATTTATTTTCAAAATATAAGATGCTTGATAGTTGGTATATTGATATTTATTTTCAAAATATCACCGTGCAAGGTAATTTTGATATTTTTCACATTCAAACCAAGTGTAAATGAAATTTCCACCTGTTATTGACTGTGTCATTCTGTAGATAATGAACTTTTGCCTCTGGCAGTGACTTTTTAAGGAAAAGAAGAAAACTAATCTTTTCCAAGATTTGTTTCAAACTTTTATTTTTAAACGTAGAACTAATAATTATATTAGACAGTCAATTCAGAACAGCCATTGAAAGATAAAATGTAGTTTTGATAATCATTTATATACAGCCAGGGTTCGTTGATATATATCCAATATTTATTTTCAAAATATCAAGATCTTTGATATTTTCATATTACTTGATATTTATTTTCAATGTATCAAGATGTTTCATATTTTCTGCATTTGATATTTATTTTCGAAATATGAATTTGCGCAAGATATTTTTTATATTTTCAGTCGTAATTTGTAATATTTCAGTGTAAATGAAATAAATTTTCAACTGTTATTGACTGTGAATCTGTAGATAAAGAACCTGTCTCTTCTGGATGAGACTTTTTTAGCCAAAAAAGAAAACAAATATATTTTTCAAACTTTAGATTTGAAGCATTTTTTTTTTTTTTTTTTTTTTTTTTTTTTTAATGTTGAACTAATAATTATGTGGGACATAATTAATTCAGAACAACCATTGAAAGATAAACTTTCTAATTTAAATAAGCAATTATATACAGCTTCATTAGAAAAGAATCTTTTTTCCAAGCTTTGGTTCCATTGAGTTCGAACTATACAGCATGTTTGGAAATATGAAATAAAACATTTTATACTTACATTTATATTAAAATTTTTCAATTAAAAAAACTTTTTTTGTATTTAAAATTTTGTTTTGAAAATATCTGATTTTTTTTTATACTTGGTCTTGATACTGAATCGTATAGTTAGTTTTTTTTATAATTTTATAAATCAAATTGTTACTGTTTTCAATTATTTCATCTTCAATTTTGTTCTAAGTGAAAAAAAAAAGAAAAATTCATTTTTATATTATTCTTTGATTAAGTTTTCATGTTAAGTGCAATATATTTTAGTTTCTAATCTGTATTATGCTTGAAAACATTATTATCAGCGGTAAGTTGGCTGCTTTGAAAATATCAGATATATATCGAAAATATCGGATATAGGGTAGATGTGCCAGTAATGGACACCCTTCCAGTAATGGACACCCCTTGATGTTTTTGGTTCATAAAAAAATAACTAATAAATATTTAGCTTTAATTATTTTTTTTATAATTCCCCCTTGTATGTTTTATAAAACTGTGTTATTGTTGACACTTTTAATCAAACCAATCAGGAAGCAGAAAATAATGTCTCAAAGTTTTGCTGTTTTTCTGTGAAAATCTTAATGAAGAGGTTAAGAGCTGGCTTCGTTTAATTAATTTATATATTATTTATTTTCTTACAAAATTTGAATGTTTTTGTCTGAGTAGCAATAGAAAACTTTGAATTTTATATACTAATGGCTATTTACAAAATTTCATTTCTTTTTAAGGTTTTAAGAGGGGGTGTCCATTACTGGGATAGTTAATTTGTCATTTTCCAGTAATGGACACCCCATGTAGACATTGCTAAAAATGCGATTTTAGTAATGTTTATAGTGCATAAAATACTTTGGCTTAACTGCAAACCTAAATAATCAAATTTAATTTTTAAATTATACTTACAAAAATGTAATAACACCAAAACTTTTATAAATAGCTGCTTTTAAGTTATTTTATGTGATTAATAAAATTGATATTTTATTTTATTTATTATTATTTTTTTGTGTAGTACATATATATACCTCACATATTTTATAATCTGGCAATCAAACCAGCCAGGAAGCAGAAAATACTGTTTAAGAGAGGCGTCAAAGAAGGGCTCATAGGGCTTAATCCCTCTCCGTTTAAATAAAAACAATTAAGTTGCAGATGCTATTAAAAATCCATTTTCTGTTTTAAATGTTTCCTTATTAAAAAAAAATGAATAAAAATGTAATACTATTAATGAAAGTTATAGGTAATATTCATGAAACTAGTAAATCTGCAGATCAGTGGCCTCAAACATCAGTTCTACAGTTTTATTTTGAAATTATTTTATTTAGTATTTAAAATATTCAACTCACAATATCATTTCTTTCATATTTGTAATATTAATTATTATAAATGATATATCAAGTAATCTCTAGAAGATTGTTAAAAATAGTGACACAAAACTAAACATTAATATTCCAAAACTTTTTTTTTATTACCTTTTAAATCCACCACTGTTTCAATAATTTGATAGCTGTTATTGTCTGATATTTAGTATTTTAAACTATCCATCTAAAATAATTAAAACATCGGTCTTCTGATAATTACAATAATTGATGCAAACAGTAAATGATTATCACAAATATTTTATTAATTACTGGTATCCTAATTGTAAATTTATTTAAAAATAACTATTTTGTTTCATTAGTATATATTCATTAAATTCTGGTTCTAAATACAGTCATAAAAACAATTATATTCATTACTTTTTATGGGGTGTCCATTACTGGAACAGAGGGTGTCCACTACTGGGCCAGAGGGTGTCCATTACTGGGCTTTTGGGTGTTTTGGTATATTTCTGTTATTTAAAATTAAATTGCTATTCATATGAGGAAATGAGGCTATAAGAATGGTTAAATATTGTTGAAAGATTAATATAATATTGAAAAAACTGGAATATAATAATTATAACTATTAATAAAAAAATAATTTTTACAGAAATTCCTTAAGGGTGTCCATTACTGGCACATCTACCCTATATCAAAATATCGGATATTTTTGATATTTTCGAAAATATCATGATATTTACGAACCCTGACCTTGGGACATACTGCATAATTCAGGGAATAGGCATATAACTCATCAATAATTTTGTACAATAACTTATACAATATTTTGTACAATAACAATAACTAATTTTATGCCAACAAACAAAACCTTTTTTTTCTCCAAGGAAATAGAGAATGAAACTCAAGTTCTAGATTAGAGATTGACCGAATACCGAATAGTTGATTCGGTATTCGGTGGTTCGGCATGTAAACTGAATATTCGGCTTCGGCCGAATACTTTTAAGTATTCGAAATTGTATTTGAATATACTTAAAAGTATTCGAATACTTTTAAGTATTCGAATACTTTTAAGTATTCGAATAATTGCAGATAAGTATTTTGTTAGAAGTAGAAGAATTCTCTTTTACTTAGCAGTAGAATAGGCTAAACAATGAGTTTCAATATTATGTGCATGAGTTCAGAGTTCAGCTGCACTACAAAAAACAAGTCAGAGGCCATTTTTAATTAAAAAAAAACTTTTTTCGTCCTAAAATAGTCTACGTAGGTGTGAAATCAGAACAACTGTCTACAACAGAGAAAAAAAAAGTAACGAAGATGCGCATCTTTCCCTTATCATTTAATTTTACATTAATTTTTTTTTAATTTAAATTTATTTAATGTGTATTTTCTTTAATGTACACATCAAATAAGTATATCAGAGTTCATATCTGTATATCTAAAGTGTATATTAAAGAAAATACACACATCAAATAAGTATACCCATATGCCAATCCTATAGCTTTTATAACCACTATATCAAAATCGCTCAAATTTCTTTTCTTCATCACCACAATGTTAAAATATTAATCAAAATACAAATATTCTATCAATAATTTCACAGAAAATAGTTAAATGTACAAATTGATATGATACCTTTTGTATTTTGAAAACATACCTATTCAATATGTTTATAATTAGACTTAGACAATCAGTAAATCAGCTTAATGACAACATTGTTTCTTTGTATTTGAATGAACTTTAGTTTTTTTTGACAATCCTTATCCTTAATAATACCCTGTATAGTTTAATACTTTCATAGGCTATTTTTGGGTATTGACTAGTGATAAAATAATAAAAAGTAAGTGATGTGTTAATGAATTTGTGAATGGAAAGAAGTCATTAAATTTTCTTGTGCAATTAGATTTAAGCATAAAAATGTAACTGAATAAAATTATTGAGAATTTAATTTCAATTGAAGCTTATTAAAAAAGCTAATATATGCAAAAATGCATATTAAAAAGTTTCAAGTATTCGGTTGCCGAATACCGAATACACCGGTATACACTTCGACCGAAGCTTCGGTATTCGGCAAAATTGCTGCTTCAGTCAATCCCTAATTTTCATCACCACAATGTTAAACCATTAATCAAAATATAAATATGTATCAATAATTTGACAGAAAATAGTTAAATGTATAAATTGATATACCTTTTGTATTTGGGAACATTCCTATTCAATACGTTTATAATTAGACAATCAGTAAATCAGCTTAATGACAACATTGTTTCTTTTTATTTGAATGAACTTTAGTTTTTCTAACAATCCTTACCCATAATAATAGCCTGTATAGTTTAATACTTTCATAGGTTATTTTGGGTATTGACTAGTGATAAAATAAAAAATAAATGATGGGTTAATGAATTTGTGAGTGGAAAGTAGTCATAAAATTTTTTTGGTGTAATTAGATTTAAGAATAAAAATGTAACCGAATTAAATTATTGAGAATTTCATTTCAATTAAAGTTATAGGTGAAAATTGGCAGTCGCCACTCGCCACGTGGCGATTAAACTGGTAAAAGTGGCGATTAAAAAATTTGCCATCGATCGCCACCCTAGTCGAAGAATTTAATTTTAATTAAAGTTTACTAAAAAAGCTAATATATGAAAAAATGTATGTTAAAAAATTTTAAGTATTCGGTTGCCGAATACCGAATATTCGGTGTACACTTTGACCGAAGCTTCGGTATTCGGTATTCGGCAAAATTGCTGCTTCGGTCAATCCCTATTCTAGATCCAAAATAAAGTTGAGTTGTTTTATTTATTGCATTTCACATGATTTGTGAAATTTTCTGTAAAATAAGTAATAAAAATACTTTTATTTATCGAAATTATTATGGACCACATATTTCTTGTACCATTGGATATGTCCGAAGGTACAACATATTTTACTGTCCCGAGGTGCAATTACCACACGGTTCAAATAAAATCAAAATAATGGTAAATCTAGAAGAACTATCATTATTTTCTCATACCCAAAACATTTAAAAATCTTCTCTTTTATAAAAAAAATAAATTGCAGTTGACTTGTTGTAGAAATACATAGGAAAAAAATGAAGTTAGAATGGAGGAAAATATTTACTTTGGAGTGATGAAATTTATTTTTTTCACTTAGCTGTTATAATTCGATGCTTCTGATGTCTGTTATTATGATGAGATCTGTTGGTTATAAGTCACTATTAGAAATACACAAGATAACTGTTGCCAATAGTTTATTAGAAATTGTCAATGTCCCAAGGTACAACTCTCCCCTAATGTATTAATGTATAATATATATGCAATAGTTCATAAAAACTTACTCTGTACATAAATATATCTGCTAAATATAGAAAAGGTAATAAACCCCATGTAAAATTAATGCAGATTAAAATTTAGTTTTACATTATACAAATAACAAAGGATGTCATTTTTAAATCTTTAGGAAAATACTATGATTTTGGATGAAAAAATCAGTTTGTAGAAAAAGAAAATACAATAAATATGCAATTTTTTTTGTTTTTTATTTATTTTTTTTTGTATTGCAAACTATTGTGCAAAATCAGTTCTACATTATCAGGAGATAGGGTAGATGTGCCAGTAATGGACACCCTTAAGGAATTTCTTTAAAAATTATTTTTTTATTAATAGTTATAATTATTATATTCCAGTTTTTTCAATATTATATTAATCTATCAACAATATTTAACCATTCTTATAGCCTCATTTTCCCATATGAATAGAAATTTAATTTTAAATAACAGAAATATATCAAAACACCCAAAAGCCCAGTAATGGACACCCTCTGGCCCAGTAGTGGACATCCTCTGTTCCAGTAATGGACACCCCATAAAAAGTAATAAATATAATTGTTTTTATGACTGTATTTAGAACCAGAATTTAATGAATACATACTAATGAAACAAAATAGTTATTTTTAAATAAATTTAACAATTAGGATACCAGTAATTAATAAAATATTTGTGATAATCATTTACTGTTTGCATCAATTATTCTAATTATCAGAAGATCGATGTTTTAATTATTTTAGATGGATAGTTTAAAATACTAAATGTCAGACAATTACAGCTATCAAATTATTGAAACAGTGATGGATTTAAAAGGTAATAAAAGAAAAAAAAAGTTTTGGAATATTGATGTTTAGTTTTGTGTCACTATTTTTAACAATCTTTCAGAGATTACTTGATATATCATTTATAATAATTAATATTACAAATATGAAAGAAATGATATTGTGAGTTGAATATTTTAAATACTAAATAAAATAATTTCAAAATAAAACTGTAGAACTGATGTTTGAGGCCCCTGATCTGCAAATTTACTAGTTTCATGAATATTACCTATAACTTTCATTAATAGTAATACATTTTTTTTTTTTAATAAGGAAACATTTAAGACAGAAAATGGATTTTTAATAGCTTCTGTAACATTGTTTTTATTTAAACGGAGAGAGATTAAGCCCTATGAGCCTCTCTTTGACTGTGCTCTTAAACAGTATTTTCTGCTTCCTGACTGGTTTGATTGCCAGATTATAAAATATGTGAGGTGTATATATATATACTACATAAAAAAAAAATAATAATAAATAAAATAAAATATCGAAATTTTATTAATCGCATAAAATAACTTAAAAGCAGCTATTTATAAAAGTTTTGGTGTTATTACATTTTGGTAAGTATAATTTAAAAATTAAATTTGATTATTTAGGTTTGCAGTTAAGCCAAAGTATTTTATGCACTATAAACATTACTAAAATTGCATTTTTAGCAATGTCTACATGGGGTGTCCATTACTGGAAAATGACTAATTAACCATCCCAGTAATGGACACCCTCTCTTAAAACCTTAAAAATAAATGAAATTTTGTAAATAGCCATTAGTATATAAAATTCAAAGTTTTCTATTGCTACTCAAACAAAAACATTCAAATTTTGCAAGAAAATAAATAATATATAAATTAATTAAACGAAGCCAGCTCTTAACCTCTTCATTAAGATTTTCACAGAAAAACAGCAAAACTTTGAAACATTATTTTCTGCTTCCTGATTGGTTTGATTAAAAGTGTCAACAATAACATAGTTTTATAAAACATACTAGGGGGAATTATAAAAAAAATAATTAAAGCTAAATATTTATTAGTTATTTTTTTATGAACCAAAAACATCAAGGGGTGTCCATTACTGGAAGGGTGTCCATTACTGGCACATCTACCCTACTTCTTATTTTAAATTTGGCCTGGCTCGTAAAAAATGTTTGCTGCAAGCACTGCTAAACAGGGTTGTTAAATATTTTTTTTTTAAAGTAAAAAAAATCCGATTTAAATCAAATAAATCTGATTTTTTTATTAAAATCAGATTTTTTTTTTTATTAATATTTGTGTACTTATTGTGCTGTCCTCTTAAAAAAAAAACCCACAGTAAAATGTATCCTAAAAAAAACCCACCCTAGAACTTCATAAAAAAAATCACTGAAGTAAAATTTTCTTTTTGTCCTGTTTCTATATGCCATTTACAATAATAAAATTATTTAAAATTACTTTAGAAGTGTTCATTTAGTTTTTTAAAAAATAAGCTAATAATACAGAATTCTAGCAAAAAAAAAAAAAGCTTCATTTTCAGTTTTTCTTGTTATAATACGACATGTTACAATGATGTACATCAGTTTTTAGATGTTTTTATGTTAAACCATTAATATGTGAATAAAATGCACCATTTTCAGCTGATTATATTATGTTTGGCTCAGTTTGTGACCTTTAGAAAACAGAGGTAAAAAAAAAAACCCATGCGGGAACTAAAAAAACCCCACTTTTTTGTACATAAATAATTGGTTGAGCATACATTTTTTCTTTAAAATATTAATTAAAGGAGAAAAAAAAAACAAATTATGCAAATTTAATGCATATTTTGCATTTCTAAGAATTTGCGCAAGTTATACCATACCTCCCCCCCCCCCCCCCTTTTGTTTTTGCAGAAATAAAACCCATCTACTTTTTTTATGTGCACAAAGATATCCTTTTACTTATCATACATTGTTTTAATGTTTAAAAGCTTATTTTACTTTAATCATTATTTTGCTTTTTTATGCAAATTTTATTAGGCGATTCTCAAATTCACTGTTCAACAAGGACAAAACTTTGATACATTTACTCATTTTTAAACATAAAGTACAAAACTGACAGGGCTGACTAAGCGATTTGGAATCGAAATGAGTTTTATGTTTTTGATAAATTACTTATCGAGTTACAAGCGATCTTGGGCCCCATGACGACTGGTTTTTCACCTCTCTTTGGGTGGGTTTTCTCCTTTTGTCTGGAAATTTGGTTCAAAACGGCAACTTTGACATTATTTCTGAAAGATCTTTTATGTTTAACAAAAAATGGAACATTTCTGTAGTTTCTGAATAACACAGTGCCAATTTCAGGCGTTTCTACTTTCTGAAAAAAGATTAATTAAAACTTGTGTGATTAAGTTGCCCCTTTGGATTTGATTGCAAAAAAACTGAAAAAAAACTTTTTTTTTTGCAGAATTGTTTTAAAAATAATTAATAATGAAAAAAATACTTTGCTATCTAATATTTTGGTTTCTAGAAGTATTTTTACATGTGGGTTCTTTTTAGGTAACATGGGTTATTTTTAGGAAAAAGTGGGTTTTTTTTTCAAATTCTTCTTTAATTGACTGCCTTTTTGTAATATATTGACAGAATCAAAAATACTGTACATTAAAATCTTATTCGGAACAAGCTGTGAAAATGTAGCTACTTCAAATTGTTTTCTATTTTTTATTAAATTTTATATAGAGAAAAATTAAAGTGGGTTTTTTTTTTTTAAGAGGACAGCATGATATTTATATACGAACGTGCATGTATTGTGTTGTCCTCTATAAAAAAAAACCCGCAGGAAAATGTATCTTAAAAAAAAACCCACCCTAGATTTTCTTCAAAAAAATCACTGAAGTAAAATTTTCTTTTTGTCCTGTTTTTATATGCCATTTACAATAATAAAATTATTTAAAGTTACTTACCAAGTGTTTATTTACTTTTTTAAAAAAATAAGCTAATAATACACAATTCTAGAAAAAAAAAGAGCTTCATTTTCAGTTTTTCTTGTTATAATAAGACATGTTAATAGGGATTGACCGAAGCAGCAATTTTGCCGAATACCGAATACCGAAGCTTCGGTCGAAGTGTATACCGAAGCTTCGGTATTCGGCAACCGAATACTTGAAACTTTTTAATACGCATTTTTGCGTATATTAGCTTTTTTAATAAGCTTTAATTGAAATTAAATTCTCAATAATTTAATTTAGTTACACTTTTATTCTAAAATCTAATTACACAAAAAAAATTTAATGACTTCTTTCCACTCATAAATTCATTAACCCATCACTTATTTTTTATTATTTTATCACTAGTTAATACCCATAAATAACCTATGAAAATATTAAACTATACAGGGTATTATTAAGGATAAGGATTGTCAGAAAAACAAAAATTCATTCAAATAATAAGAAACAATGTTGTCATTAAGCTGATTTACTGATTGTCTAAGTCTAATTATAAACATATTGAATAGGAATGTTCTCAAAATACAAAAGGTATTATATCAATTTGTACATTTAACTATTTTCTGTCAAATTATTCATAGAATATTTATATTTTGATTAATATTTTAACAATGTGGTGGTGAAGATAAGAAATTTGAGCGATTTTGATATAATGGTTATAAAAGCTATGGGATAGGCATAGGAGTATACTTATTTGATGTGTATATTTTCTTTAATATACACCTATGTGTATATTAAAGAAAATACACATTAAATAAATTTAAATTTAAAAAAAAAACTAATGCAGAAGTAAATAAAATTAAATGATAAGGGAATGATGCGCATCCTCCTTACTTTTTTTTTTCTCTGTTGTAGATAGTTGTTTTGATTTCGCACCGATGTAGACTATTTTAGGAAGGAAAAAGTTTTTTTTAAATAAAAAATGGCCTTTGACTTGTTTTTTGTAGTGCAACTGAACTCTGAACTCATGCACATAATATTGAAACGCATTGTTTAGCCTATTCTACTGCTAAGTAAAAGAGAATTCTTTTACTTCTAAGAAAATACTTATCTGCAATTATTCGGCCGAATACTTAAAAGTATTCGGCCGAAGCCGAATATTCGGTTTACATGCCGAACCACCGAATACCGAATCAACTATTCGGTATTCGGTCAATCCCTACATGTTAACAATGGTGTACATCAATATTTAGATGTTTTTATGTTTAACCATTAATATGTGAATAAAATGTACCATTTTCAGCTGATTATATTATGTTTGGGTCAGTTTGTGACCTTTTGAAAGCAGAGGTAAAAAAAAACCCATGCGGGAACTAAAGAAAACCCCACTTTTTTATATATAAATAAATGATGGAAAATACATTTTTTCTTTTAAATATTCCTTTTAAAGATGAAAAAATAATAAATTATGCAAATTTAATGCATATTCTAGTATTTCTAAGAATTTGAAGTGTCATACCCCTCCCTTGTCCTTGCAAAAATAAAACCCATCCATTTTTTTTTTTAAATACACGAAGATATCCTTTACTTGTATTTCATATATTGTTTTAATGTTTACAAGCTTATTTTATTTTAATCATTATTTTGTTTTGTTTTTATGCAAATTTTATTACTTAAGGCGATTTTCAAGTTCACTGTTCAACAAGCATGAAATTTTGACACATTTACCACCTCATTTTTAAACGTAAAGGCACAAAATTGACAGGGTTGACAAAGTGATTCAAAATCAAAATGAGTTTTAAATTTTTGGTAAATAAATTACTTATCGAGTTATAAGTGATTTTGGGTCACATGACAACTGGCGAAAAAGACTAAAGATTGTTTTAAAAATCTAAATAACAAAGCTGGTCGAATGTCATTTAATTAAATTAATATAAGACTTTTTAAAAATTTCGTGATTTTGGATATTCAGGTACAAGTATGCAAAATTTCAAGTCTCTAACTTATACAGTTTCCGAGAACGGATTCTGTGACAGAGGAATGAAATGAATAGGGTTTCATCAGATGAACAAAGCCCTAAAAAACAGCATACAAAAATTACAATAACGAACCCAACTTCAGTTAAAATTTATTAGTTTTTATTCAGTATTTTTTTTAAATGGTTCTAGATTTTTACAAATGTAGAGCTAAGAATACCAATCTAAATTTTATGTTTCTATGGACCAATAGTAGGAAATGCTACGGAATTTACTCAAGATATGTATCAAGAAATTAGAAAAGTTTGGGGAGAATTTAGCAAAAAATTACTTTTTTTTTCATTTGTAAATCCTTCAATTTACTTTATATATATATATATATTTTTTACAGAATTGTGTTTTAAAAATAATTAATAATGAAAGAAATACTATGCTGTCTAATATTTTGATTTCTAGAAGTGTTTTTACATGTAGGTTTTTTTTAGGTAACATGGGTTATTTTTAGGAAAAAGTGGGTTTTTTTCAAATTCTTGTTTAATTGGCTGCCATTTTGTAATATATTGATAGAATCAAAAATACTACACATTAAAATCGTAGTCAGAACAAGCTGTGAAAATGTAGCTACTTCAAATTGTTTTGTATTTTTTATTAAATTTTACGCAGAGAAAAATTCAAAAAGTGGGTTTTTTTTTTAGAGGACAGCACAATATTTATTTTTTTGTCTGTATAGATTTACACATTTCTATTAATTTTATTGCATTTCCTAGATAAGAATTAAAGATATTTTAAATAAAAATTAAAAATTGTTGCTAACAAATTTAAAAGGTAAACCTTTATCATTCTATTATTAAATTTAAATAATTATACTTATATCTATGCATGTTCTGTGTATACTAAAGTTCTAGTTAGTTATTTATTTTTCATTAATGTATTATTCCAATAATATATAAACAAATAATAAATGCAACAAAGAATTTTAGTATTCCATTGCCGATTTAGATTCACTGTTACCTTTATCACATAGACTGAAAGTTTCTTTGTTTTTACATTCTTGCTATAATCCCCATCATTTTATCACTACACTATTTGCATATTGCTATTACATCTTTCCCAAAAATAGTATTTTTTTCTGTAGAATAAAACCACATTGTATCTTTCTGCGAACCATTTTTCTTATGTAATGTATCAACAAATCCAAAAGCTCTCTGTAATTGTACCTAGTATTAGTAAATAACCTTATTGTTTCACCTTGTAATTTACACTATACTATTCTAATGATTGACAAAACTGTTACCAGATGAAAAATAATCGCATATCTGAAAGCCTAAAACTATAAATTGTCAGTTATCTTGCCCTCAGCCGTTGACAATTTCAACAATCAAGCATGCTTACTGGACAGTAGGAATCGCTGCTTAGCTTAGAAATAACAGGGATTTTGTTCTTTAAAGGGCCTTTCACAATTTTTTAAATATTTAGACAGGACCCTTCACATAAATTTTCATCTTAAAATAGGGCCCTTCACAAAATTCTAAATAGACCTTTCCCTAAACTTTTCTGTCGCTAAACTTATTTCACAAATTATTTTAAAATAAAATTTAACCTGTCACAAAACAGTTTAAGTCAACAAAATACCTATTACATACTTTTTTGTTTTTTAATAAACAATATTGTTAAAGAATAAAGATAAACAAATATATAATGATATATTCAAATTCACAAAACTGTGATTAGTTTTTCAATAAAAAAAACTTCACCAAAACAGGACACATAAGTCCTGGACAGACCCATGAATAATAAATAGCAGTAATATTCTTCATATTTTCATAACAGTAATATTCCTTATTTTCAATTGCAGTAAGCAATGAATTCTAGGAAGCGAAAAGAAAAAGGGATTAGTCACAGCTATTAAAAGTATTTTCAGTTGTAGAAGAAAGATGAAATTGGTGTTCTATAATTCTGTGTTAGACAAATAGTCGAAATATTTATTATGTTATAGTCCAAGTATTGATCATATTTGATCACTATATGAATCACCAACATATGGGATACAATAATTTGCAGGTCTAAGCAACTAAGCATAAAATAACCTCATGAATTGTGTGTAATCTGCTTCAGAGGAAGTAACTCTGCACTGAAAGTACTGTTATATTAAGTACATAATTTTAAATAGATTTAACTATAGCTTTAAGCATTTAACTTGCAAAAATGAAGTGATCATCTAAAAAAGAAAATTTAAAAATGAGAGCAGTATTTTTTGGCAATGCATTATGGATTGATAATATTTTTAATACAGTTGCATTGATTTACTTTAATAAAATATTTTGAACTTATAAGTTTTATTTAATGTTATTAAAAGGTAATTTTTAACCTGAAATGAATGACTTTTCTTATAACAAATGATGAATTTGATTCTTATTTAGCCTGTAAATATCAATGCGTAAAAAAAAAAAAAAACTGATTTAAATCAGATTTTTTTTTTTAAATCATTTGATTTAAATCAAACAACCCTACTGCTAAAATAAAACCTTTTGTATGACATATATATAAAAAAAAAAGAAACTGTGAAGCCAATAAAAATTTTTGGTACTCAGTGATGTCACTGTACTTGAAAAATCCTGGGTCCCCGGGACCCAGGATTTCCAAAAATCTGGGTCCCTTTTTTACAAAAGCGGGTCCCCATCAATAATAATTCATATTTTAAAGGAATAAATGAAACTTGTTTATTTGGAAAAGATAAAATAACTGCATTATTGTTTTAATAATAATTAAATAATGAATTAAAACCAGTATTATTTGCACTTAAATAAGATATTTTTAAAAAATATTAAGAGAAATTTTCTTTACTTTTTTAAAAGTAAAACTGCAAGATACAATTTTAATTGTAAAATAATGCTTATTTCAGAGTAGAAGATACCAAGTTCCACTAACAAGTATCACTAATGTTCGCAATTCTTTTAAAAAGGGGCAAGACGGGTTTATTGAAAAATATATTTTTGCTAAAAAAAAGAATACTTATGTTAAGTAAAAGGGTACTTTTTGTTAAATGAATGGGTGCTTTCATTACACTTCCAATTGAATTTTTTGTCAGCATAGATCCGTGTTGGAATCAGACATTTTCCTTGGAAGGGAAATTCACATCTAAATCATTAATAAGCATCAAATCCTAAATCTTCCGAACGTGGGAGACATTTCAATGCAGTAAGAAGAAGGAGGGGGTTGGGGATTTTTCACTGGTCCACCCCCTGAATACACTATCAAAGTACACAGAAATCATGCTGTATCTTTAAGAATCTCATAACTAAAATTAAATCCCATTTTATGAATGTTCTACCTATAAGTTTGGTTTGCTCAGCTTTTTTGGTGCTTTGGATGCTTTGGCTAAATTCGCGTTTTTTACGCGATCCTTTGCCGAAATTTGCTATTTTTTTGCGAACCTTTTACGAAAATCGTGTTTTTTCTTCGATACTTTGACAAAATTCGGCTTTATTCCGCGATTTTTTGACGAAATTCGCGATCTTTTGACGAAATACGCTATTTTGCGCGGCCCTTTTACGAAAAGTGCGTTTTTTGAGCGATATTTTGATGAAATTTGCGCTTTTTTGCGATCCTTTGACAAAAATCGGCTTTTTCCCGCGATTTTATGACGAAATTCGCTATTTTTTCGCGATCCTATGACGAAATACGCTATTTTTTGCGGCCCTTTTACGAAAATCGTGTTTTTTCCCGTGATATTTTGATGAAATTTTCGCTTTTTTGCGATCTTTTGACAAAAATGGTCTTTTTTCCGCGATTTTCTGACGAAATTCGCTATTTTTTCGCGATCCTTTGACAAAATACGCTATTTTTTCGCTACCCTTTTACGAAAATCGTGTTTTCTCCGCGATATTTTGATGAAATTTGCGTTTTTTTGCGATCCTTTGACAAAAATCGGCTTTTTCCCGTGATTTTTTGACAAAAATCGGCTTTTTTCGCGACCCTTTGACGAAATACGCTATTTTTTCGCGACCCTTTGACGAAATACGCTATTTTTTCGCGACCCTTTGACGAAATACGCTTTTTTTTCACGACCCTTTGACGAAATACGCTATTTTTTCGTGACCCTTTTACGAAATACGCTATTTTTTCGCGGCCCTTTTACGAAAATCGCGTTTTTTCCCGCGATATTTTGATGAAATTTGCGTTTTTTGCGATCCTTTGACGAAAATCGGCTTTTTTCCGAAATTTTTTGACGAAATTCGCTATTTTTTTGCGATCCTTTGACGAAATACGCTATTTTTTTGCGGCCCTTTTACGAATAACCTTTTTACGAAAATCGCGTTTTTTAACGCGATATTTTGATGAAATTTGCGTTTTTTACCGATCTTTTGACGAAAATCGGCTTTTTTCCGCGATTTTTTGACGAAATTACGCGTCCCACGGGACGCGTAAGAGCTATTTTTTTGCGTCCCGTCTCCGATTTTTCGCGTAATTTACGCGCTATAGCGCGTCTGCGGCATCCCTGGTACTTTTCGGTTAGCCGGGCGGCAGTGTTATACATATGTATATATATCTACATATATATGTATCAGGGTTGGCAAGTTTTTGACGCATGATGGTTTTTACCGGATTTTACCATGGTTTTTACTGTCATGTCAAAAACCTCTTTGTCAAAAAGGTCGAAAACTGTCAAAAACCCATTTTTTAGTAGTAGTTTGTTTTTACATTATCTTTTTTCATTCTGTCTTTAGTATTAAGTTGTTTTATATGAAATATTCAATATCGAAAAGACTGAAGTATATTTATCTATACATATATATCTCTGTTAGCAGATCTCTATAATAATCTTAAGCTATTTGGCATATACTGTAAAAATTAGATTTTTTTAAAGAAATTCTATAACCCATAAGTGTAAGATTAAAAAATGTGTATAATTTCGGCAGAATTTATTACTCTTTAAAACTAAATAGCTTTCTCAGAAATTTCCTCAGAAGTAAGATTTCTTAAAGTGTTAAATCAAAATTGTTCATTGATTATTTTTATTTCTATATAGCAAAACTTGATTTATATAAATAAATGAAATAAAATATATTTTAATAGTTGGGAGAATTACATCTTTTGGGAGAAAGGAATAAGACTTGTTCTTCAAAGTTAAATCTTGTAGAGATTAAAATTGAAAATCCATATTAAACTTTAAACCATGTGAAAACTCAGTTTTTAACTATATATTTTTGTTTAGTAATTTATTATTTGTTATTTTGTTAAGTAATTTAATCATTTCCTTAAAATAAATAAATAATTAAATATTACTTTAAAGCAGAAATGTAGATCCATTAATTAAAAAGTTAACTGCATTAAAAAATAAAACATTTAAGAATCTCTCTAAATTTAATAATACAGTAGACTCCCTCAAATCCACACAGCTTGGAACCAGAGGTTGTGCGGATTTTAGGTCATTGCTTTGTTTACATTCTTTAAACAGTAATTTAAATGTAATAATGCAATCAAAATTATAATGAATGCTTGCAATATAGTAAAATATTTAAAAAACTAAGTAAAGTAATAAACTAAAATGATAAAAAGTAAGATTTTTAAAATGATTAAATTATTAAAAGTAAAGGTCAAGTAAATATTAACAATGTATATAATTAAATATGCATACTAAAGATGAGATACATTTTTCTTGAATTATTCAATGAAACATTCCTCACACACATAACCTATTAATTCACATCAAAATCATAAAGTAAGGAAGTTTTATTTCAGGTTCAGCCAGTCTTAATAACCAAAAAAGCTTGGTTAATACATAAATATATTTGGCAAAAAGATTGTGATTACCAGTGATATCAGCAATATCTTGGTTTCTTTTACAAATAACTTTATACTTCATTTATGAAAAACCATGAGACCAGTCATATTATCGAGAATTACATATTAAAATACATAGTGAATCATATAAAACTAAATGAGTTCTTTAATTTTGCCCCTAGATCTGAACTGAAAGTTTCATTGTTTACATCTGTGATGTGCGGATTTTAGGCATTTGTGGATTTTAGGGTTGCGGATTTGAGGGAGTCTACTGTAATCTCTATATAATAAAAGCCAGTGTAACGCTGGGCGGGGCGAATCCATCAATCTTACCAGTCTCCCAGGAAAAGGATCCATTCTCAAGAGGAAAAGGATCCATTCTCCCATTGGTTGACAAGAAACAAGAATCCCGCGATTACTTCTCAAGGTTACAAGTCCTGATAATTGAGCAGTAGAAGACACTTCTTCCTAACAAATCAGTGCAAGGCACATCGCATTAAACCACCAAAATAAATCGCCAAGTGTTACTTGAGATTATTTCAAGTATTAAGTTGCAATCATATTAAATTTTCTTTGCGACATGTAAGGAATTTTAACTTATTTCTCATATAAAGTGATTCACGGAAAACAATGATATGGCATTTTAAAAAATATCCTTTTTTTCCTGCAAAAAATTGATAAAACTGACTCTTTTAAAAAAGTAATCAATTTAAATATTTTAGGCTTATTATTTTGTAACTTATTTTTAAATTACACATTACTTATATTTTCCTTTTCTATATACAGGTGTATGTAAATTTAAACTTAAACATATCCCATATTTTAAAAGTAAAAAATTAATGTTTATACGAAAAGTAAAATTAATTTTTGATTTATAGCTTTGCATCAGGAGGACAGAAGCTTAGGGGATTAGACGCTTGGGATTCAACCCGAGATACTTATTTATTAATCAATATACATATTTTTAAAAATTTGGAGGGGGGGAGGAAGGGGGGTGGTAAACGATAAAATACAATTTCAAAGTGTTATTAAAAAAAATAGTATTTCAATAGTTGCAGCAGACTGTTTTAATTATGCACTTTTATTGCATATTTATTAAATTTTTGTTTTATTAAGAAATCTTAATTTTGTTATAGTAGTATATTAGCCGAAAAACGTGGTTTACCCAGAAATATTGTAAATGCTAATTGTGTGTTTATTAGAACATAAACTAGCCGAACTTTGCTCATCTAAACGCTTCCATATTGTCAATTATTTTTTTTTATCAGTTTTTCAAGTTTTAAGTGAAAAACACAATTTTTACCCACTGTCCTAGGACAGGCATTTACACTAGTTTAAGAATAATTTTAACGGTAAAAGATTTTTACTCATACAGTCATATGTATGTAATAAAAATATGCAATGCATTATTTCTTTCAATTCACTTTAAATAATGCCTAAATAATTTTAATAAAATGTATACAGGAACAGGACATTATATTCTGATTTTTCTTAAATATTGTTTTGTTATGTGTTAAATTTTAAGTCTAAGAGCCAGGGACCCGGAGCCGGAGTGCTCCGGAGCTGTGTTTTCCCTGGAGCTGGAGCTCTAAATTTTCCCCAGCTCCAGGGCTCCTTTAGTTTTTAATATGCGTTTAAATCCTTTTTTTTTTCAGTCTTTTAAATTTTTAGGCTCAAAATATTTTGTACATCATTATTCAGTATTTTAATTATATCATTTTTTAGGTTTTTATTATTATTATTAGAGAAGGAAACCTTCTCAAAACATGGTAACACTACTTCTACTTGAACTAAGTGACAACACTATTCGAAAACAAATATGGCCGCCTGTTGTTTACATGTGTAGTTGTACAATTTTGGCTGTTTGAAAAGTGTAGAAGAAATTTAAGATTTTTGTGTTTAAAATTCCACCAAACTTTCTATTTTAAAAGCAAAAGCTAAAAGATGTCATACTTTCTGAACAAGCATTTGAAGTTTGATGAGAAGAAAAATGCATTTTGTCAGATCTTTAATGAGGTAGAAAGTATTTGTGAGCAAAAAATTAAACGTGTAAATTTAAATCTGCAACTCAAAAGCGCGAAGTCGGAGCCGAGTTGGAGCCGGAGCTGGAGCCACAGTATTTTCTCTAGGAGTGGAGCTGGAGCATCAAAAATTGTTCGGCTCCGGGTCACTGCTAAGAGCTTTCACCTAAAATCAGGTCCTACATGTTTGTATAAAAAAATTATTAATTTAAAATTTTAAGATTCTGCTTATTGAAGTGAAAATAAAAAACACAATAATTGCATTTATGAAATACATAAGATACGCATTTGCAAATATATCTAAGACTATTCAAATTTATTCAATGGCCACAGACCATGCTTGACATCTATTGTCATACCATATAACAGCATTTTTGCATCTCTAAAATAATTTTAATGTATTTTATTAAAAATGTATGTAGAATGTTATTTAATAATTATAATAACCTTTTATTATCATATAATATTAATTTTCATTGCAGTTAGTAGAATCTATATTAGTGGAGATTATGACAAATATTGTTCTTTCCTTTTACTCTTGTATTTTAAAATTTTTCCCATTTAGGAAATGCTCTTCTTTTAAATAAATTTAATAAAGTAATTGTGAATAATAATAACAAGAACAACAAGGAAAAATTAATCTAGAAATGTATGCTACACTTACACTATAAATTGGAGGAAAATCGCAAATGATAGGTTTTTGACAGAATAAACTGGTAAAAACACTGTTTTTACCACTGTCATGTCAAAAACCCAACCCTGATATGTATATTTATGCATTATAGAAGCTATATGTATTATCAGGGTTGCAAAAAAGCCGTCTAAAATTTAAAAAAGCCATGCCGGTGGCTTTTATTGGTTTTAACCGGCTTTTTTGGCCAAAATTGGCTTTTATACAGTGAAGCTTTTTAATTAGTTTTAATGACATTTAGTTGATTTAAAATACAACAAGTAACCCAATTTCTCAACAATGAAGACACAATATTGAAAAAAAAAAACTTAGATGGATCGGCTAGTGATTTGAAGTGAGAATTGGAAATATGTCAACTAAATTTTAAAAGAGCCAAACTGCTTTATCTGGTTTACACTGACCTTTAACCCCCCCCCCCCCACTTCCCTTTTCTTCTTCATTTTTACTGCTTTATAAAATTAAAGAGGACAATGATTACTAAGTTACATGTTTTATTACTTAACAAATTTTAAGAGCTATTAATATGGGATGCACCGAATATTCGGTTTGGCCGAATATCGAAATATTCGGCCGAACCGAATACTTAAAAACTTTTAAAACATATTTTTTAAAACCTTCTACAACTTCTACGTTTAACAGTCAACTTATAAAGATATTCAAAATAATTAGAAACAGGATCATATTTAAATAAAAGAGAATGTTTTTACATTATTTGCTGTTTAAGTATTATTTAAGAAAATAACCAATTATGAGGATTTTCATAGGAATCATGTACAAATGCAAGTTCCTGAACATTGTTCAGTAAATAATCTGTTTCTTGCTAAGATTTTAAGAACGTTTACAATCTCTGAAAATGATTGCCCACTCTAGACACCGATCTAGGATGCATTTAAAAACTTCCTTGCTTAATCAAAGTGAGTAGAACAGTTATTCTTGCTAAGTTGTCACCCTATAAAATTTGAATCTATTGTATTATTTATTAACTTTTTACTTTAGTCACTTCCTGACAAACAAATATATGGTCCTGTGCAATTTTTCTTCCAGTGTTTTCCCAATTTCTCTTTGATTTTAAAATGTTTTTTTTTAGAATTCAAGAAAATTTTATTAATTTGTTTTAATTTTCAGAAGAACCCATGAAATTAAAAATTTTATTAATAAATTTTTTTTATAACTATCCTCTTCTTAAATAACTCAAAGCAGATTTTTTTTCAGCATAAAGTTTACTTGAAAAAAGCTCTTGTTTATTAGAATAAAAGTTTCTGTTTTAAATGTTATGTAAAATTGTTTTAAAATTTGACATTTTAATGCCTTTAAACCAGGGTTGGGTTTTTGACGTCAAAAACTGGTTTTTGACATGACAGTGGTAAAAACTGTGGTTTTGCCGGTTTATTCCGTCAAAAACCTATCATTTGCGATTTTCCTCCAATTTATAGTGTAAGTGTAGCATACAATACATTTCTAGATTAATTTTTCCTTGTTGTTCTTGTTATTATTATTCACAATTACTTTATTAAATTTATTTAAAAGAAGAGCATTTCCTAAATGGGAAAAATTTAAAAATACAAAAGTAAAAGGAAAGAACAATATTTGTCATAATATCCAATAATGTAGATTCTACTAACTGCAATGAACATTATTATATGATAATAAAAGGTTATTATAATTATTAAATAACATTCTACATACATTTTTAATAAAATACATTAAAATTATTTTAGAGATGCAAAAGTGCTGTTATATGGTATGACAATAGATGTCAAGCATGGACCGTGGCCATTGGATAAATTTGAATATTCTTAGATATAATATTTGCAAATGCATATCTTATGTATTTCATAAATGCAATTATTGTGATTTTCATTTTCACTTCAATAAGCAGAATCTTAAAATTTTAAATTAATTTTTTTATTCAAACATGTAGGACCTGATTTCAGGTGAAAGCTCTTAGACTTAAAATTTAACACATAACAAAACAATATTTAAGAAAAATCAGAATATAATGTCCTCAGGGGTGGCGCCAGAACTTGCCCGACGGGGGGGGGGGGGGGGGGGGGGGACAGTATCCCCGACAGGGGGGCCGAATTCAAAATATATATTAGAGGTTTCCACGAGCCCTGCCCTGTTCCGAAGCCCGAACTCGGTAAAAGTTTCTTTCATTAAACTCGGGATTGGCTTAATTTTATCTGAAAACTCTGTACGGGCTCGGACCAAATTTTAGCTTTTGAAATGCTGGTCTAGCCCTGAACTTCATTATCCCCGGGACACGTCCGGGTCTTGCATTTTTTCTGTAGATTCGGGCCGGACCGGGACTGTATTTATACTTCAGAATTTTTTTGGAGCAAATGAACAATAAAACATTTCTTTGTTTCTTTTTCCTCCCTTTTTTAAATAACAGGTGGAATATGTTGATCAATCACGTGAAAAACATGAAATTTTCGCGTCCGGATTTGGCATAACCCGAAACGCGCAGATCTCTAGCACTCGCACTGCTATTTAAATTAGAGACAAATTGCAGAGGGCCAAACGATTTTTACTCGAAACATGTATTTCGAAGCTTGTCAAAGAATATTGTAGATAAAGTGAAAAAAAATCTCTTAAGGTTATTTTTGAAACACCTCACTAGTCACCTAATCTTTATAGGCGAATGAATCCACAACAGAAAGAGTTTCCACATTTTTGAGCATTACCCAAAAGGAAAAACTCTGCTTTGTACTCTTCTTCCATGCAGAAAACTCCCAATAAGCGGTCATTCAATACTATAGATTTTACATGCACATATATGGCATGTACGCAACAGTGTGTAAAAGACAAAGTATGCAGGAGTTCTCCGCTTATGAGCCGAACCAAATAGTCGTGCATCAGATAAGGTAGGTAACCAATTTTTTTCGAAACGCGGTTCATGTTCCGACCGGGTTGACCATGTATTTTAATGCCGGAGGTAACTGAAAATAATCAGTTGACAAATCCCTATTAAAAACTCATAAAGTGACCAAAAATTATTTAAAAATAAAATTATTTAAATTTGTCAGTGACATTGTCATCATGAAGACTAGCAGTTAAACGTTACACCTAACCTAACTTAAAATTTGAAGCCCTGCAAATTTTATTTAAAACAAAGCTGCAATCTGAACTGAACCCAGCCAAAAATATTCTGTCTACCCGCAACCTGATCGAACCCGAAATACTTAATTCCAATCCCAACCTGAAACCCGGAATCTGAGAAAAATGATCCACAATATAATGTAATTATATAAAAACAAATATAGTCTGCAATCATATCTTTAATATTATCTTTTATGTGGAAAAATAAACATGCAAGGAGTCATTCATATTCAAATACGTAGTTTATCATCTGAAATAGATTCCTGCGCGTGTTCGGTTATACCCAACCCAAATGTTCAACTTAAAGTCAATCCGAAACCTAGCAAAAAATTTTTGCTGACGCAAAACCAGACAACAATTTTTCTATTGACCCTAAACCGAAATGCTTCGCTTCAACCCGAACACAACTTGACACAAAAAGATCTATAATTGAATACAGTTATGAAAAAATAGTCCACAATCATATCCGTAATATCAATTCTATCTTTTATGTAGAAAATAAACACGTAAAGCGACTCATTCAAATTTAAATATATAATTTTTCATGTCAAACAATAACTTAGACATTCTTTTTGTAAAATTGAGCTAAATCCAGCTTGGCTCGTAAGTTAGTGTTGTCAGGTCAAACAACGGGACAGAGAGAGAATTAAATTTAAAAAATAAAAAAAACCCGACTACGTAAATATCCCAGTGGTAGGGGAGCAAAAAAAAAAGCCCAATAATTAGGGGAAAGCTGGAAATTGTTTTAATCCCTTCAGTTTATGTCTAGAATGAATATGCTACGTTTCCTCCCTCGTACTAGGCGAGCGTTAGGAATTATATATTAATTTATAGTCAAAAAACACTTTTTTTTTTAAATACCCCAACACTATCTCGAAATCACTGACTTTTTCAAAAACATTGTCAATACAAATGTTGTAGAGCTTAAAATTCTGAGGAAAAATGAGTACCTACAGTTAATACTTTTGTTGAATATTAAGGTCACAATTCTACTTTAAAGTTTTAGCCCCGTAGTCAGAGAGTTGAACTCAGAATTAATTAGGGGAAACCTGGAAATCGTTTTAATCCCTTCAGATTATGGCTAAAATGAATATTCTATGTTTTCCCCTTCATACTAAGTGAGCGTTAGGAAATATGTACACATTTACATTCGAAAAACACATTTTTCTTTAATATTTTTAACAATATCTTAAATTGCGACCTTAATTTTGAACAAAAATATTAATATGAGTATTCATTTTATTCAAAATTTTAAGCTCTAAAACATCTATATTGGCAATTTTTCGATATAGTTAGCTGTTTTGAGATATTGTTAAGGTAATTTGGTCTCTCCTATCTTGAAGCTCTTGATTAGTGATTAAGGCAAAATTTTGAAATAGAATTGCGACCTTAATTTTGAACAAAAATATTAATGTGGGTATTCATTTTATTCAAAATTTTATGCTATACAACATTTGTATTGACAATGTTTTTGATAGACTTAGCTGTTTTGAGATATTCTCAGGTAACTTGGTCTCTCCGGACTTCAAGCTCTTGATTAGCGATTAAAGCAAAAGTTTGAAATTAGAATTGCAACCTTAATTTTTAACAAAAATACTAATGTGGGTGCTCATTTTATTCAGAATTTTAAGCTCTACAACATTTGTATTGACAAAGTTTTTGATAGAATTAACTATTTTGAGATATTGTTTAAAATATTAAGGAAAAACATGTTTTTCGAATGTAAATAAGTACATATTTCCTAACGCTCACTTGGTACGAGGGGGAAAACATAGAATATTCATTTTAGACCTAATCTGAAGGGATTAAAACGATTTCCAGTTTTCCCCTAATTAATTCTGAGTTCAAACCTCTGACCACGGTGCTAAAATTAAGTAGAATTGTGACCTTAATATTCAACTAAAGTATTAAGTGTAGGTACTCATTTTACTCAGAATTTTAAGCTCTACAACTTTTGTACTTACAATGTTTTTGAAAAATTTCGAGATAGTGTTACGATATTTTTTAAAAAAAACGTGTTTTTTTTACTATAAATCAATGTATAATTCCTAACGCTCATCTAGTACGAGGGGGAAAACGTAGCATATTCATTCTAGACCTAAACTGAAGGGGTTAAAACAATTTCCAGCTTTCCCCTAATTATTTCCGAATTCAACTCCCTTACCACTGGGCTAAAAAAGCGAACTAATTATTTCTCATCAATATTAAACTATATTTTTTATATTACTTAACTATTTTTTTTTTATTTACTTGTATTGGTGACTTTCAAGTTGTGTTTGATTGTTAGTTTTCATCTATAAACACTGTTTTGATGAGGCCTATAGATGTCTATGATGGTTAGAGTTGCAGTAAAGATAGAGATCCTACCTACACAACGTCCAGGTTGTGTAATATTTAAACAGAGCTTCTGACTGTAAAATAGTCAATGAAACATCGTCTTCATTTTGAAAGACCTATCCAATGATATGCCACTCAATAGGGTGTGTAAAAAAAATTTCGTGTGTACCGCCATTTTGAATTTATAAAATCAAATCTAGCCTATAACCATCGGATGGTTAAGACGAATCGATAGAGACCTCATTCATTAAAATCCATCCAGCCGTTGGGATGTTTCGAGGGTATAAAGAAATCCACATACCCAGATACGCATGAAACACATAACCCTTCTTGGCAGTCTGGTAAAAAAAGCCGGACAGAACGCTTGAAAATTGAGAAATTTTAAGCACTACAGTAAAACCTGTTAAAACGGAACCAGTGTGATGGAATAACGCTTTAACCTGAAAATTTTCGCAATATCGGCTAAAACAGGCTAAAATTGTCTAAATGGGAAAGTTCTTCCAATTTCTTTGTCGTTCTGCCTTAACAGGTTGCTGTATTAAATAGCTTCCTTTCATCGTATTGAATATAAGTGAATTATACTTTATCCATAAAGGAATGGCGTGAAATTAATTAGTCAAACTAGAGCTTTCTAAATAATTAATTTTATGACAATAATGCTCACTTTACAAATACCGCGTTTTATTATTTTTTTCATTATTTTGCCTTTCAGCCGTTTAAGAAAAAGCGCAATTATTACTTTAATTCTCAAGAAAACATTTCGTCAAACGTAAAAAGCACAGGTAGCAAGTTGCCGGAACGCGCCTGTGGTTGGAACAGATTTTTTTATTATTTGAAGAAGATTCCGTGTTTTGACCAGAGAATTAAAAAAAAAAAAAAATGAGTTCGCGAATTTTTCGTGTTTTGGAGGAAAAGAGACATACGTAAAAAATCAGTTTCTGGTACAAAAAAATAACATGCAGCACAGATACGGGAACACCCCTGTGATTTGACGAAAATGCAACTTCAGATAATTTTTACGTTAAGGCTGTTTTGAACTGTTTTGCTCAACAAGCACAAAACGTTTTGACACATTTACAAATTCGTTTTCTAACGAAAAGATATTAAGTTGGAAAAGCCTGACCAGGGAAGCGATTTGGAATCGAACTGTGTTTTCCATTTTTGGATCCATCAATTACCTATTGAGTTAGAAGCGATTTGGATCACGTGACAAACACGTTTTTCATCCTTTCTTGACTGGTTTTTCTCGTTTCGCGCGGAAATTCGGTTCAAAATGCTCACTTTGACACTCTTTTCTGAAAGATCTATTGCGTTTGCAAAAAAACGGATAAAACAGCTCGATGACATAGTTTCTGAACATCAACACCTGCTAATTTCATGCATTTCCGAACAAAAATAAATTAAAACTTATGTCAAAAAGTTGCCCTTTTGGATTTGAGAACAGCCTTAAAATAATGAATTTTCTGTATTTTGGGGGGGGAAATGGGCAAATCAAAACAGGAATTTTCGTGTTTCAATAATAATAAAAGCAATTGAAGAAACACCTTCAACTCACGTATTTTTTTTTTTTTTTTTAATCTATATTCCTCGAAACCAGACAGTATGATCCTCTAACTGATAAGATACAGAATTTAAATCCGAGATTGAAACTGAAATACGAAATTCCGATGAAAAATGTAAGTTAAAGGAAAACTTGTAAAATAACTTAGAATGTAAAAGTTCATTACTATCAGCTCAATCATAAAACAGTCTTGTTGATGCTAAAAAAATCTTTAAATTCATGCTTATTTTGAAACATCCAAAGTTTAGAGGTCTGCACGGGCCGGGCTCGGGCCTATTTTCATTCATGGCACTTGGGCCTAACTTCTTTTTTTCATACCGAGATAAGGCAGGTTTCATTCTTCCTAGGTCTTCATAAGCCGATATTTTCAGTCCCGTCTCGATCCAGCCTGTATGAAATAATTGTCTCGGCATGGCCTAGTCCGTGCAAAAATCAGCAAAATTTGGCCCAGGCCAAAAATTTTTGCAAAAAGTGTATATATTTTTAAATCGACATTATTCTACAATTAAACATTAAACTTTATTCGTTTTAAAGAATAGTAGATTTCTAGGCAATAATATTAAAATACAGTAAAACGTGTGAAAAAGAACCAGCTATGGCGGAATCCTGTCTTATATGGAAAAATTTATTGATCCATGCAAAATGAATATAATAATACGTGAGGAAAGAATATAATACATTCACACATTTTAAGAAGAGAACTTGCTTATAACGCATTTTTTTTTCTTTCCTATGCGATGTCTCAGAAGATTTTATTGTATAGCATTTTTCAGATTTTTAAGTCTCCAATACATAATTTTTTGATTAACGATATTAATTATAGCTGAAACATTAAAATACAAATATAGATTCATTAAAGAAATGTATATTGCAATCTTCTTTAAAAATGAAAATTATAAACATGAAAAAAGAGCTAAAATAATTATTTTTGGTCAGAACTCCTTTTAACAAAATCGACGTAAAATTCCGTCGGACTTGGGCTGAGATTTTAACTTTTTTCCGGACCGAGCTTTCAATTTTTATACCGGGTCGGTTCATTATTGCTTTTTGTACGGACCAGGCTGGGCCGAAGTTTTAACTTTTATACCGGGCCGGATCGAACTTTTCTTTCTACGAGTCGGGCTGAGCCCGAACCTGGAAATTTCGGCCCATACAGAACTCTACAAAGTATAACTAAGTTATTAATTAAAATTGTTCAGTCTAACAATACAATCAAGTTTAAATTATCAAGTAAGTTAATATTCTGTTTTACACGATTTTTTTTAAAATTTCTAAATACGAACTTACGACCCTAAACAAGAATTGTTAATTACATCCCTGCACTGTTCGAGTTATGCCCGACCCGAAATCGACAAAATATTTTTTTTGAACCTGCAACTTGATCCTAAGCATGAAAAAAAAAAAAAAAAAAAAAATCAATCCTAAATGTAAAACAATTCTGAAAAATAGTTTGCAATCATATCTCTAAAATCAATTTTATATTTCAAAAAATGAATGCATACATTTACTTATTCATATACAAGTATTTTTTATCATTTGAAACAATAATCTGGACTTTGGGTTGGGTTGATTTTTGACAGCGGATTATCTACTCGAGGGATATAGGCCCAAGGTGCCCTCCATGAGAGGGCTTTCTAAGAGAACAAGAGAACCTAATCCGTATTTACACATGGAAATCAAAGGTTCGAAGAAAACCACGAAAATTCTGAGCGATTGGGCCGACGGGCGCGATTGCGTTCGAACCCAGCACCTCCCGTCGACCAGCTTCGAGAGCACAGAACTTCTCGGCCACTGGTGGGACGGACTTTTGGAAAAATTTGGCGTACTCGAATCGACTCCCAAGAAACAAAAACTCTAATCTGAGATGATCCGAAAATGGAAACACTAGTCAACCCGATCAACAGCAAAAAAAATTTAGAGCCGATGGCCAACACGATAGGGTAGAATCGGGTTAACTGACCCGATGAAGATTTTAGAAGTTGCTATATATAAGTCTTCCCGTAGTTTACAATGAAGTTATGTATTTATATAATTATTTTCTTATTTATACCTTCCATTTCTCTTCTATATATGAAATAGATTAATATCTATAAAATGAGACTCTACTTACTGTATATTGAAATTAATGAACAAAGAATGAATTTTTAATTCTATACTAAGTTTGCTTTCTTATTTATACCTTCCATTTCTCTTCTATATATGAAATAGATTAATATCTATAAAATGAGACTCTACTTACTGTATATTGAAATTAATGAACAAAGAATGAATTTTTAATTCTATACTAAGTTTGCTTGAATAATTATACAAAACTCTCTTTTTATTTACTCATTCATTTATAAAAAAAAAAAAATACTTACCCTACGCTTTTTAATGAGAAGACAGAAGCAAGCAGATGAATTTAAACGTCCTGTCTCCTCTTGAAATCATATTTCTCATAGGCGCGTAAGTTTGCGGTCAATTGAATAAACATCCAACGGGAGAGCACATGAATGAGCTCTAGACAAGTTTTCGGTAACATCCGGCCGCTGTATAAATACGACAGCCTTTAACCGACATGTGGTCAAGCCAATCCGGCTTCCGAAGAAAAAAAATCAGTGCCCTGCTATTCCGTGGGTCGTATTTTCTATAAACCAACCTAAGATCTTTTTTTTTTTAATTAAACTACACCCGACTCGACACAACTCGGGTCGTGTGCAGGAAAAATCGGATTACCCGACCCGATGCAGGACTCAACACTCAAGTCAAAAAAATTTCCCCGACGACGATTAAATTTGACCCCGACGGGGGGGGGCATATGTCCCCCCGGTCCCCCCTCTGGCACCGCCCTTGAATGTCCTGTTCCTGTATACATTTTACTTAAAATTATTTAGGCATTATTTAAAGTGAATTGAAAGAAATAACACATTGCATATTTTTATTACATACATATGACTGTATGAGTAAAAATCTTTTATCGTTAAAATTATTCTTAAATGTTTTATTTTTTAATGCAGTTAACTTTTTAATTAATGGATCTACATTTCTGCTTTAACACATTCACGCCGGCGCGGTGGGTCACACTCGACTGTCTCAGAGTTGTCAAGTCTCCAGCTTTTTGCACACCACTGTAATTTTAGAGAGAATGTTGTTCCTTTAAATCGCCCAATTGTTCTAATTAAATAAAACATTTTCTGTATTAAAATACTGGTATCCAAAAGGCCGGAGACTTGCCAGCTCTGAGACAGTCGATTGTGACCTACCGCGCCGCCGTGAACGTGTTAAAGTAATATTTAATTATTTATTTATTTTAAGGAAATAATTAAATTACTTAACAAAATAACAAATAACAAATTACTTAACAAAAATATATAGTTAAAAATTAAGTTTTCACATGGTTTAAAGTTTATGGATTTTCAATTTTAATCTCTACTAGATTTAACTTTGAAGAACAAGTCTTATTCCTTTATCCCAAAAGATGTATGTAATTCTCAACTATTAAAATATATTGTATTTCATTTATTTATATATTTATTTATTTAAATCAAGTTTTGCTATATAGAAATAAAAATAATCAATGAACAATTTTGATTTAACACTTTAAGAAATCTTACTTCTGAGAAAATTTCTGAGAAAGCTATTTAGTTTTAAAGAGTGTAATAAATTCTGCCGAAATTATACACATTTTTTAATCTTACACTTATGGGTTATAGAATTTCTTTAAAAAATTAATTTTTACAGAATATGCCAAATAGCTTAAGACTATTATAGAGATCTGCTAACAGAGATGTTATATGTATTATTCTAATGCAATTCTTTTTTGTTTTTCTCGGATAGATAAATATACTTCAGTCTTTTCGATATTGAATATTTCATGTAAAATAACTTAATACTAAAGACAGAATAAAAAAAGATAATGAAAAAGCAAACTACTAAAAAATGGGTTTTTGACATGATGGTAAAAACCGTCATGCGTCAAAAACTTGCCAACCCTGCTTTAAACTTTGAAATATGAAAGTGTTCGACAAGCCGAATAGTTACTATTCGGCAAGCCGAATATTCGGTATTCGGCCTAGCAGTTACTATTCGGCTAGCCGAATATTCGGTATTCGGTTCGCCTGTTGGCCGAATATTCGGTATTCGGCCAAAATCACTATTTGGTGCATCCCTATATACAAGTCTTATTTTATTTCTCATTAATATTTAAAATCATGCATAATCATATAATAAAAATACAAGTTCTCACTATTAAAAACAGTATTATGAACAGCATATGCATGAATATGTACTCTTTTAAATAGCAACAAACTTTTCAAAATTTTATTTCTATTTTACTTACAGAATGCATTTTATGTATTTATTTAATTTGCATAATTGCTAGATTTACTTTTATACACTTATGTACTAAACTCTCCTTAAATGTTATACCCTTTTCTAATTTCTCTTTTTACGATTATAACATAATCTCTCCATATGGACACGTAAGAATTAAGAATGTTTCCATTTTGATGTGCTACATTTTGTGATTGTTTAATTAAATATAATCTTTAAAATGTGTAGTATATGTGGGGCTATGTAATATAGGATTTTAAAACACCAGTTTAAAGTCTAACTTATATTCTTTTCAATATGTTTTTTTTAGATATGCCTTCTATGTTGAAATTTATAATTTTTTTAGTAGAAAATATTTAAGAGTTTAAAAAAATAATTAATCGAAATTTAATATGAATTAGCTGTAAACGAACTTTTAATAATAAAAGCCGGCCTTTTTTAAGTGGTTAAAACCAAAAAAAGCTGGCCGGTTTTTTTTTTTGGCCTGGCTAAAAGCCGGCAACCCTGATACATATATATGTATGTGTGTACATATACATATATAAATGTATAGATATATATACATATGTATTTATAACACTGGCGTCCGGCTAACCGAAAAGTACCAAATTTTTTAATCAAAAGAAAAAAAGCTTCAGTTACTAAAAAATATTAATTTTTGCATTCTTCAGTGAATTGTTAGAGAAAACAGTAACCATTTTTGATAGACAAATTTCAGGTATCAGAATGATATAGGTGAAAACTGGGAAATTGAGTTAGTAGCCAGTGGCTGGTAGACTCAGTTTCATTAGTGGCCACTATGTTTCAAACTTTCTTGACATCTTGATAAACTAAAATTTGTATATATACATATTTTTCTATTAAATAAGTTTTATACCAGTCAATTATTCCCAATAAGAATAGGGAAGCAGTCAAAATTCAAGGAAATTACTTTAAAACCACAAAATCTGTTATATTAATTTTTTAGAATATATTTTTGGATTATTCGTATATATTTATAAACACAATTATCATTTAAATTACTATTACTTTCCTTATATAAAAATAACTCAATCAAAATTTCAACAGCTAAGTGTATACAGTAAAAAAAAAAAAAATTTGAATAAAACACAATAAAATGTTATTTGGATTTTATTTAATAAGTAAATGTATTAACATGCTACACACATTACATACAGTTGAAATCTAAGCTGATGAGTGTATTTTGCAGGATTAAACAGTATCTCTTGAAGAAAAATAAATTAACTGGTGAGAATGTGGCAGGAGTCGAAATACTGAAGGTGCTGCAATGTCCTTAAAATCTGCTTGCATCCGGGAAAAAAAGAAAAAAAAAAGGGAATAAATTATTTGAAATGCATGTGGAATCAAAGCTGATGAATATATTTTGCAGAGTAAAACGGTATTTCTTGGAAAAAAAAAAATAGTCCAACTGAAGAGCTAAAACATGGTGAAAAGTCGAAATACTGAAAATAGAGCTAAATCGTTGAAATCTGCATGCATCTGGTAGGAAAATGAATTAACCAGTTTGCTAATTGGATTTAATCAAAGTAGAGATGTCTGTTTCCATGAAAAAAGCTGTGTTTTAGTTGGCGATCGTTAATGGATTTTTTAATCACCATTTGGCGAGTGGCGACTAAAGTGGCGATCGATGGTCGATTTTTTAATCGTCACTTTTACAACTTTAATCGCCACATGGCGAGTGGCGACCGCTCATTTTCACCTATGCAGAATGAGTAATGTGCTAAAGAATCGGTTTTAATTACATATTGATTAATTGTACCTTTTTATAGATAAATTCACTTTTTTGTAAATGTGACTATTTTGAAGAGATGCAACAGATGTTAATTTGGCTGGAAACTAGATATCCGGCATAACTCTCAGCTGGATATCTGGCCATCTTCGATCCCTCCTTTTTTAAAAATTTTTACTCCTTTTCAAAGAAATTAAACATGGCTGCATATTAACTGGCTATTGCTGTGTAATTTTTTTTTTGGTCTAATTTTTAATTCTATTAGCAAATATTTTTTTGATAATTTCTTTTAGTGTCAATATTATAATTACACTATTTTAAATCACTAGTTATAATAGTATCAGCTAAATAGGTTAGTAATAATAAATTTTATGAGAAACTTGCAGAAGATAATATTTAACTTTTACCTTTCCACTTTTCTTTAACAGCATATGTTCAAGCTGTAAACATTCTTCCACCTTTTTTATTAAAAGTGTTGCTGATATATGCAAGTGCTTAGTGCATGAATAGTTATCCATGATTTATAGGTTTGGAAACACAGTTTGCCATAAGTATAAGTAAATTATTTTTTGTTTAATAAGTTAATACTTTTTATTTTGAAAGATTAAACTCAACTTTATAACAGGGTTGGGTTTCTTCCTGAAGAAACTGGGGAAAAAACTGGAAGAAACCAACAGAAAACAACAGATGCTCAAAATTAAAGCATATCAACTATGTAAAAGAATTAAACTCAAAATATAATTATATGAAATCTAAAGTAGGAAATTTAATTATTTTTGGAAAAGTGAGTTCTTTTTTTTATTTAAATAAACTTCAGGTTCAGCAGCCATTTACAGGTGATAGATGATACAATGAAAAAACATCTCTAAAGTTGTACAATCTCCGCAAAAAAAAAACAAAAAACTACCTACAATTTTTTCTTTTTCATATCAAATGCATTATTTTAAAGACTATTGTACAACACAGTATATAAACTAATTCGTAATTATTTATACTAGCATCTAGCATGCATATCTCAATGCTGATTTAAAGAAAAACTAATATTCTAAAAATTTATGTGTATGTCAAAATGCTTAAACTCTCAATGTTCTGTAGGACACTAGACTAGGACATTAAAGAATTTTTTCATCTTTTATATCATTCATTTTAAGTTGAGAAACCTATTATAGCATCCTAGTGCTAAAAAACTTTGTTTTTTTTTACCATGTTGCACTGTAGTAATGAAAATAAGGATTTTTATGAAATTTCTTAATACAGTAATTATTGTATAGTGCTTACCTTAATAAAATTGATGGTAACAAAAAGAAAAATAAAGATGGATTCTTGTTACATCAATCTAAAATCAGAATAAAATTTTCTGTTTTTTCCTACATAGATATTTGTCAGGGGTCTGTCCAGACTTTTCACACAGGATCTAATTTTTGTGAAATACCGTCAAGTTTCTTTAGATTAATAAAAAATTGTCTTAATTTTGTTTTAATTTTACATAATTATTTAATTAATAAATCATTTTAATATTTTACTTTATTGTTAGCATTCACTTTAATTTTCGATGCCTAACTACATTCAAATTACTGTTTAAAAATGCAAACAAAACAATGACCAGAAATCCACAAAGTTCTAATATCTGCACCACCTTCAGGTTTCTAGCTGTGCGGTTTTGAGGGAGTCTACTGGGTCAATTCAGTGTCAAATAACACAATTGACATCTTTTTTTTTACCTCACCATCTCAGAATTTGATGAAATTTGGCAAGGAGATTGTTTTCATGCAGACTAAGAAATATAGTACCAAATATTTAAGTATATTGACCCATTCTGGAATTACAGCCTTGTAAAGTTGTCAAAAATGCTCATACTGGACATTTTAAAATTCAACTTGTAGCTTCCCTAATTAAGATAGAGCTGGGAAAGGTGTCATTTTAAAGCATTTTTCATGACCCTACAAATGACATAAACACTAAAGGTTAAGTAGGAAAAAGTGTTTTGAAAATCAAATTCAAAATTTTAAATTTGAATATTTCAAAAAAGTGCACTTTTGAAAATGTTAAATTAAAAGGGTTCAGATTGTTTTAACCAGTACAGTAAGTATGGAAGTGGGACAGCAATGGATTAATAGATTTTTAACAAATCAAAAACTTCCATTTATTGAAACTTTCGATCATTGAATACATTTTTTAAAATTATTAAAAAGCCTGAAAATTTTTTAAGCAAAGCAGTTTTTTATTCATACATTAGACTACTCATTTAAAGGCTGAACTGTAAATGGTAACCAATTTGTCCTTTAAAAAATGACATTTTGTATAATTATAGCAACTACTTATTGTAGCTAGACCTACAACCAGGTTTGGCAAAAACCAGGTTTTTTTTCGCCCCTCCACCCCCCCCCCCCCAAAAAAAAAAAAAAAAAAATTATTTGGTTTAAAGTTTTTTTTTAGAAAAAATTTCTTATTACATATGCCTGCATAATCTTTATGAACAATCTTTTGATAACTAGTCATAAAATTTCTTATTACATATGCCTGCATAATCTTTATGAACAATCTTTTGATAACTAGTCATAAACACTTGATGTAGTTTGTTGAATATAATATTCTAAAATAATTTCAAATACAGTGGAACCCGGTTAAGACGCTCACGGTTAATACGTGATCCCGCTTAATACGAGGATTTTTTCTGCTCCCTTGAACATCGCCCATAAGACTAATGCAAAAATATCATGTTTAAGACCCGAACGGTTATTATGCGATCCCGCTTAATACGCGGAAAAATTTCGGTCCTTTCTGGTGAAAAATCACGTTTAAGACGCGAATTCATTGGTGAAGATGCAAATTCCTTCTTTCTTCTCCAGTGTTTCCATTTTACGGATTTTATTTATTCATATAAAAAGCACTGTTTCTGTATACTAATATTTACTTTATTTAATAAAAGATCAGTTAAAGGAACATGTCGAAAATAGTGACAGATATTTGAATAAAAGAACCCTCTAAATTAGCAACACTGCAATTCATCAATGATCCCGTGTTCTAACATTCTTTGTCTCTCGTTTTGTGTATTTTTTATTGTAGTAGAGGGAGATACATAGAGGAATTCAGGATGCTCAGATACGTCATAAAATTATGATTAAAGATGATTATACCTGTTGTTAGTGAGTTTTTAAATGTATGTTATATCACTACTATATTTTATAATGCATTTTATATACAAAAAAAAAATTAATTTAATAGATTACAACGATCATTTGGATTTTTTTTTTTTGACTTAATATTTATTTAGTTTTAATTTTGGGGCATTTCGACAAGAGAAGCCGAGAAAGACAAGAGGTTAAAAATCGAAAGCAGTTCCATCGAATCATCCACCGATCGCGACAAATCATCTTCGTAACAAAATTTAACCGAAAAATCTAAATTTCGTCCACCAAATTCCGTCGCATCCTCTTCAACGACAGATCGCAAAGATCAAACTTCAGACGATCAAAACCTTCATCGATAAACTCTCCAAGTCCCGTTTCGAGAAGATAAACAGTTTACAAATCGAAAGCAGTTCCACCGAATTATCCACAGATTGCGACAAATTACCTACATTGAGCTCAATTTTTTCCGGTTATAATCGACAGATTGTAAAACGCCGTGGCTAGTGGATTGGAGCCCCTCGAGACATGGCCTTTTACTATCAATCGATTAAACATTAGATTGTCTCCTTTTTCGCGTTCGTCTTTTATTCTGCAATCGATTTTCATGGGCTACATAATCAGTTGAAGACCTCGATTTTCATGGCCTGCATAATGAGTTGAAGACCTCGATTTTTGCTTTGCAAGACTATTTTCATTTTGGCGTTGCTCTTTGGCTTTGGATTTTTCCATATCTGATAATTTGTGCCTACCCATTTTGTAACTTTTTCAATTTTTAATGAATTTATGCCTTTCGATTACCTATTCAAGCAATTTTTAACGATTTTATGCCTTTCTATTACCTATTCAAATAAAAATTCTTCTAAAAGTAAAGAACATCGTTGAATTTCGTTAAAAAAAAAAAATAAAACGCGATCATCATTTGGCCCCATCCTCGACCGAAAACAACCATATCCAAATGGTTAAAAAAGAAATGAAAAAGAAACTCGCATAGATTAAACAAATACGACTGCTGTTGTATAATTCTTTTATGTTTTCTATGTTTTCGTTACTTTTTGCTAAGCTAACAATACTTTTTACACAAAGATTAACAAGGGTAATTTTTTTCTTATATTAAAAAAGACAGATTATATTGGTACTCATTATCACAAGTACTAAATATGATTTTAACAACTGGATTATGCTTCAAAAATTTAATATTTTTATTTTTTCTGTTAAAAAAAAAAAAAAAAAAAGTCTAGCTGAAAAATCATTTTTGTTGCTTTATCTTTGGTTGTAACGCATTATCGATAATAAAGCCGCATGTTTGAATCCATATTTATTTTCAGTTATTATTCCAGTCTGTCCTGTAAAAAGATAGACTGAGTAAAGTTGAATACAATTAAATTTAAATCTAAATATACGTATAAGACAATTTTCGACCACAAACATATCAATGAAAGCTCTAAAGTTCATTTAGACGATTAGATGTGTAAATAAGCCCAGTTCCTGCAACATTATACAAATCATGTTTAATACGCGACTTAGGTCCACTCCCTTGAAACGCGTCTTAACCGGGTTCGACTGTAGTTCTTGGGGTTGACAATTTGAGTGACAATTCGGAGTCAACAATTTTGGTAAAAATACAACAGATTGGTATTATTAAAATGCTTGAACTAGCACCCAATTTTTGAATACTCTCTTATTCCACTTCATATTTTGATTTTAATTTTTAGATTATTTCCCCAATCAAGAGAAATTTCTTTTACAGCTTGACCAAAATCTTAAAGATCATTGCTGCTATGTGCAAGTTATGTGGCTCCATATTCAAAATCACCATGTGTGTGTTATGACAGATTGCTTTAAATAATCTCCATTTTTCTTTTTTAATGAAAATATTTTATACTAAATATTGAATATTTTTAATCTATTTTAACTTTGAAAAATTCACGTTTTTAAAATTTTTTCTTGAGCAATAGATATGTTCAACACACACTGATTTTCATTCTATACATGTAAACATGACCTGGACCCACTATATCTAATGCTTATTGCTGAAATAAAGTGTTAAAAGTAGAAATTTTATATATCCGATAATTTTAAATATTTAAATTATAACAAAAAAAGAGAATGTCATTAGATTTCTTCTAAAAAAAAAAATAACCAATTGGTTTTTTTGAGAAAAAAACAGTTGGTTTAAACCATGGTTAAAACTAATTGATTTAAACCTTGCCAATTCTGCCTACAACAGAGGAAATTTTCAATGAAAAGATTTTAAACTGTATGATAATGGAGCAAAGGGAAGATGATCGGAATTTTCGAGGGGGGGGGGGGGGATCTAGATGAATAGTTTTGTAAAAGTATTAAAATCTAAGACAAACATAATTTCAAAATTTTCTATAGGTATTTTGCCTTATGAATAAACAAATAATGATAAAAAAAAAGCTTTAAATTGTTTCTAAGCTTAGACCTATTCTTTAGACTTATTAAAAAAAAAAAAAAAAAAAAAATTAAGTACAGCAAATTTGTAAAGTTTTTATCTATAATAAAAGGCATTTAATTTAAAAATGTTTTAATCTTAATTTGCAATGTCATAATTTTCTTTAACTAATTAAATTATTCATTCTTTTATTTAAATAAGCATAACAAATATATTAAATTTTTCTGCAAGTAAAATAAGTAGCCAGTATCTTATTTTCTCATTCTACTTTTTCAATAATAAATTTATAGTAAATTGGAACTAAGCAAGAATGAAAGAATGACATCTACTCAACAACTACTATTATAAAAGAATGCATACTAAGAGAAAAAGGACTTTAATTGGTATAAAAATGTTAAGCTCAGAAAGAGCTGCTTCCGTAGAGGTTGAATCAATGTTTTTATTTTTATTTTTGAACTCTTATACACCAATTAAATTGGATAGGGATTGAAAAAAACAGCAAACATTTTTTTTTTCTTTTTTGTTTAATTTGAAGCACTGAATGCTAATAAATCCCTATTGAGTGGTATTAATGCTGCAATTTAATATTTTTTCCTTTTGGGAAAGATATAAATTTTATTTGTAAATATATTAGATCTCCCGTATTTTAAGTTTATTTCTGGCTGACTATATTTAAATTATTATAGATCTTAATTTTATTATAATAAAAAAAATTGGGATGTAACGAATGATTTAGTTGAAAACCAAATATTCAGTGACCAATTGATAACTTTTAAAGAAGTTTAATTTTGATTGTATAAGATTTTTTTTTTTTTTTCAAATTTAAAAGTAATTGATTTTGTTATATGTATGCTTAAAAATTCTTAATTTTCTTTATTAATCTTTTAACTTCTTGAAGTCAATAAGATGTGGCATTCACAAACCTAATTTACTGAAAGCATAATTTTATTTAATACTTTGTACTTATTCTATCTAAAATAGTAACTAAATTTACTTTTTAGAAATACCTATATTTCTGAAAGTGATTATAAAAGTAAATCCAACAAAATCAATGCTCTACAGCAGAGCTGTCCAGTTCAGTGTGGCTCTGTTACTCTTTGAAGGTTTTCTTAGCATTCTTTTGAAAGTTTATTGTATTTTATCTTTTTTAAAAATAAATTTTTAATGATTCTTTAAAGTCAAAAATATTTGAATTTTTTTATTATATACATGGTACAAATGTTTCTGATCTCTTCCCCCCCCCCCTAAAATTTTCAGAAAGATATTCCCAATGTCGGAGAAATGTAATTCTAAGTTTTGTTTTTCCTGCAAATTATTTTTACATAGAACTTCTGAATCTTAGGGAACTTAGCCTAGACCGCTGTGAGATGTCTAATCAGAGTTTCAGCAGAATGCTGCACTCTGCTACCCTTTGGCTTACAAAATAGGGCCACCCTTGGCATTCATCCAAAAAATTAGCATCCTTCTTACCCTTCAGTTTAAAAAAACCTTTCTCTTTTTTGTTAAAATATTTCTTTGCATAGTAAAGAAAGACTGACTGAATCATGTCCTGAAAAGGGTGCCCTGAGTTTTAAATTTTAAAAATTTAAAGAATACCTTTAAATTTTAGAAGGGGCCCTTAAGAGAAAAATGTCCTTTTCTCACCTGCACCCCGCTCTTTTTAAACCTAACAGGCAGGGCTGGATTTTTGCCGGCAGAAAGTGGTTTCTGCCGTGCCAGTGGCAGTAAGTGGTTATAACCAGTTTTAACTGGCATAAACACATTTTGTGACAGTCTAAAACTTTTTTAATAGTATTAAATTCATTAACTACATTTTATTCAGTATAAATAACAAATGAAATATTCTGGGTAGTTTTAATTAAAAAATAGTTTTGTATTAGAAAAAATGATTAATGTAACAGATAAAATTTTTGTTATATGGTTGTATAATTTTATATGTAAATAATTATTAGAGTATTTTAAAATTTCAGTTTAAAAATCAAATAAACTGTATCCAATACTTATTTTAAATTAAACAATGAAAAGAAACGAAAAATAATCAATACTTACTCAGACTACTTTTCTGTAATTTAACATAATAATAATTTAATAACAGTAAAAAATATCTCTTATAGAAATGTTATAGTTATATGTGGATCTTGTAATTCCATGGATTTAAAAAACATTTTATTTAAATACAGTATTCAAAGGAACAAATCTGACTTTTTTTTTTTTTTAACCACATTTTGCACTTACAAAACTACAAAGGTTCAAAGCAGATTTAATACAGTAATAACCGGCTACCATATGCTAGCTTATTTATTTCATCCTAAGGATATGGGATCAAAATTTACATATGAGCATAAAGAAAAGGCAAGGAAATTGCTTTCTGATATTAATCTCAGTTTTGAGCCATATATAATATAATATCCTTTGAAACAAATAGACTCCTGTCCCTGAAACATATTTCTACAAGGAAGCCCTAGAAAATGTCTTGTCTTCTTTGTGGTGGTCGTCTTTAAAATAGAATACTGGTGAAAATGAGGATTTTTCAAATTTTGCATCCTCAATAATGACATTGCTAACAAGTAATGATAGTCTTGAAAGAATATTTTCAAAACTTTTCTTTCATTCAGAACAAATTAAGAAACAGTCTGTGTTCAGAAAGATTAGCAAAATTTGTCCTATGCTACAGAATTTTCTGTGGAAAAAGTAATAATAGTATATTTAAGTGGCAATTTTGTTCTTTCAATATTGTAAAATAATTGTACAAGATATTTCATTAAATTATTTTTCTGTTATTTATTGCATTTCAGTTATTTACTTATATATTTTCACAAGAATCATAATCTTTAAGATATTGCATTGCATTATTTATTTAAATACTCTGAAAAATACATTTGTTAAAATATCACAGAATTTTTTATAAATTTCTTTTTTTTTTACTTTTAAATAGAAATTCAACTCTAAACAATAATATTAATAGTTAAACTTGTACAGCATCAGACTACCATTATGAAAATTTCTGTTTTTCAAGTGAAAGAAAATTAGTATTATATAAACAAAGTATATTTATATGATCATTTTGAAACTTTTTTGCAACTATGAATAACATTCATAATCTTTAATTTTAATTTTTAACTTAATTGTTTACATATCAAATACATGTGTGAATTATGAATCATTGCACATTAAAGTTCTTATTAATATTATTTCTTAGTTTCTGCCAGTTTTTGCCTTGCCGGTTTTAACCACTCTGGCAGAAACTTGCCAACCCTGCTAACGGGGGGGGGGGGGGGGGGGGGGGGGTTGTTGTTTGGGCAAAAAAGCCGGCCGGCTTTTTTTGGCCTGGCTAGAAGCCAGCAACCCTGCATAGTACATTTAACAGTAAAATTGTCTTCTTGGACTTGCCCCTTGAACGGGGGTCAGCAGAACTTCTTATAAACAAAACAGGTGGGCCGCATTCTTCATTTTTTACTAGTAAAGATGGAAAGCATTTCGAAGCTGGTTACTCTAACAACGAAGTATATGAGCATATGACAGAAGAATAGGAATGACGAACGTTTGGATATTAAATATTTTGGAATCGAATTATTTTATAATCGTTTAATGGTTTTTAATACCTTTGTATTTTCATAAAAATAGATAAAGCTTAAAAAAAAAATTTAGTTTGATAAAAAAAATAACCATCGAAAGACCCCCGCCCCCTGCCTAAAGTGATAACGTTATGTGTATGTACAGCCCCTCAGCAGCTGAAGTGCATCCTTACTGAAAGGTTGGACAGGCCTGTTCTACATAATATTAAAAGATTGAACAACGCATGTTACAGTAATTTTGTAGTTAAAAAAAATCATATTTAATCATTAAATAAAATATCATTAAATTCAATTATGAATTAATGCCTGCTTTTGCTTTGCTTGTAATGATCATGATATGGTTGATTATATATAAATATACAGAAAGAAAAATACCTTTTTGTATAAAAAGTTCCTTTTAATCAAATGTATTGTGCGATTTAAAATGATTCAAGTGTTAGATTTTCTAATCACAAAAGTACTAAAGTAATTCTGCAATATTCATTTAAATATTTTTTTAAGCAGATTAAAAAAATTTTACCTGCTTCTGAATATTTGCTAAATATCAATATTTGACCTAAGAGGCCAAATATTTGCTACATCTATATAAGGTAATGCAGTAATAAGTCATCAGCTATCATAAAAAAAAAGATATTTTTGAGCTAGTAATCTGCCTTTTATGTTGTTATTGCAAGACTAACTACTGGAGTTCTTAACTTTTAATATAATTAATGGATGTAAAAATTCCTTGCTCAAAGTGGAACACCAGCTGATATGAAAAGTAAATATTTTCAGTTAAAAGATCTTAAAATTTTTCTTTGATTTAATTTTTTGAAGTTGGGAGGTGGGAGGAATTATTTTTGAGAATCAGTATGTTGTGAATAAGTCATCAATGTAAGGTGAAAATAAAATGTAAAAGATAAAATTCATTCATAATTATCCAAAAATAGTATCTGTACTTTTTTTTGAAGATGTTTATGCACATTTTACTTTCAAACTTTGTGATGAATGGATGAAATTTAATTTTTTCTATTATAGTTCTGAAAACATTCATATCTTTTCTTCCATTTGTTGCTACTGGTGCCGTAATGTTTTTGTATTTTTTTATGTATACAGTGAGCTCTGTGAAATCCACAGACTTTGGGGCCGAGGGTTTTGTTATAGATTCTTTGTTTACATTTTTTTTTTTTTTTTTTTTTTTTTTTTTTTTTTTTGTCTGACTATAATTTAGGAGCAACTGAACAAAAATTGGAATGGAAAAGAAAAACACAATGCAATATTGGTTTAACATATTTAATAATTAAGTTAAAAAAAATTAAATTATATACAATACAAATTTTACTGATTATTCATTATTTTAAACATTGACACAACACAATGGTAGTTTTGGTTTGTTGTCAATTTTTTCTGTACTCTATGAACACTCATTGCTTCTTGCTCAAAGATAAAATTTTGTTACTTATGGAAATTTAAATATCTATATCCAATTTATATTTAAATATTTATTCATTGGAAAATTGATAAACTGGGGGAGAGAAAAAAGAAAAAAAAAAAAAAACCCAAATTTAGCTTTATTAGTAACTGTTAATGACCATTTTCATTGTTTACATTCCAACATGTAGTATGGATAATTGTGGATTATACATCGGCAGATTTCATAGTTGACTGTATTTTTTATTAAAAATGCAGTTAAAAGAAATATATAATGTAATTTACATCTTGGTGGGGGGAGGGGAGTGGGGATAAATTTTAAGAAAAATATATTTGGACCTTTTTCTTTTTAATTATTTTTGTGCCATTTGTACTGTATTGTTGTACCAAATTTTTGACTATGCAAATATCGGATTTGATTTTGGTATGACTTATCCAATACTAACAAGGGAACCACTTTTGGTGCTCTCGCACCTAGCATTGAGACCTGGTGCATTTTGTAGCCCTATACATATGTTAGAGAACCGATAAAATTTCTGTTAGTCATATTTTATATATTTTTTATACTTTTAATTTTTTATTAATGGATTTTTATTAGTTTATTTCACGCCAAAAGTGAGTTAAATCGCCAAATATGGCATTACACATTTTTCGCCTGCTTTATCCCTGGGGTATTTGTACGGGTATATATTAGAATTAAATCAGATAATTCATTGATAGCATAAGAAACAAGAATTGGGTTTGTTTCTATGCAGACGATAAATGTATGAATAGTAAATATGTTTTTTGTGAAATACAAAATAAGCAAACTATGTATTTTCTTTCGAAGAAAGATTTAATAAAATTTCAAATGTTTAAAATGAAATGTTGTTGTATTAAATGTTGTCTTTTAATATAAGTAATCATAAAGTAAATTAATATTTAATACAATTTAGAAAATTTACTGTGCCTTATAAGGTCGGACATTACAATTTCTATTGAAGTCTAAACCACTGCTGACATACGACAAGCAGCTATGACATTCAACTAGGGTTGCCGGAAACTACTTTTGAAAGAAATGCCAACTTTTCCCCACCAAAATATGTGAATATAATGTTGTAATTTTTCAAAATCAAATTCGTAGGTTCTTGAAGGAATTTTTAAACTTTTTTCAATATTTTGTACTTATTATTGACTAATTTGCATTTTTAAATGTTTTTCTTTAAAAAAAATTCTGTTAACAGTCTGATAAGTGGTTTCGAAAATAGCATTTTCACAAAGTTATGCTGCTATAAAATCAAAAAATGATTGTTCTCAAACTTCCTAATATAGGACTTTAAAATGCACTAGGTCTCCGATAGGTGCAAGCGGCACCAAAAGTGGTTCCCTTGTAAGTAATTGCTAAGTTTTACTGTATTAACATATTTTAGAATTATTTTAAATATATTTTATTAAACTCTGTTTTAACTGAAATTATTGTTAACAGGTAAAAATGTTGAAGTTTATGAGAGGGAAAGGTCATCACCTTAGTGCTGACCGACTGAAATTACATAAAGAACTCTTCTCATTTTCAAAGGTTAGTTTTTTGTTTATCCAAGACTCTATACAGTTAATTATTTTTCTTATGTGTAATATGTACATTTTATCTATATCTTAAATGTAAAATATTTTGAAAATAATATGAAGCGCTCAGATGATAAAGGCAGTAAGGGACACAATCATCATCATTTTGAGAAAATGAACTGTAAAGTTCCAAGTATCTGTTTGTGTTTGTCAAATGCCTCCTTTACCAATTAAAATCTGAGTATTAGGTTTTTTTCAAATAATAATTTAATGATGGTAGAGGATCATTGATTATCTTCATGTGATTAACAAAAAAATTTTTGTCTGTCACATACCATTTTTATCACCTTAGCTCTTCATCTGCCAAAACGATTTTCCTCATCTTCATTTCACAATGCTACCCAAAGTTCATTTTCTTTGCAACAAAAGTCCATTTAACCAAGTATTGTGAAGTAGTGTTAATTTTGTTAAAATAAGTTGCTGGGTGCCTAGTATACACCAGACAGTTTACACATGAATTTTATTTTGTTTAAATTTTTGATTGGATCAGTTGATTTGAATCAGCAATTAAATTGTAAAAAGCATAGTTTTTATCTGACATAAAAGCAATTTCATTTAAAAATATTTAAAACTAATGTAATTTGCAGTGGCATAATTTCTTTTAAGTAATCAAATTCTACTTTTTCAATAATAAATTTATAGCGAATATTGGAGCTAAAGAATTAAATGGCATTATGAAGACATAAAGAATGAATTATAGTTTTAGTAACTAAAGCAAAAAAATGTATCATATTTTCCTAATTAATGAGTTAATTGTTTAATAATTAATTTTAAGTAGCATTAACATTTATTAAAATTATTAATAACAATTGTTAAACATCACTAGTATTTAAGTTTTACATAATTATTACAAAATATTAATGTAAACATTATTGTATGATAGTATGGATTCTTAGGTGTTTCAACATTCAAATAAGGATTTATTAAAAAAATTAATGTAGTTTAGAATTAAAAAAAAAAAAAAAGAGGGTTAAAAACATCACAACTTTTTGAAGCTGTATAATAAAAAGTAGATTTGTGAAAATATTTGTCCTCTATCAAGACTTTTCTCAAATCCAAAGGAGCTACTTTCTGACACATTTCCTAAATATTCATTTCTTTTCGGAAACTCATAAGATTGGCAGGTGTTCTTATTCAGAAACCATGTAATCGCATGGCGTTATCCATTTTTTTTTTTTTTTAAATAAAGAAAATCTTTCTTTGTCTTTGAGAAAATACTCTCAACAGTCAGATAATATAGACGAAAATGCGAACGCCGTTCACAGAAAATTTTCAAAGTTTGCAGACAGTTTTGATGTTTTTTTTTTTACAAGTGTCTTTATTTAAAAAAAAAATTAACAAGACCCCAGGCGGAGAATCGGTGTAACGCACATTGCAGACTACTGACAAGGTCTGTAGACTATTTTTCAACAGGAGAAAAAAAAAAAAAATTGCTAGAAAGTATTTGCCATGTACCATAGTACAGTATTTTTTGGAAGAAGTGCTGCGGCTTATACGAGTCAAAAACTTAAATATTGTAAGTGCAGTGCTTATGCCGGAACGGCAGGTACAATTCCTTCTATTTTCCCCCCCTCCTCCCAGGGCCGTTAGCAGAAACAGTGCAGCACCGACGCGGGTGCTGCAGATTATGTTAGGCAGATTAATTTAACAGATTAAAATAAATTTTGTGTTAAAAAATAAATGTTGATCTCTTTTTAAATAAAGTTTATTTGGTTGGAAATTTTAGCGAATGTTTATGTGCTTGTATATAACTTTTCATTTTTGCTGTTGCCGGCAATATAGGACTCGGGAGCAGCGCAGCGTTTTTTTGCAGAAAATTTTAAAGACATTATTTGAGTTCGCAGACAGTTTTACATTTTTATCTAAGTCTGACTCTCAAAGTGAGCATTTTGAATAGAATTTTCGGAAGCGGCAGCACTGGAAAGGAGAAAAGCCTGCAGATTTGTTACAAGAATATCTTATATCTCGACAAGTAATTTATTTATCAAAAATGGAAAACGCTGTTAGATTCCAAATCCCTTCAATAGCCAAGCTTGTCAATTTTATGCTGTTAACAGTTAAATTTTTTTTTTTTTTTAATGAATCTCTATTTCTTCTATGTAAATGTTTCAGTCATCATTAATATTGTTAATCCATATTCTATGAGTTGAATTGTTAAAAATCTGAAAAATGCTATACAGTAAAATCTTCTAATACTCAATTACATAAAAAAGAAAAAAAAAGTGTTATAGACAAGTTCCCTTCTTAGCAAATGTAAATGCATTATATATTCTTTTCTTATGTATTAGTATATTAATTTTGCATAGATCAACATCAACACATTTTTCAGTTTAAAACAGGATTCCGTCATAGGCAGGTTCCTTTTCACACGTTTACTATATTTTAATTAGCATAGAAATTTACTATTCTTTAAAAAGAATAAATGTTAATGTTTAATTGTAGAATAACGGCGATTCAAAAATGTATGCATATTTTGCAAAAATCTTTGGGCCAGTCCTAATTTTACTGGCCTTTGAACGGACAGGTCACACAGAGACAACGATTTTCATACGGGCTGGCTCAAAACTAGGACTGAAAATTTTGGGCCATGAAGACTAGAAAAGAAACCAGTGCCGGCTCTGTATAGAAAAAATAAGTTAGGCCCGGCCAGGGTTGTTCGGTTTAAACCACGCTGGTTTAAACCAAATGTTGTTTTTTTTTTTTTTTTTTTTTTTTTTTTTTTAAACATGCTGTTTTTTTTCATCTGGTTTATTTCACTTTTTTCCTAATGTTTTAATTTATTTTACACATTATTGAAAAATGCAAAACCTAAGTTATGCAGAAGCTACAAGCAAAGTTTTAGAAAAATGAATGAATAAATTTGTAAAGTGACAAACATTTTTAATCAAACTTTTCTTATAAGCTTTAAATCTACATGGCAGACCAATTTTTCTAAAATTAGCTGGGAAGAAAAAAACAAATACCGTATATACTCGCGTATAAGTCGACCCCCTAACTTTCGAATGCAAATTCTGGAAAAAATCAAATCCGCGTATAAGTCGACCCCCTAGCTTTTTACTTCAATTTTGCACAAAATCAAATCAGATTTCACTTGCCAATGCGAAAAGGTAGTAAGTAAACTAAAACAAATCATGGAAATTTTTTTAAATGATAAATTATTGTTATTTGTATATTTTATGTATTTTTTTATTCATACACATAAAAAGCCACAATTTTGCAGTATTAGATGTTTTTGGTTTTTCTTTTTTAACTGACTCGCGTATAAGTCGACCCCCCAAATTTGCTTACCGAAAATTGTCAGAAATTCCTCAACTTATACGCGAGTATATACGGTAGTTAGTTTTCTTTCGTTACAGAAATTGTCATATAACTAGTGTGAAGCAGTCTGTGAGACCGCTCCAATGGAAGATTAATAAAAGGCATGATTAACTCATACAGGGCTTGAATTTCAGGGCGGGATTCGTGCCGAAAATTTTGAAATCCCGTCCAAAAGAATATCGTGGGCAGGAGGCTCCCGTCCAAAAAAATCTTACCATTTTCCTGAAAATTTTGCCTTTTGAAATTACGATCAACTTTCGCGAACGCCTTGCAAATTTCCCGATATTTTCGCGCAGCCGATTGACACATTTTACGCTTTTTAGGTGCGTTCGTAATTATATAAATACGTAGCACCTATAGTCGTCGTTCAGTCCGTCTGTCCGTCCGCATATAACAGAGCAAAAACTACCCGACCGAATGATCTGAAATTTTTAATATATAATTGCTGCAAAATTTTGTCAAGCCATTTCCAATCTTATGAAAATCGGATGTATAGTTTAATTACAGGGACAGTCAAAAGTTTTTCTTTACATTACGGCCAATGGGAAAAATTATTGCAAGTGAATTTTAATGATGTTACAGACTTCCGAATGGTCTGAAATTTTTAATATATAATTGCTGCAAAGTTTTGTCGAGCCATTTCCAATTTTATGAAAATCGGATGTATAGTTTAATTACAGGGACGCCCAAAAGTTTTCCGTTACATTATGGCCAATGGGAAAAAATTATAGCAAATGCATTTTAATGATTTTACAGCCTTCCGAATGGTCTGAAATTTTTAATATATAATTGTTGCAAAATTTTGTTGAGCCATTTCCAATTTTATGAAAATCGGATGTATAGTTTAATTACAGGGACACCCAAAAGTTTTCCGTTACATTATGGCCAATGGGAAAAAATTATTGCAAATGCATTTTAATGATTTTACAGCCTTCCGAATGGTCTGAAATTTTAAATATAATTGCTGCAAAATTTTGTCGAGCCATTTCAAATTTTATGAAAATCGAATGTATAGTTTAATTACAGGGACAGTCAAAAGTTTTCCGTTACATTACGGGGAATGGAGAAAAAATTATTGTAAGTGCATTTTAATGATGTTACAGACTATGCACTTATGAAGCGCAAAAAAATATACATTCAGTACAATGTGGGGTGCAAAAAATAATTATAAAACTAGTTATAGTACGAACGCACCTCATTTGCCACGTTTGACGAGCAATTTCCAACTTGTTTTTACTGCGAAAGATTTTTGAAATTCACGAATTTTTCACGCTACCGATAGACAATTTTTTTTTTTCTCGATCGGTAGACAAGTTTCCACGACCAATTGGCGAATTCAAGGGTGATTCTGTTCCGAAAATTTAAGGCATTAGGTTCCGAAAATTATGAAAAATCGGTCATCAGTTCAACAGGAAAATATCGTGAATTTCGACAAATGATCGCCGAATAAAACGATTTCGTCAAACTTTTGAGGAAAAAATCGACAATTTTGTCCCAAAAGATTGCTAATAAAACACAAATTTTGTCAAAAGATCGCGGAAGAACGTCAGTTTCGTCAAATCGCAAAAAACTCTAAATTCAGCAAGGGATCGCAAAAAAAAACGCAAATTACATTTGTTAATTATAGTAAATTATCGTAAATTTCGGCAAAGGAACGCGGAAAACGGTAAAGGATCGCGAAAAAAAGCGAATTTCGTCAAAGGATCGCAAAAAAATGCAAACTTTTTCAAAGAATCTAAAAAAATGCGAATTTTGTCAAAGGATCGTGGAAAAAACGCACGTTTCGTCAAAAGATTGAGGGGGGAAATGTGAATTTCGACAAAGGATCGCAAAGAAAAAAAATGCGCATTTCATTAAAGGATCGCAAATTTCCTGAAAAGATCGCGAAGAAAAACCCGCAAATTTCCTGAAAAGATCGCGAAAAAAAACCCGCAAATTTCCTGAAAAGATCGCGAAAAAAACCCGCAAATTTCCTGAAAAGATCGCGAAAAAAAACCCGCAAATTTCCTGAAAAGATCGCGAAAAAAAACCCGCAAATTTCCTGAAAAGATCGCGAAAAAAAACCCCGCAAATTTCCTGAAAGATCGCGAAAAAAACCCCGCAAATTTCCTGAAAAGATCGCGAAAAAAACCCCGCAAATTTCCTGAAAAGATCGCGAAAAAAACCCGCAAATTTCCTTGAAAGATCGCGAAAAAAACCCGCAAATTTCCTTGAAAGATCGCGAAAAAAAACCCCGCAAATTTCCTTGAAAGATCGCGAAAAAAACCCCGCAAATTTCCTTGAAAGATCGCGAAAAAAACCCCGCAAATTTCCTTGAAAGATCGCGAAAAAAAACCCGCAAATTTCCTTGAAAGATCGCGAAAAAAAACCCGCAAATTTCCTTGAAAGATCGCGAAAAAAACCCGCAAATTTCCTTGAAAGATCGCGAAAAAAACCCGCAAATTTCCTTGAAAGATCGCGAAAAAAACCCGCAAATTTCCTGGAAAGATCGCGAAAAAAACCCCGCAAATTTCCCGAAAAGATCGCGAAAAAAACCCCGCAAATTTCCCGAAAAGATCGCGAAAAAAACCCCGCAAATTTCCCGAAAAGATCGCGAAAAAAACCCCGCAAATTTCCCGAAAAGATCGCGAAAAAAACCCCGCAAATTTCCCGAAAAGATCGCGAAAAAAACCCCGCAAATTTCCCGAAAAGATCGCGAAAAAAACCCCGCAAATTTCCCGAAAAGATCGCGAAAAAAACCCCGCAAATTTCCCGAAAAGATCGCGAAAAAAACCCCGCAAATTTCCCGAAAAGATCGCGAAAAAAACCCCGCAAATTTCCCGAAAAGATCGCGAAAAAAACTCCGCAAATTTCCCGAAAAGATCGCGAAAAAAACTCCGCAAATTTCCCGAAAAGATCGCGAAAAAAACTCCGCAAATTTCCCGAAAAGATCGCGAAAAAAACTCCGCAAATTTCCCGAAAAGATCGCGAAAAAAACTCCGCAAATTTCCCGAAAAGATCGCGAAAAAAACTCCGCAAATTTCCCGAAAAGATCGCGAAAAAAACTCCGCAAATTTCCCGAAAAGATCGCGAAAAAAACTCCGCAAATTTCCCGAAAAGATCGCGAAAAAAACTCCGCAAATTTCCCGAAAAGATCGCGAAAAAAACTCCGCAAATTTCCCGAAAAGATCGCGAAAAAAACTCCGCAAATTTCCCGAAAAGATCGCGAAAAAAACTCCGCAAATTTCCCGAAAAGATCGCGAAAAAAACTCCGCAAATTTCCCGAAAAGATCGCGAAAAAAACTCCGCAAATTTCCCGAAAAGATCGCGAAAAAAACTCCGCAAATTTCCCGAAAAGATCGCGAAAAAAACTCCGCAAATTTCCCGAAAAGATCGCGAAAAAAACTCCGCAAATTTCCCGAAAAGATCGCGAAAAAAACTCCGCAAATTTCCCGAAAAGATCGCGAAAAAAACTCCGCAAATTTCCCGAAAAGATCGCGAAAAAAACTCCGCAAATTTCCCGAAAAGATCGCGAAAAAAACTCCGCAAATTTCCCGAAAAGATCGCGAAAAAAACTCCGCAAATTTCCCGAAAAGATCGCGAAAAAAACTCCGCAAATTTCCCGAAAAGATCGCGAAAAAAACTCCGCAAATTTCCCGAAAAGATCGCGAAAAAAACTCCGCAAATTTCCCGAAAAGATCGCGAAAAAAACTCCGCAAATTTCCCGAAAAGATCGCGAAAAAAACTCCGCAAATTTCCCGAAAAGATCGCGAAAAAAACTCCGCAAATTTCCCGAAAAGATCGCGAAAAAAACTCCGCAAATTTCCCGAAAAGATCGCGAAAAAAACTCCGCAAATTTCCCGAAAAGATCGCGAAAAAAACTCCGCAAATTTCCCGAAAAGATCGCGAAAAAAACTCCGCAAATTTCCCGAAAAGATCGCGAAAAAAACTCCGCAAATTTCCCGAAAAGATCGCGAAAAAAACTCCGCAAATTTCCCGAAAAGATCGCGAAAAAAACTCCGCAAATTTCCCGAAAAGATCGCGAAAAAAACTCCGCAAATTTCCCGAAAAGATCGCGAAAAAAACTCCGCAAATTTCCCGAAAAGATCGCGAAAAAAACTCCGCAAATTTCCCGAAAAGATCGCGAAAAAAACTCCGCAAATTTCCCGAAAAGATCGCGAAAAAAACTCCGCAAATTTCCCGAAAAGATCGCGAAAAAAACTCCGCAAATTTCCCGAAAAGATCGCGAAAAAAACTCCGCAAATTTCCCGAAAAGATCGCGAAAAAAACTCCGCAAATTTCCCGAAAAGATCGCGAAAAAAACTCCGCAAATTTCCCGAAAAGATCGCGAAAAAAACTCCGCAAATTTCCCGAAAAGATCGCGAAAAAAACTCCGCAAATTTCCCGAAAAGATCGCGAAAAAAACTCCGCAAATTTCCCGAAAAGATCGCGAAAAAAACTCCGCAAATTTCCCGAAAAGATCGCGAAAAAAACTCCGCAAATTTCCCGAAAAGATCGCGAAAAAAACTCCGCAAATTTCCCGAAAAGATCGCGAAAAAAACTCCGCAAATTTCCCGAAAAGATCGCGAAAAAAACTCCGCAAATTTCCCGAAAAGATCGCGAAAAAAACTCCGCAAATTTCCCGAAAAGATCGCGAAAAAAACTCCGCAAATTTCCCGAAAAGATCGCGAAAAAAACTCCGCAAATTTCCCGAAAAGATCGCGAAAAAAACTCCGCAAATTTCCCGAAAAGATCGCGAAAAAAACTCCGCAAATTTCCCGAAAAGATCGCGAAAAAAACTCCGCAAATTTCCCGAAAAGATCGCGAAAAAAACTCCGCAAATTTCCCGAAAAGATCGCGAAAAAAACTCCGCAAATTTCCCGAAAAGATCGCGAAAAAAACTCCGCAAATTTCCCGAAAAGATCGCGAAAAAAACTCCGCAAATTTCCCGAAAAGATCGCGAAAAAAACTCCGCAAATTTCCCGAAAAGATCGCGAAAAAAACTCCGCAAATTTCCCGAAAAGATCGCGAAAAAAACTCCGCAAATTTCCCGAAAAGATCGCGAAAAAAACTCCGCAAATTTCCCGAAAAGATCGCGAAAAAAACTCCGCAAATTTCCCGAAAAGATCGCGAAAAAAACTCCGCAAATTTCCCGAAAAGATCGCGAAAAAAACTCCGCAAATTTCCCGAAAAGATCGCGAAAAAACGCGATTTTCGTCAAAGGGCTGCAGTAAAAAAATAAGTTAAAAATAAGTTAATAAGTTCTCGTGCAGTAGAAGAAATGAATCATTATCCATTCCAAACTTATGACTTTGAACAAGCATTCAAATTTTAAACAAAGAAAATACCAGGGGTCGGGTTTTGACTATAATTCCATTAAGGATATAATAAAACAATTTTGTTCAGAAATGGATATTGATGATTCCATCTCTGGATATACATTGTTCATGCAAGTAGTTAAAATTGAAGGCATATCGGATGTTGCAAAGTTTTCTGAAATTTTTTTAAGTGAGCATAACCATACGTTTCTGATAACTTCCAAAGTTATAAATGTTCTGCTTGTGCTGTCTATCACAAGTTTACTTTGTGAAAGAAGATTCAGGGCCCAAAATGGAATAAAATCTAAATTAAGATTCATTTAACAACCCAATTTTTAAGGACCATGATATATTTGGTTGATATTTGAAAAATAGAATATATAAAAACTCTTACTTTTTTAAATGAAAAAAACATTTTGCATAATTATTCTGAGTGGTGGATTTAAATTGCCTCAATGGTATTTTGTCATGTCTGTATTAATACAGGCATGACAAAATAATTAATGTAAATCTTTAAATAGCACATAAAATAACAGTGGGTTTTAGATTTTTTTTCACCCTCCCAAATAGCTCAACTCCCCTCCATTTATAAATGTTGGTAGGGAGATTCCCCTCCTAGGAAAAATTGAATTTCAAGCCCTGCTCATAGGATGGTGTTTTTGCACTAAACTTTTTGTACAGGACTCTTATTAGAGATGCAACGAATATTCGGCCGAAGCCGAATATTCGGCCCATTCGGCCTGTCTGCCGAATATTCGGCTTCGGCCGAATATCAAGTCCATTATTCGGCCTTGGCCGAATACTAATACTGTAATAAATGTTTTTATATTTACACAATATAACTTTTTAATTTGACAATTTATATTCATCATGTATAATGAAAATTTTATTTGAAATTAACAATCACTTTTTATCCCATTAACTTTTATACCTCGAATGGGCTTTATCTACCCATTTTTATGTAACAGGCTAATTTAGGAATCATGCTAAAAAAATTTTTTGCTGTATCAGTAAGTACAAAAAGTAGGGGAGAGGGTGGCACATGTGAACAATTTTTACATTTTTGACTATTTCTCAAAATTGTTATGAGCTATTGAACCAAAATGTGATTTATATGAATATTTAGAATTTGTTTGTTCTTTTGGTGAAACTTTTGGATACATTTATCAAGAATTTCTAACTTATATCATTCTAAAAATTGTCTAAATTTGTTCACATGTGCCCCGATGGAGGGGTAGTTGTGAACATAGCTGGGGTACAAGTGAACACATGCGTAAATAAGACAAATATAATTTTTTGTGAATAAAAACTGTGATAAAAACTAATTAGATGTCTTTTTTCTAGTTGCGTGAATAAATCAATAAATGTTTCAACATAGATACAAGAATTTATTTGCAAAATTGTACACTAATATGCCTACTCCTTTTGAGTCACTTTTAATTGTTATCTAACTTCCAGTAAATTAAAACTGTGAAACAATCCTAAAAACATTTAATATATCTCAATGTTTGACAAGAATAATTAAATTTTAAACTAAAAAAAAAAAAAAAAAATGCATTCACAGACTTAAAAAATACACTTGTGAACTGTTCACATCTGCTCCCATATGTTCTGTTCACAAGTGCCTCATCTACCAACTTCAGCCTCACTTATAAAAAAAAATATATTTTTAATTGAAATAAGGAAACAAAACTTTTTGTAAACTTACCTAATTGATGTCACTATAAAATGCAATGCTGATATTCTTCTTTAAAAAATGTCTTGAATGAATTTTTACTTCAATAACTTAGAATATTTTTTTACTTCACACCTTCTAAAACAAACAAATTAAAACTACCAGAAATCAAAATGGCCCATTGTTCTGAAAATTCAGCCAAAAGAGGGTACTAGTGCTACCATCAATTGGTAATTTTTTGAATTTTTGTATTTCAAATTAACTGAGTAAAATATGTACTGTTCACATGTGCCCCTTGTTCACATGTGCCCCCCCTCTCCCCTATCTGTAATAAAGGTAACATAATCTGTTAAAATTAATCAATAGCGCCAAAACACTGTATTAAACACTAGTGTCATGAAGGAAATTTTCACCTTGTTATTAATAAACTTTATAACATACAAACATACTTATAACTTACTTAAAAGGTGACATGAACATATCTCATAGATCTCAGGGTTGCGTTAAATAATATTTTTTATTTGTTTATGTCACCTTTTAAGTAGTTTGAACTACACACTTTGAACTAATTTCTTCTTAGGAATTTTTAACTCATCAATTTTTATATCAGTTAATCTTGAACATGCTAATGGCGAATGATTAAAATGTGTAAACGATTATTTTACCTACAACAATGAAATCATTTATTGATCTTTGGTAATGTTAGAGCATCAGATACTGTTAAATGTAATGAGTGTAATTTGCTTTTCCTTACAGATATTTCCTTCCTCTGAATCTGAAAACATTCACTATACACTTCTTAACCCTCCGACTGTCTTGGAAAAGGGCAAAATTGTAATGTTGTTTTCGCTGCATTTTGTTTTAAATGCTAAAAAAAAATGATTCTTTGAACATTTTATAAAAAAAAAACTTAATAACGAATATGAATGCAATCCTTGGAAGTATTAATCTGTGTTCAATGTATTAAAAATACATTAAATCAATAGAATTATATTAGTTTAAATAGTGCTTGTATTGCAGTGAAACCTGGAGCTTAGTGAACGTATTAACACGGTCTTGTCAGTGAGGGGGTTAATAGTGCTATCTGCTGACACCAAGGAAAAAAAAAATAATGATAATAATAATGATGAAAAAAATTTTGGTTATTGTGAGCTTTATAGAGTCTACAATGATCTCTTTCCACCATTTTAGAGGATATTCCTTTCATCCTTTCTATCAGTGGTTTTTCTCAAGATATTAAGATTTCTTATTTTTTATTTTATTTCATTTGAAAGCTGAAACTTATGTTTCCTAGTACTTTTAAAATTTTGTCATTATTTTAAAATGTAACAACAACACACATAATATCTATTAAAATGTAACTAGACAGTACCTGATGAGGAACTTTTGCTAAGAATTTCTTTTTTTTGGCTGAATTATATTATTGAGGCAATTTTTAGGCCGAATGTAGCCGAATATTTTTTCAGAGTAAAATAATGCTTTCAAAAATTAAAAATTTGTATATAAATAATTTTTTAAAAGAAAACAATACATTTTAATTGTGAAATATACAAGAATTGTGCATGTAGTGCATATTATATTTTGTTTTCAGGCAAAAATAAGTTTATTATTCGGCGGCCGAATAGGCCGAATATTCGGCTGTAACTTGGCCGAATATTCGGTATTCGGTTATTCGGCCAAACCACTATTCGTTGCATCACTAACTCTTATAATTAAAATTCACATATTCAAAAGTCTTTGGTGATAGTACTAAAGTTCCAAATGGAACAAAATTTTGGTAGTGTTTGTAGTTAAACTGAAAATTGCAAGTTAAACTATAAAAATTGAAAAAAGCCGCGGTCTGAGAGACCGGTAACATGAGTTAAAGGTTAAGATTTAGTAAGGATTACATTATGCCTCAATGATGACATAATCATAATTCATAAGTAATTCTCTCCATTGGTTACTCTTTGTTCTGTATGCTAATTAATGATTGGCTGCAGTTTTTTTCTGTGGTGTCATGGCTATTGGGTATAGTAAGCCTTTGTTTTTCTTGCATTTCTACATTGGGATTGGGGTTTTGCATTATGATTTTGTTCTGTTACCAGCAGGGTTGACACAGTTTAAATCAATTGATTAACCAACTAGTTTTTTAGAAAAAATCTAATAATATTTTCTCATTTTTTTAATTTAAGTGTTTCAAATTATTGGATATAATTTCTACTTTTGTCTTATCCCAACAGTGACCATGAGACATAGTGAGTTTAGGCTATATTTGTATGCATGTAGAATGCTAATTGCATGTGTTGATGAACATATCCGAAGCTCTAATGAGAAAATTTAAAACATGTGAATTTAGCAAAGATAAAATAGATTAAAAATATTTTTCTTTGAGAAAATGCAGATTTACAATTAATAACATAAAATGATCATTAAGATTTCAGTCAAGCTATAAATGAAAATCTTCTTGATTGGGGAGATTATCTTTTAAGGCTGTTATCGACTGCTCTACTCAACAAGTGCAAAATACTTTGACACATTTATAAATTCATTTTTTAATGGAAAGATATAAAATCAGGAGGCCTGACTATGGAAGCGATTTGGAATCGAAGACTGTGTTTTCCATTTTTGATAAATAAATTACCTGTTGAGTTTAAGCAATTTTGATCACGTGACAAAGATGTTTTTAATCTTCCTTGCAGGGTTGGAAAAAAAACGGAGTTTTTTTTGTAAAAAACCAAAAAAACTGGTTTATTTGGTTTAAACCAGGTTTTTTTGGTTTAAACCGGGTTTTTAAAATATAATTTCCTATTGCATACGGATGCATATCTGGTGATAAAATAAACATTTTTGGATATTATATAAGTAATATAACTTTTGAAAATATTTAAATTAAATAATTAGTCAATTATATAGAAAATTGAAATCATTTCTAATTTAAACATTATTAGTAACAGCAATGTCTTATGTTCAAAGTACACTAGTAAACTGCTCTACACAGTGAAACATTGATACCTTGAAAATCGTATAAAGAATCCTTTGATTAATAATATAATAATCAATCAATAAACATTTGATGCAGCTTCATGAATATATTATTCTGTGGTTGTTATTATTTTTTAAATATCCAAATACTTCTGGTTATTTTGTTTTCTGAGTGATAACTCCAAGTGTCCAAGGCAACATTTTTGGCCATTAGATTCAGCAACTAACAGAAAAGATTGATTGGTATTATTGAAATTTTATAACTAGCACTCAATTTTTACAAGCTGTGTTATTCAATTAATATCTTAAGTTACTCTTTTAAATTCTTTAAGGATAATCTTCCCCAGGGTTGGCAGGTTTTTGACACATATCAGTTTTTGACAGTTTAAACTGCGGTTTAAACTGTCATGTCAAAAATCTCGTAAAAAACCTCAAATACTTAGTGATCTATAAAATTTCACATTAAATGTCACACATTAGATTAGATGTAATATTTAAAATTCACTATTACTGTAATTGTATAATTAGTATATATAGTATTAGTAATAATTACAGGGTTGGCAGGTTTTTGACATGTCAGTTTATGTCGGGTTTAAACCATGGTTTAAACCGTCATGTCAGAAACCTCAAATACTAAATTGATCTGTAAAAATTCAAATTAAATGTCGCACATGACAACATTACATGTAATATTTTAAATTCACTCTTACTGTATATCAGTAATTAGTATATAGTAAAGTATTATTGTTAAGTACAACTTTTTAACAGGGTAATTTTTTTTGTAAAATTGTGGTTTTCTAAAAAGTAGACATTAAGCTCACCTGAGCTGTACATTTTTTCGCTTACTTAAAATCATTTTAATTTTGCTTACTTTTGAGAGCTTAAAGCATTAGCTAGCTTTTTTTATGAGGAAAGAAAAACTTGGAAAAGTGTAGATTTTCTTGTATATATAACAAGATAATGTGCATCAATGTTATTCTAGTCTAGGCAATAACCATTCCATTCAAAATTGAAATTGGATTATTAATTTTAAACATTTACAAAATAAGAGAAGTAATTAAAAAAAAAAAAAAAAAAAAAAAAAGCTTAAAGTCAAATCTTTTTAAAACACTCTTTCTTTCAATATATAAAAATGTTTTCGATTTTAAAACTGAACAAAATTGGCTCGGTCATCTAAAAGAAAATTCCTGTTAGCCCATATTGAAAAAGTGCATAATAGAAGGGATCAAATCATGAAACCATACCATTGTTTGGCTTACACTTTGCATCCCAACCATCAGGGGCAAGGGTTGACTGCTGTATCAGTTGATTCAGCTCACGCTTGAGCTACGGAGAGAGTTTATGGATGTTTACCCATACTGTTTGTGTATGAAGCTAAAGAATCCCCTTTCCAGTCTTCTTATTTCACTGCTATAGGGAGGACTCCATTGTTTGGTGGAAAGATATCACTAAATGCAACAGCTTTTTGAGCCTGCTTCAAAACTTGCTCATCTAGCAATGCTTTTGCTATCAAGTCCTACTAGCTCAGCATCAATTAAGAGACAGACTATTTTCTAACGCTTCATACACTCTAAACTCAAAAATCTTTTGGGTGTAAATAAATGTGCTAAACAAGTGGTGTGCTGCAGCATGCTGCGGGGTAAAATTGATTCGGATTATTTAATTGTACAAAATTATTTTCTTCTGGTTGAAAAATCCCAAAAAAAAAAAAAAAAAAAAAAAAAATTATTGCAAATATTTTTTTTTAATTATTAAATTTCAATAAAAGATCACATAAATGACTTATTTAATGTTTATCTATTGTTAAAATGTTTTAGCGTGTTACATGTATTTGGCAATTTTCGACGGTTTAAACCAGTTTATGACAGTTTAAACCAGTTTTTGACGCTTGTCATGTCAAAAACCCAACCCTGATCTTCCCCAATCCCAATCCAGAAAATTTTCTTTTACAACTTAACCAAAATCTTAAAGATCATTGTATTTTGTTATTAACTACTGTAAATAATCTGCATTTTTTAAATGAAAATATTTTATGCTAAATATTGAATATTATTTATCTATTTTATCTTTTCTAATTTCACATGTTGTAAGAAAAATCTTTAGGGTACCAGATATGTTCATCAGCACATGCTAATTTTCATTCTACATGCATAGAAACATGACCTAGGCTCATTATGTCTCATGTTGACTGCTGAGATGAAGTGTTAAAAGTAGAAATTACTTCTATCTATAATTTAAAACAATTAAATTACAAAAAAAAAAAAAAAAAGAAAATATTATATTAGATTTTTTCTAAAAAAAACCAATTGGTTTAAACCTTGGTTAAAACCACTTGGTTTAAACCGTGCCAACTCTGCTTCCTTGAGTGGTTATCCTTCTTTCGCGCGGAAATTTGGTATAAAATGCCCACTACTTTGACAATATTTTCTGAAAAATCTATTGCATTTGGGGGGGGGGGGGGGAAGGGAAATGGAAAACACAGTTCCATTACATAGTTTCTGAACAACAGTATCTGCTAGTTTCATGCATTTCCGAACAAAAATAAATTAAAATTTATGTCATAAAGTTGCCCTTTCGGATTTGAGAACAGCTTTAAGAATAAAAAAGAAACTCAAGATATGAAATTGAATAAGAGGACATTGAAAAATTGTGTGCTAGCGAAGCACCTGTTTACCTTTAACTAAAATATGCAATAAGATATATTTAAATCGTCTATTGCATAATCAAATCCACTATTTAGATCTGACAAAAAAAAAAAAAGTGGGGGAAAATCGAGATAAGGTTCGCTTGAGATATAATAGAAAAAATTCTCATAAAAATGCCTAAAAAGATATTAATTTTTAGTTTAGACATTTAAAAGTAATGTGTATTATAACATAGCTTAGAATAAAAGCCTGTGTATTAAGTCTGATGACTGTTTAAATGTTTTAGTGGATGACAACTTTTATAAATTTACTTTCCATTTTAAGATAATGTTTTCAGTAGTCTAAAAAGCTGGTAAATAGGTATTTCTGTTTAATTGTTGGCTTTTTTTTTTACCTGGCAGTTTCTCAGAAGTGTCAAATGACAATACACAATACTTCTTGAAACGTGTAAAGACTCTACTGCTAAATTCAAATCATTCCAGTAATTCTTTATAAAAACTTTACTTTCAATAAAAGATAATTGTTCAGGTAGTGTTCTAACAGAAAAATCAAATACCTCAGATTGCAAATATTTCAAAGAAATTACTTTGAATAGCCATGGGAAAGTATATTTATGAAACTACACCATATATTTATTTATAGTACTAGTAATCAAGAGATTGTTTATTAAGATTTTCGAGGTATCAATGTTTCACTATGTGAAGCATTTTATTCATGGAACATAATAGCTTTTACTAAAAATGTTTAAATTCTAAATGATTTCAATTTTCTACACAATTGATTGTAATTATTTAATTTAAATTATTTTTAAATGAAGTTATATTACTTATATATCCAACAACAGCGGCGCCAACTTATATGGACCCATGGGGCATGAGCCCACCCAATAATTTGCTCTTAACCCACCTGATTTCCATTATTCTATTTTGTTACTTGTTTATTTTTTAACAACGCTGGAAAAATTATTCTTTCACTGAAAATCATTTTGTTTGAAAACTCAGTGAGGATAGTAGTAAGAGGCATACAAGGCCCTAACTCAAATAATCCAGTTAAAATATTACTGACTCTATATGATAGAGATGGTAATGATTGGTTACAATGTATAGATGTACTCCGCAAAGAAATTCTCTGTGAATACATTCAGATTCATCCTCTTTTTTTATGTGTTAGTCTAACTTTATAGTCTAAATTAACAAATAAATGCATACAAAAGTAGTAATACTAGGCTGTTTTCAAATAAAAATTGGCTATTTTGACACATTTCCGAATTCATTTTTCATCCTAAATGCACGAAAATCTCAGGTGTTCAGAAAACAAATTAAATAGTTTCCTTTTTTGTATAAGATTAAATGATTTTTCAGAACATGCTGTCAGAGACTTTTAAACTGATTTTTGACATGCATCATATTTTAGTCGTTTTAGTTTGTAGTCGTATTCATAGTATAATAGTAAATATTAGAGTCCCTAAAATCGTAACTTTCCACACATCTCTTTATCTTCAAAGAAAACAAAATGTTTATATAATATACCTTAATTGTTTGAGCCAAAACAAATGTATTGTCTTGGATATTTTAGAAAGAATTACCTGCAAAAATGACTGACTCGTTGTGAAACATTAGTGTTTTTAAAATAAAGTGTCTTATAAATATTTAACACAATGACTGAAATTAGAATGTTGGCCATTAATCAATTTTTACTTTTACTATGACTATGAATATTTTACTATGACTATATTTATTGGTAAACATTTTAAGTATTAATCCATAGAATAAATTGATTTTTTTTCCCCTGCCTAGACTGTGTCACATGGATTTCCCCACAGACCAAGTGCTTTGGCATGGGATCCCAAACTGCAGCTCCTGGCCATTGGAACTAAAAGTGGATTGATTAGAATGTATCCTTTTATGTTTGTATTTTTAATTTGAAAGAATAGAAAGAACAAGACTCAATGGAATGGACTCTGTATAATTTGATCAATATCTTTCATAAGATAAGATAATGAAACTGATTTCACATTTTAATTTCCCCATAAGGAATAATACAAAATTGATAAATGCTCTGGATCCTCATTAATATAATTGAGATTTATAGTTTTTGACTTGAGTTTTGCTGAGAATTTGATTTAGCTTCAGTATTTAAATATCACCATAATAGTTAGCATTGGGTTCAGAAGCTAATTGAATTTTATTCATTTAACTTTTAACCCTTGATCATAAATAGTAATTTATGCACAGCAATTTGGAAAAACTGTTTTATTCCAGTCTGCTGGAAGTCATGCATGTGCATTATACCTCTTTCCTTGCTTGCAGTATAATAATTGACTTGATAATATTGCTGTAACAAAGTAAATTAATGAAGACAAAATATGTTCATTTAAAAAAATTAAGATTAAAAAAAAAAAAAAAAAAAAAAAAAAAAAATTGGTATGTCAGTAAAATTACAAGGTGGTGTCAGTGTCAAGTCTGAAACTCAAGGCTAATTTTTTAAACTGCCTATAGTTAGCACTTTTAAATAAATATACTTTAGTGGTTACTGTCAAATTGAAACTGTCTTACATTTTTATGTCTGCCTCTGTAGCTTGAAAATTTTCATTCTTTATCTGTTGGCCTCAGACTTATGTTATGGGCATCACTGTAGCCGTAAAAAATTCCAGAGGTTATATACTATAGGGAGAGGATACACACTAGAGAGAATATATGGCTTTACTTTAGAAACAGTGTAGTGCTTCATAAATTGAGCCAGATGGTATCTGGAGACACTCCAATTTATACCTTCCAACTATATCTTTGTTTATGGCTTAACTCTCTAAACTATCTTAAAATCTCATATGTATCCATTTAACCCTTAAATGCCTGATTTTTCAAAAATCATTGTAATGTTTTTCGGCTTTCATTTTTTAAATAAATCATTGGAAAAATACTTTAAAAAATCATTTTGTTTTAAGTATAGTTTACGGCTAAAAAACAGTTTGTTACTAATCGATAATACTGGTGTTTAATTTAAAAAATATTTTCCCTTGATAAAATTCTATAATATTAAACACGCAAGAATTTTAGGTACTATAAGAAGAAATAAATTTTACTTGCTCACTGCAGGTCAAAATAGGGTATTTCGCAAGCTTCCAAACAAAACAAAAAGAACAAGTAGCAACAATTGAAAAAATAAATCTTTATTCTTAAACAGCTCAAGTGGTGCCATCTACATGTTGAAAATCGATTTAATATTTTCAGAATGTATTTTATTGGCAACATTAGGCATTATAGCTTCAATATTATTCTAATAGTATTTTAGAGCCTAAACTGGGTATGTTGCCGAAAAGCAACAGCAGGCATTTAAGGGTTAAATAAACAGCATCTAATTAAAATAACTATATATAACATATAACATACTCAGTGATGTCGCTGTACTTGAAAAAACCTGCGGCCCCCGGGACCCAGGATTTCCAAAAATCTGGGTCCCTTTTTTACAAAAGCGGGTCCCCATCAATAATAATTTATATTTTAAAGGAATAAATGAAACTTGTTTATTTGGAAAAGATAAATGCATTAATTATTGTTTTAATAATAATTAAATAATGAATTAAAACCAGTATTATTTTCACTCAAATAAGATATTTAAAAAAAATATTAAGAGAAATTTACTTTACCTTTTTTAAAATTAAAAATGCAAGATACAATTTTAATTGTAAAATGTTTATTTGAGAGTAGAAGATACCAAGTTCCAATAACAAGTATAATGTTCGCATTTCTTTTAAAAAGAGGCAAGCTATTTTTTCGAGATCTTTTGACGAAATACACTATTTTGTCTCTGCCCTTTTACGGAAATAGCATTTTTTTTTCCGCGATATTTTGATGAACTTTTTTTTTTTCCGAGTTTCTTTGACGAAAATCGGCTTTTCTACGCTATTTTTTGACGACATTCGCTATTTTTGGTGGGATCCTTTGAAGAAATACGCTATTTTTTCGCGATCCTTTGACGAAAATCGGCTTTTTTCCGCGATATTTTAATGAAATTTGCGGTTTTTTCGCGATCTTTTGACAAAATAAGGCTTTTTTTCTTCGATTTTTTGATGAAATTCGCTATTTTTTCACGATCTTTTAAAGAAATACGCTGATTTGTCGTTGCCCTTTTACGAAAATCGCGTTTTTTCGCAATATTTTGATGAAATTTGCGCTTATTTCCGCGATTTTTTGATGAAATTTGCGCTTATTTCCGCGATTTTTTGACGAAATTCGCTTTTTGCGATCCTTTGACGAAATACGCTATTTTTTCTCGACCCTTTTCCGAAAATTGCTTTTTTTGCGCGATATTTTGATGAGATTTGTGCTTTTTTTCGCGATTCTTTGACGAAAATGGACTTTTTTCCGCGATTTTTTGACGAAATTACGCGTCCCACGGGACGCGTAAGAGCTATTTTTTTTGCGACCCGTCTCCGATTTCTCGCGTAATTTACGCGCTATAGCGCGTCCGCGGCATCCCTGCATACTATATAAATAACATAACTATAATTTAGTTCTATTTTACTAACATAGCAAGTAGGCAAAAAAGAAAGCTTCATTTGATAAATAGCTCATGTTAAATGTCATATCCATTATCAAGGTAAGTGGATAGCATAGAAAGTAATGATTCTTTCTTAAGGAAATGTGATAAAAGTGTAAGTAATAAAATTGTATTAAATTATGTGTGAAAGAAAAGGAAAATGTAGAGACTTGGAAAGGGAGTGAAATGCACCAACAAAAGCCATTGGCGAAAGTTTTTTAGAAGGGAATTTATGAAAGATGTTATTCATCTTGTGCTAAAACATAGTTTGTCTAATGGTCTTCACCATAAAGAAATTTGTGATGGCTCGTTGCCAATGCAATAATTATCAGTTTAGTCGACCACATGTACAAATTGCCAATAACCACTCTTTAGTTGATGTGCTGCCACTAGTGGTTTAAGTACATAATACTTGACACAATGTGAGAAAGTTTATAACTAATTACTAGGATTCTTCAAATAATATTAATGGAGGATTTATTTATAAAATATTTACATTAAAAACACACTTATAAGCACGGATATAGCAGATGCTGCCAAACATTGTTACATGTTACGATAATATCTATGTACTGGTACACGTTAAGATAGTATCTGTCAATTTACCATACTCAGCTAGGCTAATTCAACGGGATAACCACACAGGTATCTCTCTCACTCTTACACATACACTTCTGCACACAGGAGTCAATACTTAAAAAAAAAAAAAAAAAAAAAAAAAAAAAAAAACTGTCAGCTCCAATGCATGACTCAAGGCTGACTACATTCTCTCACTTCAGCTTCTGCCTTCTCCAAAAACCATGGGGTCTGCCCTGTAAAATCAAGGGAGATTTCCACTCGTCAAATCAAAGCCAATCCAACTGCACTTTTCCGTCCCACTTTCTCGCTAACTATGCAAGTGATGTTATTCGCTGTAATAGTTTTATTAGAAGGTAAGGCAATGGAAAATAAAATGGATTTTATTTATTGGTTTTACTAACAGAGAAAAAATGAGTTCAATGGCAGTTTTTTTTCTAAAAGACAAGTTCCTATAAATGTGATCTCTTTGACTAAGGATACGTGGAAAATGAAAGGGGAGAATTATGCTAGCACTTTAAAAACTGATTTGGTAAGTAGTCGGTAAGTGTGTGTGGGGGGAAAACTTGTTCTGGAAAAGAAACTCAGAAGTAACTTGGAATGCTTAGATTTGAATAGATTTTTTTTTTTTTTTCAGAGATGCAAGTTAACCCCTTAACTGCTGTTATCTCACAGGTCACTGCTTTTTTCCAATTTTCAGTTAACTGTAGATCCTATTGAAAATTTATTTCATTTGAAGCCAGAGTATTATCGCTAGCGTTTTCTCAATAGGTGAATTTTAATTATAGTTTTGTGCTTTTCAGTACAGAAACAGTATCTTACGAGTTAATCGCGCTTTTTATTCATCCTTCGATCAAATGATCAGAGTCTGTTCACAACATTCTATGCAACAATTTTTTCCACTGCAATTAAGGGTTAATTGCTTCTACCTTTGATATTGGGAGTGTTTTATGTCTTTACACTTGCAAAAGTTTTGTGTGTGGATTAAAAAAAAACCATTTCATTTATTTACAGGGTTCAGTGCTTTAAAATTTTTTTAATGTAGGAAAAAGGCCTTTTAAGTGCCCTGTTTATAATGAAGGTGCTTTTTAGTGGTGTACCGAGTAGTGCTTTGGCCGAGTAGCCGAGTACCGGGCCACTGACTACTCGGCCGAGTACCGAATACAGAGTAGTTGGGTAATAAGGAAACAAAACGCTGATGTGCACATAATGTGAGCTTAGGTGTACATATGTGTGTACATATATATATATACATACCTGTGTGTACATATATATAATATACATATATAGTATATATAAACTAATTAAATTTGAAATTTTTTTTGTGCACCTTTTAAAGACAATTTTTGATAATTCAAAACAGTAGCAAAAAAAGGAGAATTGACACATAACAAGTACAATTATTAACCAATATAAAATTAAAACATTCTTCAACCCTCTAATTTATCCCGATACCTGAAATCTGTCTATCAAAAATAAAAATGTTTATTGGTTACTGTAACAATTCATTGAATAATGCAGAACATATTTATTTTGTAACTGTACCTTATTTTCTTTTGATTAAAAATAAGAGAGAAAAATACAAAGAGAGGTAAAAAGTGATACAGGATTTCTTAACAGAAGACTTATGTAAAACTGATACTCCATTTGCATGGTGGGGGGGGGGGGAAGAACTTTTCCGATTATGTGCAACCTTGCAAAAAAATTCTTATGTGCATTTTCAACCACTGTTTATTCTGAACATATATTTTCAGAGGTAAGCCAAATTTATAGTAGTAAAAGAAATGCCCTATCTACTGATAATGTAGAACGTTTGGTTGGTGTTTTTGCACCATTATTTGAAATATAATAAATTTAATTATTATTTTTTTTTTATTACATTTATTGTATTTTCAGCTTCTTTATGCAAAATAAGTCTTTTCTGTTTTCCTATATTATTTAAAAAACTTATTTTTCTTTGTATAAAGGTGAAACTAAATTTTAATCTGGAATTATTTTATGAGGGTTTGAGGGTTTTTGTTCTTAACTTTTTCTATATTTTGTAGACATATTGTTAAATACCGAGTAAATAGTTTTATGAATTATTGCATATATTATACATTGATATTCGAATAACTTTTTACAGATCAGTTTTAAATCCATATCATATGCTTAAAAAATGAAATTATTACAACTACTCGGTATTGGCCGAGTACTCGGCCAAAATTTCGCCGAGTACCGAGTACTCGGCAAACTGGCCGAGTAGGCAGAGTACCGAGTATTTACCGAGTACTCGGTACGGCTCTAGTGCTTTTCCTTTCGCCACTCAAGTACTCCCCCCCCCCCTTTATCCCATTTATAGGAATGAAAATCCTGTTCCAAATAATGCCAAAATACATATTTTCTCACTTTTGTATCAAAACGTCATCGATTTTTCGTAGATTTTGCTCCAAACTTGTCCAAAGATGCCATTCTATATTTTTGCTGGTAAAAAATCTAATGAAAAGAGGTGAATAAAATTTATTGTCACGATTGCGTAACAGATGCTGCATGTCTCAAATTTAGTATAAGGGTGGTTTTGAACATTCATTTCAAAATTTCAAAGCAAGATTTTCCATTTTTTCAATTTCAATTTATTTTTAAATTATTACTGAATGACTAATTACCATATCCAAAATGATTTACTGAAAGCTTTGTGCATAGATTGCATAATTAATATGAGTAGTTTTAACAATACATTTCTATACATTGTGTGATTGGCGTGTGCATATTAGAGATGAGACTAGCTCCCAGTGAATCCGGGCCCAAAACAGGCTGTTTAAAAAGGAATTGATGGGATATAAGAAATATTCTCTTTATGAAGCATTTGCATGGTTGATTATTGTCGCTTTCTGTTTGAAGTCCTTTTTAACACTTTCCAACACAGTTGAAAAGTGTTTAACTTCGGTTTGTCTGTCCGCACCCTAACTCCAATAAATATACTTAGATTGTCCTGAAATTTTTTAATGTTATTGAGTTTACCATAGCACATCCTCTATTTCAAATGAAGTTTGTAGCATGTTTAGTTCATTTACAGGGACAGTCAAAAGTATTGCGTTATATTATGGGTTATGGGAAAAAAATTGTTTCAAATGGTTTTTAATGTTACACACTTTCAAACATAATAAAACTTATATGCAGTTATGAAGTGCACTAAAAATATGCATTCTGTAGAATATGCGGTGCAAAGAATAGTTATTATTCATTTACAGGGACACACAAAAGAATTCCGTTACATAATGATATAGGGGTGGGGGGAATTGTTTGCGGCGTATTTGAATTATGTTAAACTATTTCATCTATAATGAAATTTATATACGTCGCTGAGGTTTACTAAAACTTATTTCATGTATAATACGAAGTGCATAGCATTTACAGGGACACACAAGATTTCAGATACTATATTGTATCCGAAGTACTGTACATTAATGATGATTGCTGGAAATGCATTTTTAATTATGCTATGCGCTTTTAAGTTTCGCTATATTTATGTAATATAAGGATGATATAAGGATAAGGCCTTAGTTAATGAAAAAAAAGGAGTTTAATGAGTCTAGGTTATAGTTAACATATTAAATAGAAATTATATTTACAAGTACGGGAGGGTAGGGGTTTTCTCTGCAGCATACGCGCCCGCAGAATCGTCGGAGTTCGGCCTCTGCTCTCGTCTAGAGCGAGATATGCCTACCATCGGCCGCGTCAGAATGCAATCTGCTCTCGGTTGTCACTTGTTTCCAGACGAAGAGAATGCAAACTGCATATCAGCAAATTCAGTAACATCTGCTGGTCTGCGGTAACAAGTTCTCATGGAAAAGGGCTGACCATATCTGTTGCTATGAGTAGGGTTTTATGGGAATCTAAAACCACAACTCACACTCGGCCATCTTGTCCGCTTGTCGACCTCGACAGCGCGTTAAATAAGCAACAAGATATGTCAAAAAACAAAAACAAACTATCTAAAAATAATTAAAATCCAAAGGAAAAAAAATTGTCATTAAATAATTAAGAGAATTGAGCTAAATAATAATAATAATAAAATTTTAAGTCTAAATTTTATGTAAATTAATGCTGAGCTGCCGTGGGGTATCTCCAAAAAAAACAAACAAAAGAATAAAAAAAAATCTCAGGCTAACATCAATCATGAGACCGTCTTTCTCATGAGCCATCATCAGGGATGAAAAATATAATCTGAAAGGCCGTCTGCCCATTATATTATCATCACGAAAACATACTAAAATCTGCCTCATCTTGGGTAGAATTTGTAAGAAAAAAAACCATCTTTATCCCAACGTCATTCGGGAATAAAAAAAAAAAGAGGTTTGCCTCGTCTAAGCAAAAAAAAAAAAAAGGATTTCCCACCAAAAGGTTTTTTTTTTTTGCGACAGCCAGCTCTTACTTCTGTAAATATGCGATTGGGGGGGGGGGGGGAAACACATACATATATATAGCAATTCAATAAAAAGTTTACACATAAAATACAGTTTTAAAAATATAAATGCAGTTTTAAAAGTATAAATACAACAATATTCTTTTTCTTCTTGTCAAAAGTGAGTGTTCAAAAAAAAAAAAAAAATAAAGTCCTGTGTAGATAGTCATCTTAAATAAAGTTGTTGTTTACGCAACATAAAAAAAAAAGCACGTGTTGCGAAACAGGCAAATGAAAAAAATAATGCACCATTTGCAGTCCGAGAGAAAGTTAACTTGCCATGCGCAACAAAAAAATCACCGCATGGGTTCAATAAAAAAGTTTTGAGCATGTATATATCGCTCAGAGATTGAAAAAAAATGTTGCAGATTTTTGTATGTTTTCGTGATGATAATATAATGGGCAGACGGCCTTTCAGATTATATTTTTCATCCCTGATGATGGCTCATGAGAAAGACGGTCTCATGATTGATGTTATCCTGAGTTTTTTTTTTAATTCTTTGGAGATATCCCACGGCAGCTCAGCATCAATTTACATAAAATTTAGACTTAAATTTTTTTTTATTATTATTTAGCTCAATTCTCTTAATTATTTAATGACAATTTTTTTTCCTTTGGATTTTAATTATTTTTAGATAGTTTGTTTTTGTTTTTTTGACATATCTTGTTGCTTATTTAACGCGCTGTCGAGGTCGACAAGCGGACAAGATGGCCGAGTGTGAGTTGTGGTTTTAGATTCCCATAAAACCCTACTCATAGCAACAGATATGGTCAGCCCTTTTCCATGAGAACTTGTTACCGCAGACCAGCAGATGTTACTGAATTTGCTGATATGCAGTTTGCATTCTCTTCGTCTGGAAACAAGTGACAACCGAGAGCAAATTTCATTCTGACGCGGCCGATGGTAGGCATATCTCGCTCTAGACGAGAGCAGAGGCCGAACTCCGACGATTCTGCGGGCGCGTATGCTGCAGAAAAACCCCCTAACCTCCCGTACTTGTAAATATAATTTCTATTTAACATGTAAAACTATAACCTAGAATCATTAAACTCCTTTTTTCATTAACTAAGGCCTTATCCTTATATCATCCTTATATTACATTATAAGGATGATATAAGGATAAGGCCTTAGTTAATGAAAAAAAAGGAGTTTAATGAGTCTAGGTTATAGTTTACATATTAAATAGAAATTATATTTACAAGTACGGGAGGGTAGGGGTTTTCTCTGCAGCATACGCGCCCGCAGAATCGTCGGAGTTCGGCCTCTGCTCTCGTCTAGAGCGAGATATGCCTACCATCGGCCGCGTCAGAATGCAATCTGCTCTCGGTTGTCACTTGTTTCCAGACGAAGAGAATGCAAACTGCATATCAGCAAATTCAGTAACATCTGCTGGTCTGCGGTAACAAGTTCTCATGGAAAAGGGCTGACCATATCTGTTGCTATGAGTAGGGTTTTATGGGAATCTAAAACCACAACTCACATTTATGCATACTATATGGTGTGTATAAATGCTATAATTAATATACAGGGCTACACAAAAGAATTTGTAAGGGATACTTGGTATGAGTGCAAATTGCTTAAAGTTGGTTTTTAAAGGAGTTATGCATTTTTTACTCTGAACTGCATTTAGTTTACTAAGAAATGTTTGCAGAATATAGATAAAATGATATACAGGGTCATGCAAATAATTGGATACATGGCCGTCTATAAATGATAATTTCTGGAAATGCGATTTCAGTAGTTTTAAGTGTTTTAGCTTGAATTAAGTTTTAGCTAAATAATGGCGTGTAATAAAGGTTCTAGGCCCGGTAGCAGAAAGTTCGAGACGCGCGACGTGCGTCGCAGATTTATTTTGGACCTTGCAGATAAATTTGCCAACTTGAAAAAAAAAAAGTATTTACTTAAAAAAAAAAAAAGTACGAAAATTCTGACAAAAAATATCGCGAATTCGACAAATGGTCGACGAAAAATATCAATTTCGGCAATCGTTCGCGTAAAAAATTGGTCATTTAGAGCCAAAGGGTCGCTGTAAAAGCGCGAATTTCGTCAAAAGAGACCGGAAAAAAAACCATGAATCTCGTCCCAGGGTTGTAGAAAAAATGCAAATTTCTGTCACAGGATCGCGGAAAAACACGAATTTCGTCAAAGGATCGCGGAAAGAATGCGAATTTAATAAAAGGATCGCGAAAAGAACGCGAATTTAGACAAACGATTGTGGGAAAAACGCAAATTTAGACAAACGATTGTGGGAAAAACGCAAATTTAGTCAAACGATCGCGAAAAAACGCAAATTTATGTCAAAGGATCGCGAGCAAACGCAAATTTATGTCAAAGGATTGCGGAAAGAAGGAGGAATTTCGTCAGGAGATCTCGAAAAGCGTAAATTTCTGCCAAAAGATCGCTGTACAAACTTGAATTTTATCCAAAAATCCCGAAAAACGTGGATTTCGTTCCAGGGGCGCAAAAAAAAAACGCAAATTTCTGTCACAAAATCGTGGGAAAAAATGTAAATTTCTGTAAAACAATCGCGAAAAAACTTAAATTTTTGTAAAACGATCGCGAAAGAACGCAAATTTCTGTCAAAGGATCACGAAAAACGCAAATTACTGTCAAAGGATCGCGAAAAAAGGAAAATTTGTCAAAAGATCGTAATTAAATTTGCGGAATTTTGTCAAAAAATCGCAAAAAGTGCAGATTTCTGCCAAAGGATCGCTGTAAAAACGCGAATTTCGTCAAAAGATCCCGGGAAAAACGTGAATTTCGTCCCAGAGGTGCCGAAAAAACGCAAATTTCTGTCACAGAATCGCAGAAAAAACACGAAGTTCGTCAAAGAATCGAGAAAAAAAGCTCATTTATGTCAAAAGATCGCGAAAAAACGGCAAATTTCGTCAAAAGATCGCGAAAAAAACGAGGAATTTCCTCATAAGATCGCAGAAAACAGCAGATTTCGTCAAAAGATCGACAAAATCGGCATATTTCGTCAAAAAATCGCGAAAAAAACCCAAATTTCATCAAAGGTGCGCAAGAAAAACACATAATTAGTGCCGGTAGTGGATGTTCGCCACCCCCCCCCCCCCCTCCTCTGTTGTAACCTTTTGGAAATTTTGCTGTGAATTTCAGAATTTTTTCCACTTTGAATCACCCATGGTCACACCATCAGTAAGAACGCTGTTTATTTTAACACTCATAATGTTTGTACATAAGAAAACGTAACACGCTACTCCCGCAGACAATTTTCATCCCACTAAATTGCTGTCGCAGACACAACCATAACTTTCTGCTACTGGGGTTCTAGGTAAATTACAGGGTTGTACAAAAGTATCCAAGTATCTTTCAATCTATTAGTATAAATTACTGTAAGAAAAATTTCAACTTGTTATGAGTTTTTTTCCTAAACTACCTATATTTACCCTTTATATAGTATATATATCAACCTATGCATCAAATACAGGGCTGTTCAAAAGAATTGGAAATGCATATTTAGCTATGGATGGCAACTGCTGAAATCAGATTTTCAAATGCTTTTTGCGTTTTCTAAAATGTTTACTTAGTTATTTTATTTACCTTATTTCCCTAAATAACGAAGTTTTGTTAAAGCATTCAGGAAGTGTTGGAAAGTGGTTCATAATCTATGTTTAACGCATGATTTTTCTTTCTTGTTTTAGAATTGAAAGCAGAACTCGTCTTTCAGCCGTAATTATACAATATTTTTAAAGAATATGAATTGTGATTTTTGTAAATTTCTGCCAGTGGCTGGGTGTAAATAAAAAATTTACTATTTAAAATAATTATCGGGGGCATGAAAATCGCGAAACTTTTCATGAGATTGAGAGTATTTAGAATTAATACTTATTTATATGTAAGAAGAAATTTTTAAATGCGAAAACTAATCTTGAAACAATTTTAAAATGTTAACTATTTTCTACTGTGTAATGTCTGTCTCGGGCTCCGGAAAAAAAAAAAAAATCTCTAAAATGTATATTGCGAATTTGCCTGTATGCTTGCCTCAGCTTCGCTAGGGTTGATTGACCTTCCACTGTTTTACCTTTCAGTGGGAAGAAATCTTGCTTTCATCTTTCCTGGACCCACTGATCCTCAGCCAGACCAGTTTTCAAGAACTATTGTCTGTTTTCTCCCCCAACTTTTTTTTTCTTATTGCTTTTGGGTGATTCATACTTTGTTACCTTATTTTTATTGCCGACAAAGTTCTTTACCTTGATATCCCTTCTCTATTTTTATATTAGTTGTATTTTTTTTACTAGCCTTTCACTGTCAATAATAGTGTGCCTGTGTGGTGTATAGCTATTTGTGGAATTTCAGTTTGTAGTAGTTTTTGCAGTAACTTTCATTTTGCATAATGTCGAATTCCTTTTCTGACACCTAGCTTCTTATTTGAATAGGAATAAAATGCAAATGATCTATTTCATTGGTTTATTTCTTAATCTTTTCAAACTGCGAAATTTACTTAAAAAAAAAAAAGTCTTAAGAACACTAAATAGAATTAAAGGTGGAACTGAATAATTTGAAATGCAGTATAGTGTCAGTATTCAGATTCCTGTAAATTCATCTTATTGTTTTCGATCGCTGTCAAAAGTGCGTTTTGTTCGTCACGCCGGAGGTGGTGAGAGGAGGGGATCAGAAATCTTTTCTGCTTTTTGGTACTTTGAGATTTTACGCCTTTTTTTTCATGCTCTTTTAGAAATTCTTTGTTTTACTTTGTAGTATTCGTGCATTTCCCTTCCATCTATTAAAACATTAATAAATAAAAATCGTATGATTCAAATCTGACCTGCATCTTGTCAGATAACTTGATTTACCAACCCTCGGTTTCACTATTTTTTTTTTTTTTTTCGTATATAAATTTCATAAAGCACGCTACCAAACCATTAGTGTCTACAGATAGTAATGCAATAGAGTTCTTTCGTGTATCCCTGTACAATAAATGCTACTTACACCATTTTCTATAGGGGACACGTTTTAGGTTCATATTTGAAGTAATGTAACCTCATTAAAATGTACTCCAATTATCGGCCGTAGCGAATGTATCTGAATTCTTTTGAATGTCTCTGTAAACTAACTATAACTGTTACACATTTAATATTCAATAAGGAATATTCTATCGAAAACCTAACACGTCAATGTCGCAAAAATCCAAATATATTTACGAGAGTTAAAACGCGGACGAGGCGAAGTCGTGAACAAGTAAAAATGAAACACATTTTAATATTTTTATTAGCGTTCTGGGCTCTCTATCTCCCCCCCCCCCCCCCCAAAGACTTTTTTTTACAAAACAGTCGGGTCGTGGAATCTTATTTTATATTAGTTTCAATTTGACTGGGGGCCTCTGTCTTGTACGAACTACACCCGTCAACCTCCGTCCAGACCCTGCAATCTCTAAAAACCGTTTGAATTTCTCAGTTTAAAGTAACTATTTCGGAAGATTAAATGATATCGCGGCCAGTGGCGATCTTCTGTAATCGGGTTACCATTAATTTCCCTTTGACTGTGGGTTTTTTCGGTTCCCAAGGCCGCATCCACCGCTGTCGTGACTGCTAAACAGCTGTTTTCATGATTAAGTAAGATTTATCACGCATTTAAGTAAATGTCGCTGCCTCCTGGACTTTTATAATAACGCCTAGAAGAAAATCTTTTAGACGATATAAGAAAATAGTTTTAAATACATTGTTTTAAAAAACGACGTAATTTTCGCCGCATTTAATGGTTTTCGAGCGTAATAGTTTAATAAGTTTAAAGTTTTCTTTTTTCAATGTTTTAAATGTAAAAATATGTTCATTTCAATTGAAAATAGTGTTTGGGTGTTTGAAAACTATAAGAAAATGGCTTTAAATATGACGTTTTAAATGTATCGTTTAAAGTCTGGCGTAATTTTCACCATTCCATTAAATGCTTTTCGCATGTAATAGCTTATTTTTTTAATTCACGTATGTATTTTTCAATTAAAAAGTTTGTACTATATAATATTTGGGTTTTTTTAATCTAGCAACAGTAGATAAAAAATGGTATTTTATAAATTAAGTATATATTCAGATAATGAAATTTTAAATAAACTTCTAAAAAAATTACACTGCACACCACAATCTAGCCAAGTATGTGCTTCCAAAAGATGGTTACTGTGCATTGTTTTTGATCCCATAAAACTTTTCTACTGAACTATTTTGACAGATTTCAACATTAAATACCACTTACAATAATTCTTTGGTTTAAAAATTGTTCTGCTTCAGCGTGGATATACATTTCTGTATAAAACTACCTGTTTTTGTGTGTAAGTTTTTTAATTACAAGCTCAGAAAGTGAAAGGTCATTAATTCAATTACGGCAGCATTAGCTACGTTTTAAAAAAATAAAAGTATAGCCAAAGCATTTAATAAAGTATAAGCCACTCGTTATTGCGCCATTTTGTTTGCAATTGCTTATAGAGATTTCGAATAGATTTTTTACTTTCTTCTATCTTTACAAGAAGAAAGTATTGGATTCATGAAAATTTTCGAATTCCGGTTTTCGACGGATTTACACGTTTTAGGGGTCAGAGATTCCAAAAAACATGTTTTTACAAAATGTCTGTCTGTCTGTCTGTCTGTCTGTCTGTCTGTATGTGACACAAATTTTGTGGGCGCTCTATCTCAAGAACTAATGCACGGAATTTAATAAAAATTGATATTCAGTTAGTCCCTAATACAAATTGATGCTGATTAGTTTTTGGTGTAAATCGCTCAACAGGTGGCGCTGCTATGCTGTATTTTTCACGATTTTCGCAATAGCTCTATCTCAAGAACTAATGCACGGATTTCGATCAAACTTCAGATTTAGTTAGTTCTTGATATGAATTGATGATGATTACGTTTTGGTGTAAATCGGTCAACAGGTGGCGCTGCTATACTGCATTTTTTAAAATTTCCGCAATAGCTCTATCTCAACAACTAATGCTTGGAAAATCAACAAACTTCAGATTCAAGTATACTTTGATATAAATTAGTGCTGTTTGTGTTTTGGTGCAAATCGCTCAACAGGTGGCGCTGCTATACTGCACTTTTCAGAATTTCCATTATAGCTGTATCTCAAGAACTAATGCAACAATTTTCACCAAACTTCAGAATCAGTTAATCTTTGATATGAATTGACATTCTATATATTTTGGTGTAAATCGCTCAACAGGTGGCGCTGCTATACAGCATTTTTCCCGATTTCTGCAATAGCTCTAACTCAAGAACTAATGGACACATTTTCATCAAACTTCAGATCCAGTTACTCTTTGATATGAAATGATGCTGGCTACGTGTTGGTGAATATCGTCCAATAGGTGGCGCTGCTGTGCTGCATTTTGCACTATTTCTTCAATAGCTCTATCTCAAGAACTAATGCACGAATTTTCATCAAACTTCAGATTCAAGTACACCTTGATAAATGTTGATGCTGAGTATGTGGTTGTGTAAATCGCTCAACAGGTGGCGCTGTTATGCTGCATTTGTCATCATTTGCGCAATAACTCTATCTCAAGAACTAATGCACGGATTTTCCCCAAACTTCATATTCAGTTAGACATTGACATAAGTTGATGATAATTAGCTTCTGGTGTAAATCACCCAATAGGTGGCGCTGCTATGCTGCATTTTGATGGATTTATACGATTTTAGGGACACTAATATCTCAAGAACTAATGCACGGAATTTCATCTTTTAAGAATCCTCATGATGAGCATAGATTCACTGTGATAATGAATTTTGAAGTATTGACAAGTATGATATAGAAGAAAGTTTTGTGATGACCACAACATACTAGTTAACAATTAGCAACATTAAACATCTGCCTCATCAGCAGTTTTATTTACTCACTAGAATATCTTTAAATTAAAATTATAATCTTCTTAACCACGTATCAAACTGGCACGTAAAATCTGCCAAGAATATGGCACTTAGTTGCCTTCTGTTCAACCTTCACGAATCTTTCGAAAAATTCGGGGAAATTAGGAAATAAGGCAGTTTCAAAGTTTTTCTTTCTCTAAGGCAGGACAGAGGTTTGCTTAAATTAGTTCAATTGTGTGAAAAAAGTAGCTGATACATACATTGTATTTCCATCGGATGGAAATCTTTTTTATACAAGAGTTTACAGTTTAAAGTGGTTGTGCGTTTTTGCTGCTTGATTCTAGCCTCTAAAATCGCCTTAAAAATGCTTTAGCGAAAATAGAAAAGCACTCAATCTAGAGTGACAGACTAATCTGAATCGGTCTTGTTTACACTATTCTGCTGTTCCACTTCATTCCCTTCTCCCTCTCTTGGTATTGGTTTATTCCTATTAAAAAGTCGTGATTCATCCACTTAAATATGCACTATGCGTTGTAGTGAAGCTTCGCTGTCCTAAGTTTTCAAACTTAGCTGGCGATTTACATATTTTATGGATTTGTTTTCAGATTGCGGTTTCAGCTTTTTTTAAATAGCTTCCTGATTATTTGTTCTGCAGAGCTTTTACAGTTAACTCAGGAAAATTAAAAATCCCGATCTCTATTACTTGTTAGCAAATGTTTTAATTTTTACCCTTCTATAGAGAAGCCAAAATAAGAGTAATGTTTTTAATGTGCCGGTATGTATTGGGTATCTGACCCACATTTAGTTTTAAAGGAACTTTGATGCAATGGAGGCCCTAAATTTCTTTTAAAGGTAAAAAAAAAAACAAAACTTTAGCAGTTATTGGAGATCCTTAAAAACGCAGATTTTAGTTGCAGGCAGACTTGTATAAAAACACTTTCCGCGCACATAAATATTAGGTCAAAAATTTTCCGCAAATTAATTTAATGTTTAATAAAATTACGTGTTATATTATTTTGACGACATGAACTAAAAACCATAGTTTAAAATAATTATTTAAATTAAAAAATAATTAATATTAAAGAATAATTATTTTAATTTAAAAATAATAAAGCAAAAATCAATGATAGGAAGGTGAATTCTTTTCAATTATTTTGTCAATGCATTTAGAAACAACCCAATCCTTAAGATTGTGATTTCTTCGCACAAAATGCCAGTCACTCTTATAACACTACGAAATTATTCGATTTAACAACCGTTGCCAGGCTAAATTGTCACTGCAGCCGTCGACGGAAAACCGATCGGCGACAAGTTTTAGTTTGCGGAAAATAGAAATAAAAGGGTCTGTGATGTCACAACAATGTTTTGAGTCTTTAAACTTTGAATTGTGGACAAACAATATATAAATCGTATATAAAATTGGGGAATATTTTAAATTTTTGGTATTAAAAAAAGTTACAAAAACGTAAGTTTTTCTTTTCGTAACTTTTTTCCGCAAAGTCACGAATTTTTCGGAAAATTTTCCGCGCACGGCGTTCGCGCGTGCGTCTATATTATACAACTCTGGTTGCAGGACTGGGCGGAAAACTTCTTGGACTTAAATTTTTAGCCTCCGGTACGGTATGCTATTTTTCTCCCAGCTTATTTTGCGTCCAAAAAATAACGTTACCTTATAGAAGCCAGCAATAAACAATGCAGATGTATCATTGTACAATTAAATACTCTATAGTATTTTTTTTTTAGTTTCTAGGCATCGTACATTTTCAATTTTTATACCGTCGTATTGGAAAAAAAAAAGTACTTTGAAATGCAATTTGTTTGAAAACTATCTCCATTGATTTTTGAAATATTTTTTTTGTAGTTTTTAGCACCATTTGTTTCATTTTGGCAATTCAAGTACTCCATTTATCTAGAAAGTAAAGGGAAAATAGTTAAAAAATAGCAAGTATATTTTTTGTTGCCATTTTCTCATAACAACCGAAAGAAAATGTAATTAAAATACGTGCTATTTTTTGAAAAAATATAAACGAATAATTTCTGTTAAAACATGGAGCTATTATAAACTATATTTAATTTTAAGTTATCTATGTTAATGTTACAAACAAATAAAGGCCTATGAATCATTAGATAGCCGTTTTTTTTTGTCGTGCTTCTTTAATGACGGCATCTTTTTACTGCATTTGTGTATTTTGCGATACTGACATCCTATGCATGCTTTATTGTAGATGTTTAAGAGTGGATCGTAAATGTGGAATTCTTACGAATGCAAATGACGTCATTTTACTTTAAATAAAAGTGAGCGTGTATAAGTGAGTGTTTTAAGTCTTAAAATTGAAATATGTTTTGTACTATTTAGATATACATATATTTTTTTTCATCGGGGGGGGGGGGGGGGGGGCGACACTAAATTCTGAAAAAGCAGAATTCCTGTTTTCTAGTTATTTCTCTCGTTTTGACACAACAGCAGTTCTGTACAAATTTGATAAAATCTGGTAGCTAGTAAAAAATTCTAGTCGCCAGTAAAAATATTTATTCCCCCCTCCCGTCATTGATTGATTTTCAAAAAGCTCCATTTTTTTATGGATGAAGAGAGGAAAAATAACAAGCATAGTTAGAATTATTAATTACTTAGTTTTGAATAGTACACAATTTAGAAAGGTAATACAAAGTTTCGTATGGGAAAATTATTGAAACTATATTTCTTGGGGAGGGGAGGGGGGAGAAGAAATACTGTAAAGGCTGAATTAACCGGTATGTTCGGAAAATGCTTACTGCAGAATGCTTCAAATGTCCGGATAGTTTATTGCTTCCCCCCCTTTTTCACATTGTATCAAATTTTAAGTGCTATAAATGCTGAGTTAACACTATTTCTTGCTGAATTCTTGAAACCTGCCTCCCCCCCCCCACCCCTCCTACACACACATTCTAAATACATGAGATGGAAAATGCTTTTTAAATTTGATTCTTCGATTAAAAGTAGGAGAGAAGATGAATATCATCACTAATGTCCATTCCTTAGTTCAATTTTTGTACAAGAAGTTATCAAACAACAAAGATTTAAATAATTTGGTCGGCAGATAAAGCTTGATCTCCAGCGGCGACCTGGCGACCTCATCTGCCAAGCACTGCTTATAACTAAAGATGAATGTAAAATCAAGAACAATTGTTGCATTAAAAATCGCTTCAATGATCATGCCTGTAAGTGTTATGTTTAAGTTTAAAAATGAGTCCATAAATGTGTTAGTTTCGCATTGTTGAATGGGATTTCCCCCACCCCCCTAATAAAATCATGATTTTAAATTTGTATGGCAGTTTGATGGTTGTCATATACCTATTTGACTACTTACAGAATCTGTTTGCATGCGCTGCGTATGTTTTTATGCGCTTGGAAGAAGTCAGCATCGATTAAACTGATAACATGGAACTAGAAAGATAATGTCTGATAACGGAATGTTTAGAATCTCCTGTAACCTGTTTTTAATTCATTTAATTTGATGCAGGGAAGAGTAATGTTATAATTTTTAACGAACATCAGCGCTTAGCAGTACGGCACAAAGAGGAGAAAGAAAGGAAACGCAGTGATAATAAATATATTTGACTTCTTCAGTCTCTAAATTTCTCAAAGCAAATTTAGTGAAATGGAAGAAATTTCACAAAAATGAACCTTATAATGGTTTGAACAATGTAATGCACTGACCGGATGCAAAATGTTGCACAGTTACAAGAATAAATTTTCAAATATAAAGATTAAAATAAGTTAAATTTTCCAAGTTTCGGATTTTTTTTTTTTTTTTTTTCAAAACTTTTGATCCAGACAATTTTTTCCCGCCAACTGCTACATTTTGAAATTTATGCGTCGTTGGTTTACAAGAAGCCCTACATTTTACACGGGAGATAGTGCACCCCCCCCCCCCCAAATCCTTAAACAAAAAAAAACTGACCTTCAAAAGCTTTCTATATTGTATTAAATAGCGTAATTACTCTTGTCTAATCCAATTGTTATCTAGCTTAAAAACAAGTAAGAAACAGAACAAACAATTGAAACATTCTACAATTAAAGCAATAATAATTAGCAATATAATTGAACAATTAAAGCATTCTACAGATCTTTATAAAGTTAGCAAGGTATGTTTCTCTGTTGTTTAAATTTTTGAGCATAATCTGCTACTATATCCGAAACATTTGTGCTGAATGGATATTAGACCTGTGACCACATTCTTCAAATTGTTTGTTAATATTTACTTAAATTCGAGGTTAGTTTATATCGGGATGGTTCTTTATGGGTAAATATAAGTGTTTAAATAACTTTGTATAAATTTAAATATTCTAACATAATTCTTTAGTGATATGCTGGTTTACTTTTACCCTCTTTTGATTTTTTTAACCAGTACTGTTAAGCGCTTTAAATATTGCCTTAACTCTCCAAGATATGGAGCAGCTGGAGTTGAATTTGATGGTGCCCTTGAGAATGAAACTTGTATTATGCAGCTATTCTTTTTACCCGGCCAGGTAAATATAACTGTGCACAACAGTCTTTATTTCTTTTTTTAAGATTCAGATGCTATGTTTAATATAAAGATCTAGTAAAAATAATCAAACTATTTCCATTTTACACTAAGGATTTCTAGTTTTGCATTACAAATTTTGAGACTTCATATTTATTGAAAAATAAAAACATCTTAACTACACATTAAATATGATTGTATTATTGCACATAATCACTAATATGTGGAAATTTCAGTATACACGTTATACTCGAAACATAGTTTTAAAGAAAAGCAGGTTATGTAACATCAATTTCAGCTGCAATGCCACAAATTATGGCTATAACAGATGGAATATAATGGATTTATTTATATACATAATTATTTAAATGAAAATTCAAATTAATGAAATCAAATTATACATGGCATTTAAATACAACGGTGTGTTTTTCTTGATTTTTGGAAACACTTTTATTTTATAGTAATATTTAGCGTATAAATTCTGCGATTAAATAAGGTTACTTTTACTATAAAATAATAGGCATTGGAAAATTCCAGAACCATGATTGCCACTGTAAATAAGACTGAACATTTTTATGTTAAATTTCTCATGTATAGTATTTTGGGAAAGATTAGCTGCCAAAAAGTTTTTAAAAGTATTGAATTTTAGAAAAGCTAGAATATTTAATAATTAATCTTGGGACAATTTGTTTAATGTTGGCAAATTATTACTTTTCATTTTCAATAACGTTAGTTCTTTAGTTAAAAATTGAACAATTGTAATTTAAAAAATTGTAAATAACTTAATTTTTCCCCGTTTTGTTTCTACTTAAGCCCCCGTGTAGCCATAATGTAGGCTAGATTCCAAAGAGGCCAGGGTTGCAAAAAAGCAGGCTAAAATTAAAAAAAAGCCACGCCAGTGGCTTTTATTCGTTTTAACCGGCTTTTTTTTGGCCAAAATTGGCCTTTTTTGGCTAAAATTGGCTTTTATACAGTGAAGCATTTTAATTATAAAGGACATATTTTTATGTTTTAGTTTTAGACATTTAATTGAAATAGAAATCAATATAACCCAATTTTTCAGTAATGATGACATTAATATTGGAATAAAAGGCCATACCAATTGCTTTTTCTAGTTTACACTGACCTCAACACCCTTTTTTTTTCTTTTTCATTTTTACTGTTTTATATAATTAAAAAGGACAATGGTTGCTTAGTTATATATTTTATTAACTAATCCTAACAGATATTAATATACGTCTTATTTTATTTCTCATAAACATTTATTTAAATTCGCACATAAAGTCATTTAATAAAAACATCATTTCTCTCTATTAAAACAGCATTATGAATAACAAATGCATTAATTTATGCATGAATATGCACTATTTTAAATAGCAACTACCTTTTCAAAATTCTAAATCAACAAGTTTTATTTGCAGAATTTTTTTTTAATTCTCTTTATTATGCACTTACATGTACTAAAATTTCTTCAAATGTTATGTCCTTCCTAATTTGTCTTTCAACATTGTTTATTCTACGATTTTAATCTATCCATATGGACATTATCTGAACTGTCCGTATGGACATTATCTGAAATAAGTTACATAAAAGCTTAGCAGAAAAACTTTTTACATATATCATTTTTATAAGTTAGAATATCAACTGCTTATTACTGGGTGTTCTCAATTATTATAGAAGATAATTCCAGTTATTAAATACATATATGCTATTTAGTTTTAATAAATTTTAAAAGTGAATATCAGTATGTAAGAATGTTTCTATTTTGATGTGACATTTCTTATTCTTTCATGTAATCTTTAAAATGTGTGGTATGTGTAGAGCTATAATAAAGAATTCCAAACCAATATTTAGAGTCTTAATTAATGTATTCTTCTGAATATTTATATATTTTTTTCTGACATAATGCCTTCACAGTTGCATTCTAGCAGTTATAAGGACTTATTTATTTGACAAGATTTAATAGTTTATATTTTTTTAGTAGAAAATATTTATAAGTGTATTAAAAATAAATTAATCCAAATTTTATATGAATTATCTATAAACTACCTTTTTGAAAAATAAAAGCCGTCTTTTTTCAATTAAAGCCGGATTTTTTTAAGCGGTTAAAACCAAAAAAAGCTGTCCAGCTTTTTTGGTCTGGCTAAAAGCCGGCAACCCTGAAAGAGGCTGGTCAAAAGGGCACAGAAGAGACACCCTGTATCTAACCTAAAAAAAATTACATTGTAGATTGTAGTACATTATATTGTACTACATTATTATGTAAAGTGAGATCAAAATAAAAACTATTTGCAAAACTGAAGTTGAGGCCCCCTGTTCTTCAGATTTACTAGTGAAATTACTTAAGATAACCATCTGAACTTCTAAGTATTTTCATTGTCTATATTTAATTCCAGAACTGTAAAACTAAAATCTTCTGTATGGTATACATTAATCTCAAGATTTGAGTGGCTCACTTCTAGAGGAGGAGGGGGGGGGTGAAGAGACCGTTTCATCAGAAATCTACTATGTCTACTACCAGAACTAGATATGAAGGTAACTTTTAATTTTTCATTTCTTTCAAGGAATATATTTTGAAACTCAGAATGTTTATTCTGATAGATGAAAGTTGGGACTACGCTAAAACCTATCTTCAGGAATTCACTAATATTTTAATATAAATTTTCTTAAATGGGTTATTGGTACATTTACCTTAATTTATTTTGAAGTAAAATAGTAATTAAAATTTCTTACTTTCCACTGAAATATTTTCCTTCTCCTTTTTTGTCTCCTGTTAAAAATAATTTATCTGGACTTTAGTAATTTTGTCATACAGCTGCTGAATTGAATTGTGGCATAGTATACACAAATATTGTATGGCAAGTTTTTGCAATTTCAAAGCATCTTCATTTTAAATTTTGTAATGATTATGAGTTAGTCCTGAGGACAAGTTTTCAGGGAATTTCAGAAAAGACTTTTAACCAGTGCCATCTGTATTTAGACAATTTTAGTATATTCTTAGTGATACAATATTTTACCCTCATTGTATCCAGTGCACAACCCACTAGGGAATTTTTAATAGTATGGAAAAATCAGGAAATTTCATTCTCCTGTCTGAGTAGCAACCCTGTTTATTGCTACATTTTTAGCTCACAGGCTATCAAAGCCTGAGAGCTAATGTGTCCACCCGTTCTGTATGTATGTACGTACGTAACGCGATAACTCTTGATAGAAACATCAGATTTGCTTAAATTTTTTCCTAGGTTCACTGTGATAAGGCGCTTCACTGATTAGTTTTTGGAGTTCATTGGTTAAGGATAAAGGGGGAAAAATGGGGTTAGTCCACACCCCACCCCCTTAATTCAGATAAATGGGTTTTTCATGCAGAATGATTCGATTTGCTCCGAATTTGATATACCGGTTTATTATGTTAAGGAACTTCCCTGATTAGTTTTGGGAGTTCATTGGTTAAGGATAAAGGGGGGGGGGGAAACAGGGTTAGTCCACCCCCCTTAATTCAGATAAATGTGTTTTTCATGCAGAATGATTCGATTTACTCCGAATTTGGTATAGCGGTTTATTATGTTAAGGAAGTTCCCTGATTAGTTTTGGGGGTTCATTGGTTAAGGGTAAAGGGGGAAAAACGGGGTTAGTCCACCCCCTTAATTCAGATAAATGGGTTTTTCATGCAGAATCATTCGATTTGCTCCGAATTTGGTATACCGGTTTATTATGTTAAGGAACTTCCCTGATTAGTTTTGGGAGTTCATTGGTTAAGGATAAAGGGGGGAAAAACAGGGTTAGTCCACCCCCCTTAATTCAGATAAATGTGTTTTTCATGCAGAATGATTCGATTTGCTCCGAAGTTGGTATATCGGTTTATTATGTTAAGGAGCTTCCCTGATTCGTTTTGGCGATTAATTGGTTAAGGATAAAGGGGGTTAGTCCACCCCCTTAATTTAGATAAATGTTTTTTTTTTTGCAAGATTATTAGATTTGCTCCAAATTTGGTATACCGGTTTATTATGATAAGGAGCTTCCCTGATTAGATTTGGAGGTTCACTGGTTAAGTGAGTGGGGGAAACGGGGGCTAATTCCCCTTCACTTATTTTTTGAGTGGCATTATTCTTTAAAATAAGAGTATAATATACAATTAGTGTGAATAGTCTGTGAGCTCAATGCCATCAGTTTAGCTGTGCACTTTTCTTTTTTATTTTAAAATGCTATTATCCTTTTTCTTCCAAAAGGGTCGCTTAATATCTCAGTGTGATAATGATTCTCTACATCTGTTTGAGTTGAATGAAAAAGATGGCAAGTGGAAGCTTGAAGTTGTTAAATCATGCTCACCACAAGGAAGGTTAGTATAAAGTTGTATGCGTGTAGTCCATTTATTCTTTGAAGTTCAAATTGTTACCTTAATAGTAATTTATATGTAATTATATAAATTTAAATATTTCTTTCTTTTATGTAGGTTAAAAAAAATTACAACTTGCTGTTTACTTTCAAGTGGAGATCATCTCTTAATTGGCACTGATAGTGGTAACATCTATTCTTTAGATGTAAAGTCTTTTGAAATGACTGATCACATAATATATCAAGATATTGTTATTCAGAAGTGAGTAGAAATGACTTTTGCATAATACAAATATTCTTTATTTGAATAATCTTTTTGGTAACATGCAATCAAACTCTGTTAATACGAGAAGCAAGGGAATTATGAAAGACCTCATATTAAGTGTTACTCGTAATATCCGGGAAGATATTAAAAATCTTAAACACACTTAATTAACTATTGATTGCTCTAATTCTTAGAAATGCTAAAATAATTTAGGCATTATTAATAAAATGAAATGTTAGTAGCTAAGATATTCAGTTTGAGAGCAACAAATCGCAGTGAACCAGTGGAGAGGCTACCATTACTGTTATCGATTTCTGATTGGGTGCTTGAGAGCTGAGCTTCCCAACTACTAACAATTAGTAGGATATGAATGACATATTCTAATGGAACCCTAAAGTAGAAATTGTCCATGTAGAAGGCTGATTCTGTTATTCAGAAGGGAATAACGATGTCAACACGGCTACAGAAAACATCTTTTTTGGTGATTGCTTTCTTGGCAATTTCTATTTTCATTCTTGTGAGGGGGGGAAAAAAAAACAAAGGTAGAATTGTGAAATAGTTTCAGTGAATTTCTTTAATTCCTCCCTATTAGGCTCCAAAATTCATATTGAAATGAACACATGTTCTGCTCGTATTAGCCGGGATCGAACTTTTGTAGCTCGTAATAAGGGGGAAAATCTTAATAATAGTTTAAATGATAAACCTTTCTTCTTTTGCAAATTGCTCACTTGTACCGTGATCTTGTATTAGCCGTGCTCGTATTAAACGGGTTTGACTGTATTTTTATGCAGATTACTTGCTTAGTTTTTTTTTGCAATAGGATACTTATATTGTATCTAATATTTTAGTCTCAGCTAGTATTTTACAATATATTTTGCGAGTCTCTGCTGTAAAACTTGAATGAAATAAAATTTGGGTCATAACACTAAATAGAATTATTATTAATCAGCAAAATGGGACATTTTTAGTGCTATCAAAATTGTTAATCATGTTGATGAGTATTGAGAAGCAGTGACAGAAGACTATTTTTACCAAAACAAAGCATACATTTACGTTAAGGTCATGGGATGCTTGAAAATTTAATCTTAACACTGGGTGGCAACTATGACCAATAGTTCTTTGAACCTTTTTTAAACTAGGCAAAACCCTCTGCTGCTATACTTAATTGTTCAATATAGTAATACTATGGAAAAAAGTTCATTTATCTAATGTTTTGATTTAACTCCTTTGTGACGAAATGGAATTTTAGGATTTGTTTCTTGTTATTTTTTGATTCATAATGGGAAATATGAACAAGATTAGTTAGTGTCGATCCGATAGAATAATGCTATATAGTTTGAAAATTACTATTAATTAGGGATCTGTTTTTAAGGTAAATTCCCAAAACTGGCATATTTAAAATAGTTCAATAACATGTGAAAAATGATGGGAATAAAACAAAATCAAAGTAGTAGTCTTATGAGACAAATCTTGTAACACTAAAAATTTGCTGTAAACTAAAAAAAAAAAAAAAAAATGTGAAGCTTAGCTTAACTTTTTTATGTCTCCAAAAGTGATGTGTGATCAAAAGTGTTAATTGATCCAATACTGTCTAAAAATAAATTGTTCAAAATATGGAGGCAAATTTGCATTGTCAAGTAGTTTTTTTAATAAGATATTACTATTTAAAAATACATGTATTTTTTTTAATTTGCATATCAGCATTTGAAATCCTTGGTGGTCCGCTGGTCCGAGACCACTAAAAATTCAATCGGACCACTAATTTAAAAAATTTAGTGGTCCGCAGGACCAGTAACTTTTTTCTCTCTCTGACAGGAAAACATAAATTTTCCCGTCCCTGAGAAAACGGCAATTATACACAAACCACAGAATTTTATTTTATTTAAAAAAATAAAAAATTGCAAGTTGAAATAATCGGAAATAAAAAAAACTAGTCGTTGGGGGCCACCGTAATATTTACTCATCATGGATATAGATAATATAAAATATGAAAATAAAACATGTGATATTTGCTAAGCATTGTACCATTACTTTTATTCATAATTTAATTTATTTGGACTTCCTTAAATATAATTAATATAACAACCCCTTAAGCTAATATTACTTTTTGTTGCATTAAAATATCTCAATTTGTTGATTTTCTGTAAGCAAGTAAACACTATTGGTTTACAATGGAAGTCTATGAGAATTTGGCGAAATAATAGAGATACCGCCAATTTGCGACTCATTTTGGCTGCCAAATTTGGCGATATACCTCCAAGTTGGCGACAGAACAGGGTCTCCCCTATGGTAAACCCACCTTATAGGTATGGAGATGCATTAAATGCTTGACATTTACGATAAGCCATTATTGGCATTTAATCTTATAGTTTGGCGATAGCTTTTTGGTCGGCGGGGTAATCGAGTAGTACCGAATTGCGTAAAAGAAACATCATTATAACTCGAAAAATTATAATCCTATTAACTAACAGTTTACTGCGTCAGATTAAGCACCCCATTTCCAATTAAAATATATCTTTGAATTGAAATTTGAATGAAATACAGGGTCATGAAAAATCGAAGAGTGTGAAAAATAGAATTACAAATATCTCGGCAACTAATTATCCAATAGAGTTCATTCATGATTCAAAATTTGTTTTTTTTTTTTTTTGTCTTTTATACTAACTCCTTCAAATAAACAATTTCGAAAATTTTTGTATGCGTTTTATCAAAACTAATATTTCAAGAGTCCGAAAAAAAATAGTTCCATTTAATCGAGGTTACTGATATTCAATAGGCTTCCCATTATTATTCCCTAAGTACACACCGAATTTAAAGTCTCTATCTCAATTTGTTCGGGAGATAGAGCGATTACAGACATACAGACGGACGGACAAATTTTTTTTCTAAATTTTTTTAGGAATCTCCATTGTCTGAAACATGTAAATCCGCCAAAATTTTTTTTTAGATTTTTAAAACGATTACAAGACTTACCCTATACTACATATGATGGGTAAGTAATGCATAATTAATAATTTTATAGTTTTTGTTCATGTACTGTTTAATTTTTAGCAAATTATAATTTTACATTTTATTATGCCGAAAATTTTGGGTAACTGAAAGGAAGTTTAGTTTCTATTCTAGGAGGAGGGGAGGGGGGGGGTGTCAAAGTGTTAAAGGTACTTAATAGAATTTTATGTAGCGGGCCAGTGATGATGTCTGCGGACCAGTAAACTCTGATATTTACTGGTCCTTTGGACCAGTGACGTTTTTTTTTATCAATTCTACCGCTGCATATCATATTCTTTTAATGCTTGTCATTTTTGTTTTCATCTTTGCGAGATTTGTGTCCAATCAAATTGTATTCAATCTTATAATGTGAGAACTTTTTTTTTTTGTGTGAAATTGTTGCTCTTCATAATTATAATTTCTTCTTGTGTATAATGTACTAGCAAGCTTTGCCTGCTAAGCTGGTCTGTTTCTCTAAAAGAATCTTGAATCATTCGAAATATATCTAGCAATGATTTGGGGGGGGGGGGGACTTTAGCTTAAATTAAGAGTAATGTTTATCTCACTACAAATGTCTGAATTTTAATTTGAAGATTTCAAATTTTTCTCTATTTAATTTTCTCGGCAAATTTATTTGGTATTTTGCTTACTGATGCTTCAATTGCTTATTACAATTTTAAAGTAGAATGAAAATTTTCAGTGTTCCAGATGATTATAAATTGAATCCTGGTTCAGTAGAAGCTATTGCTGAGCATCCCTTGAATCCAGATAAAATAATTATTGGATACAACAGAGGGTTGATGGTCCTGTGGGATAATAAATCTCTAAACTCTGAAAACACTTACATAGGAAATCAGGTAAGGATAAAATATTGCTTCTTATCCAAACAAAATAAGGTATTTGGCAAATTTTTACAGCTTAAAAAGCAGTATATGAAACCGGAGTAGCTTTCTCATATTTAAATTTACTTTATTATTTAGCAGTTTTGTTCTCTATTAAAACTTAGTTTTGCAATATTGTAGTATCCTGTTAAGATCGAACTAGTGCAAAATCAATTCTGCATAGGCTCTGGCATACTGTTTGACCCATCACATCAGGTAAAAATATAGTTGGTAATAGAAGAAATGGTTTTAAAACTATGATCTTGCCTTTATTCTGGTCTTGTGTTTAATTTACATTTTGTGCTGAAATACATTAATTTTGAAAATTCATTTAATACTGTTAAACAAGATGAGTTACCCACTAAATCTTAATTTAAAAGTAATTTTTATATTAAAGTAGCCTATATATTTTCAATAGGTACATTCCAAACATACGTTTGTAAAAATTGTAATTTTGACAATTGTAATCTAGACCATTGTAATCTATTAAACTAGTTCTAATGTTATTTTAATCTTAGTGGATAATTTTTGACAGAATGTAGAAAAATTGTCAATTTTTAATGTAAAAATATTAGTTTTAAGTGGTTTTTGTGAAGTCATTGCACTTACCTTTTGACCCCTCCCCCCCCCCCTTTTTTTTTTGATAATATAGTCTTAATATATGATCTATATTTTCTCTTTTTAATGAAACTTGTTTTATAGAGCTTATGATCTGTATTTGTATTCTTTTTTAGCAAAATTTTCTTTCAAGCTTTTTAGCACTTTTAATACAGCTGGCAAATTTTTAATTTTTTCTGCCTATTTAGTTATGTTTATCCCTTGTCTAACATAAAATTATTAAATTTCATGAAATTTGAATGTTGTTGAAACATAAAATATTCTTTTAAAAAAACTCTGTATAGCTTGTATACATTTTTAGACCTCAGGAAAAATTTTGGATACATTTCTTTCTTCATTACTGCAAGTGCATATTTTTTGAAGAGAAAGGAGAATTTTGTTTTATTTAAAAAATTTAAGTCAATTTAAATCTAGCTTTTTTCTTTTAAGTTTCATAAAACTGTGGAACACTATCACTAATGATAACTTTAATGTTAAATGCATTACATATATCGGTTTCAAAATAAACTATTTTTACTAGAAATTATGTATGCTCATCAGCAGTTAATACAAATTCTGCCCATGATAGGCAAAATATACTGATCTTTATTTGAATTCCTTTAAAACTGTGAAATGTGTGTATGTGAAACTTATTGCTTTCTGTAAGATGTTTGGTATGATTAAACTAAAAAGAAAATATGAGGGGTTCACAACCATAGTAGACACAGACTTCACCGTATAATGGCAGAATTACCTGCAATTAAAGATGTTGAAATTGTAAGAAATTAGTGCCTAGATCATTTCGAGTCCCGATTTATGTGGGGCACCTGGCAACACTACCCTCCTTATTCTCTGGGCTGGTGCAACGTTGTGTGGGGCTCTGGCAAAGCAGTTAATGGTGCTCAACATACGCTGCAATACTGGGTGAATAAAAAGTTCTTAATTGTATAGGTGTCGGAGTAATATATTACATTAATAATAAAATGTATGAAAAATGTCACTACTTTCACACTTATTATGCATAATTAATTTTAATTTCACAAAATCTTTTATTATTATTTAAAGTAAAAAGTATTAAGTTAGTAAAGTTCCAAAGAGATAAGTTTAGTATTTTTATTTAGACCAAGAATAAGAATGACCTTATCCTCAACATCTAGAAAGAAGAAAGTTGGATATATATGTATACATATTAATTTACATTTTAATTATTTCAACTAATTAAGCATATGTGTACAATGCCCCCCCCCCCCCCCAAATAAATAGGACTAATTATAGTTTTCAAATCTGTTGTTCATTGCTACAAATTACAGCAATTTAACCCAATGAACAAATCTTAAAAAAACTAATGGGACAATTTATTAAAAATTATTCTGTAAATATGCTAAATAATTCCACTAATGCTGATTCATTAAATTTAGGTTTTTGGCCTTTTTACATCAAGGGTGGATCTGGAGAGTCCTCAAGGGGGGGGGGGGGGGGGCGATTTTAGAAATTTGGAGATTACAATCTGATGCGCGAGTCGGGGCTATTTTTTTTCACTGCGGGTCATATTACTTTTACTTTTTACTGCGGGCCGGGTTTGGGTCCGGTTGACTATACTTTTTTGCTGTGGGTCGCGTTTGGGTCCGGTTGACTTCTTTTTTCTGCGGGTCGGATATGGGTCCGATTGACTTCTACTTTTCTGCTGCGGGTCGGATTGACTACTTTTTAGCTGCGCTCTAGCGCGTTGGGTTTGGGGCTGGTTGACATACATTATTTCGGGTTTAAGTCAGTTTTGGATTGGGTTTTCACTCTTAGACCGGGAGCCGGCAGAATAGACAACCACCTCATCGATCGGAGGCTGAAATTCCAGAATTAGCTAAAACTCGATTCCCATATTAAAACGCAATCGGTCTGCCAAGTCATATCTTGGTCGAAAACACCTAAAAACCCGATTTTACCGGTTGACTCGTAGGTTTACCATTTTGTTTTCCGGCTCCCAGTGTTCCATGTTCTAATACCTTTGGGTGCAGGAAAACGCAATGGTAAACCTACGAGTCGACCGCTAAAATCGGGTTTTTAGGTGTTTTCCAGCAAGATATGATTTGGCAGACCGATTGCGTTTTAATATGGGAATCGAGTTTTAGCTAATTCTCGAATTTCAGCCTCCAACTCGATAAGGTGGTTGTCTATGCTGCCGGCTCCTTGTCTATCTTGCGAGAAAGGTTCGGGCCGACCCGAATTTTTAAAAGAAAGCCTAAATATTTTTGAAGATAAAAACTGTTTACAATAAAAGCTCCATAACTGGCACGCCCAAACAATTATTTCATAATACTTTTTAATCTTCAAGATTATGTAAAAATACTAATTTGGTATAAGACTGCTTGTCTCTTTATATATAAGATGAGTTGCAATTCAGTAAAGAATGCTTTGAAACTTATTAAAGAACATACCGGGTGTCATAAAATGGACTGATTTATTTTGAAATTCAGTAACTTGCAAATGGTGACTGCAATTAAAACAAGTGCGTAAGTGTGATCACAGATCGCACAGAGGGTTTCGTTTAATATTCATTTCAAAACACTTTATCCTTTTGAAAAATCTGTTAGTTCCACATTTCGCAACCAGGGGCGCACTCTAATCTAAACAAATCTCTATCCGAACGAAACTTCGTTTTACATACTATCCGTATATATATTAGTCGAAGGGATTGGGCCCATAGCACCCGAGATAAGTAGGCGCCCCTGGCGGTAAAAAGTGGAACTCAAATATGTAAGGCTATGGTGCATAATATGAAAGAATGGTCAAAGGGGTGTCGGCAAAAGTTGGAAAAGTGCTCCCCGGGTGAAAAGGGCGGAGGTTAGAAAAATTGCTTAAAATATACGTTAGAGTACGGAGGAGTAAATAATGTAAGACTTCTCGAAAATTTTATGATTTGTCGTGTGGTCTGAGGTATTCAGCTATACGTATGCAAAAATTCATGTCTCCAACTTAATTAGGGGCTCTCTTAGAAAGAATTGCTTAAAATACATATGTGGTAGCTTAAAGGGTTAAACGTAAGACTTTTTCAAGATTTTATAATTTGTCGCCTGGCCTCAGGTGTTCTGCTATAATAAGCATGCAAAATTTCAAATCTCCAATTTAATAAGGGGCTCAGTTAGGAAGAATTACTTAAAACACGCATATGGGAGCCCAAAATGTACGACTTTTTCAAATTTTTATGATTTGTCACATGATGGTGTTCAGCTAGTATGCAAAATTTCACGCCTCCAACCTAAATAGAGTGTCACTTAGAAAGAATTGTTTAAAATACACATGTAGGAACCCAAAAGCTTAAATGTAAGACTTTTTCAAAATTTTATGATTTGCCGTTTGATGTGTGATGCTCAGCTATAAGTATGCAGAATTTCATGCCTCCAACCTAATTAGGGGCTCACTTAGAAAGAATTGTTTAAAATACACATGTGGGAGCCCAAGGGGTTAAATGTATGACTTTTCAAAATTTTATGGTTTGTCATTTGATGTGAGGTGTTCAGCTATAAGTATGCAAAATTTCACGCCTCCAACCTAATTAGGGTTCACTTAGAAAGAATTGTTTAAAATACATATGTGGGAGCCCAAAGGGTTAAATGAACGACTTTTTCAAAATTTTATGATTTGTCGTTTGATGTGGGGTACTCAGCTATAAAGTATGCAAAATTTCACTCCTCCAACCTAATTAGGGTTCACTTAAAAAGAATTGTTTAGAATACACATGGTGGAGCCCAAAGGGTTAAATATACTACTTTTTGAAAATTTTATGATTTGTTCTTTGATGTGAGGTATTCAGCTATAAGTATGCAAAATTTCACGCCTCCAATGTAATTAGAGGTTTACATAGAAAGAATTGTTTAAAATACACATGTGGGAGCCCAAAGGGTTAAATGAATGACCTTTTTCAAAATTTTGTGATTTGTCGTTTGATCTGAGGTGTCCATCTATAAGTACGAAAAATTTCATGCCTGCAACCTAATTAGGGACTCACTTAGAAAGAATTGTTTAAAATACACATGTGGGAGCCCAAAGGCTTAAATATACGACTTTTTCAAAATTTTATGATTTGTCGTATGATGTGTGGTGGTCATCTGTAAGTATGCAAAATTTCAAATCTTCAACATGTGTAGTTTCTGAGAACGGGCTCTGTGACGGACAGACAGACAGAGGAGCGAGACGAATAGGGTTTCGTCAGATGAACGAAACCCTAAAAATCTTGCAGGAGGATTCTGTAAGACATCAGGAGACTTTTTTACTGCGATTCTTGATTTTACTTTACAATAGCAGCGATAGATGGCGCTGCAAACAACATGCTTGCAGCGTAATCAGTTGTTTCTATTTTAAACTAAAATTAAAAATCGCGGCAAAAAACTTTCTGAAATTCAGAGCAAATTTTCTGAAATGTTACAGCAGAGGGGCTGGGGGTGGGGATTCCTTCCTGGCTCTAATTATTTTTGTTGCAGGTCGGGTTAGCTGTTTTCGATCCGTGTCAATTTCAAGTTGAGTGTAGATTCCTGCAAGCTGGGTTTGGGTTAACCCGTTTTCCAGTATATTATTTCAGATGAAAAACTATACTTATAATAATAAACATAGGTGTATGTATGTGAGCTATTTTCTAAAGAGACCACTGTATTTTTTCCACGACTCTTTGATAAAATTAGCATTTCTTCCACAACTTATTGACGAAATTCGTGTTTTTTCCGCAACTTTTTGACGAAATTCGCATGTTTTCGCAGCCTTTTGATAAAATTCGCGTTTTCACATAGCCGTTTGATGAAATTCACATTTCTTCCATTACCCTTTGACGAAATTTACGTTTCTTCAGTAATCCTTTGATGAAATTAGTGTGATTTTGCAGCTCTTTGATAAGATTCGCGTTGTTTTCCGCGATCCTTTGACTAAAATCGCGTTTTTTAAACGATTCTTTAATGAAATTAAGTTTTTCCGCGATTCTTTGACTAGTTTTTTTCGCGACCCTTTGAGAGAATTTGAGTTTCTTTCGCGACCCTTTGATGTAATTCGGGTTTCTTTAGCGATTCTTTGATAATATTTGCATTTTTTCGCGATCCTTTGACGAAATTCGCATTTTCCGTGATCATTTACAGAATTTCGCGTTTTTTCCCTTTGACCAAATTCGCGTTTTTTTCGCGGCCCTTTGACCAAATTTGCGTTTCTTCCGTTCTTTGGCGAAATTGAAGTTATTTTCTGCGAACGATTGACGAAATAGATTTTTTATGGCGACCATTTGTCAAAATTCGCGATTATCTTTATGTCCGAATTTTCGGACTGATGAATTTTTTAAATTTTCGGAACCGGATGCCTTAACCCTCTCGCTGCGCACATATATATGAAATATATATATATATATATATGAAATATATATATATATATATATATATGAAATATCATATATATCATAATATATATATCATATATATAAAATCATATATATATATGAAAATAGGTCCAAAAATTGCACCTTTATTTTATTCCATATTTCGAATTTGCATATACTTTAGAGTTCAACTATGTCCAAAATTTTTGAGAAAGAGTTTCTTTTTTAACTAGAATTAGATCATAAAAAAATTTGCTGCTTAGGTAATTGCTGATTGCGCAAACAAATTTTGCCACTTGTACGTTGGCCGTGGAAATCGCGGGTTGCACAGCGAGGGGGTTAAATTTTCGGAAAATTCGGAACATAATCAGCCTTGTTCCTGAGATCTTACATAACCCTCCTTCAAGGTTTTATTTTATTTTTTTATTATTATTATTATTATTTTAATTGTCGCCATTTGCAAGCTATTGAATTGAGGTATTTAAAATCACTCAGTACATTTTAGGACACCCAGTATATTCTGTAGGTATGGGATGATGGCTGAAAGAAGCATATTTAAAAAAAAAATTAATGCTGTCTTTGATACGTCAGAGGTTTACCTGGGCTGAAATTTACAGATCCAACCCACACAAAAAAAAATATATTGACCCGGCCCGGTATAAAAGCTAAAAATTCAACTCCAGACCTTTACTAAAATTATAAATAAACACACTTACTTATGCTCATATTTTGTTTTAGATTATGTTCGAAATTCATGAATACAGAAAAATATTAATATTAATGACTATTTAGGCAATTATGTACATAAACACTACGTAAAAATCATTACTTAGAACAAATAAATGCAAATGAAAATCCATTAAGAAAATCAGTTTTGAAGGAAGAAACGGGTGATAAAAGAAAATCACAATTTTAAAGCTCTACAAAGAAAAAAAGTAGATTGTTTAAAATGTATCTCTATGTACTTATCAAATCAAATTAATTTTTTAAAGATTTCGATAAACAAATGTACAAAATAAATATAATTTTTACGAATAACAAATAAGTAAGATGCCAGACCAACTTGGGCTCGGGGAGAAGAATTTAGAGAAGTGCACGGGTCGCGGCCAATACTGCTTATCATACGAGCTGACACGGACCGAATGTTTAGTTTTTATTCTGGGACGAGTACCGACCCGGAAATTTTGGCCAGTGGAGAACTCTAGGACGAATGAAGTCCAGACCAGGCTCGACATGGAAAAAAAAGAAGTTTGGCCCGACCCAAATTTCCAGAAAAATTTAAGATCAGGGCACGGCCCGGCTTTAAAAGAGAGAAGACCTTAGCCAGACCGAGTCTCGTTGGATTTAAACTGGCGTGCCCCGGTCCGGGTCGCGCCGTGCTCGAGCTTCGCCCCAAGTCATTTTCTGTGAGGATGCATAATGCCGTTTTGCAAACGCTTTATTTGCTCAAGGGGGGGGGTCCCCCCCCCCCCCCCCTCCTTAGATCCGCCATTGTTTTACATGCTGTATAAAACTAGATAAGACCATTACATATAAAGATAAAATACCTGGTTTTTGATGTATTACTTCTTCAGTGTCTTTTTTTCTAACTGTGTTATGTATAAATTTGTCATTCATTTCTACTGTTAAAAAATATAATCTTGCAGAAAAAACTTGTTGTTAATGAGGGTTGTTGCAGATAGCTTAAAAAATTCTGCAACAGGGTCTAGTAGTTGCTTGATAGGCTGATTCATGCTTGATTTATATGGTTGGTTTTTATATAGTAACTCTAAGGCAGATTCTATGCTAGATGGAAATCTGTGCCGTACACAAATACTTTCAAGTTTCGGTAAATCCGTAACAATGCAGTAAACTAGGGAGGGGAATAGGGTCAGGTGGGGTAAAGTGGTCATAATTCATTAAAAGGGCTAAAATCCTGACTAATATAGAAATTTGAATAATTTTCTTTTTTAATTTTAGATTTATTAAGTATTGATCAAAGTTTCTCACTCAAAAAAACATTTTTAGTAACATGTTTGAGCCACTGAGCACTCATTTTGTCTGTCTTTGTTACACCTTGTTCTTTCAACTCTTTAATTAACTTTTCTGCTGCATTTTGTTTATTCAAAATTTTGTTAAATTGGCAGTTAAGAAAGCTTTACATATATCTCAAGAACATATTTTCATTTATAGCTAAGTTATATTTATCACAGATTTTATTTCATAATAGCTTTAGTTACATGGGTTAAAGTAGTCATAGGGTTAGGCTTAACTTAGATACTTGATCTGAGTTAAATTATTCATTATATACAATGCCGGTTTATTAAATACTAATCATTATTAAAAACTAACTGCAAATAGTTATTATTTAATAATAGTTTATAATATGGGGGTTAAAAAAGGTTAGGTTTAATTTTTAGTAGGTTCTGAATAGTGAATGAATTAACTAAGTGTAAACTCTAATTGTTGCAAAGGTTACATCAGCTAATTTAACAACCAACACATTAACTACTTTTTCTAATACCTATACTTGTTATATAAGAAAATGGTCCACAAGAAAGTCCTGAAAGAATTTTTAATGTTGATGAGACTGGAATGGATATGGATAGCCAAAATAGTCCAGTTTAAAAACTTTTACGCAATGCATTATATAAAATTCAAAAACCAAAGGAAAGATAATGTTTAGTGTTCCTTTTGGTATATCAGCTAGTGGTTATTACATTCTTCCATTCGTAGTTTATGAGCGAGTATATATGAATTATAGATAAAGGGTGCTCATGCAGGAGCATTGTATGAATCATGGAATCTGGCTAGATGCAGGATTCTGTACTTGAATCTTGGATGGATCATTTTATTAAGTAGATAGTACACCGAAAGCTTACAAAAGCCTGCCCTTTTATTTATGATTGTGATGGACATAAATGAATTATGATGCCGTGAAAAAAAGCTATCGACAATCACATTATAATACTCTGCCTGCTACCTCATACTAGTCAGTCTACAACCATTAGATCTAGGTGTATTTTCCCCCATTAAATAAAGCCTGGAAAGGAATTTTAAAGAAACAGTATCAAGAAAGCCGACTGCAAAATATGTAAAAAAATTAAAATAAGCTACATAGGCAACATTATCTACACTCATTTCAGATGTGAATAGAATTGTTAGACATAGTTTTAAAGGAAAAGGAAATGTGTCCAGTCCAAGATCGGGTTAGTATTGACAGAAAAAACACTTGCATTATATCTGCAAAAATAACAAGAGGAATGAGATATTTAAAAATTGCATAAATTTCCAAGAGGAAAAAAACAACAAAAAATATCCCTAATCAACATTCTCTTTTGAATCCATTTATAATTGCTAAAGATGACATCTCAAACCATATCTATAGGACCTTGAGTGTTGCTAATATATGAAATGAAGAAATCAATAAGGCAATTTATTGGGAAAAAACCTGATTATTTTTCTTAAAGTATGTTAAAAAAAAATCCAAATTTGGTGATCATTATACTTTTCCAGAATCAGGTATGATCAAAATCATTGAAGAACCAAATTTTAACAACAAACAATTTTAACATTACAAATTTACACTTTAATAAAATAAAATGGCAGATAACTTATTATAAAAGGTTGTTTAAAATGTTTCTAAATAATAAAATGTCACTTTTTATTCATTAGTTTATTTTTTTATTACACTTTTTCAATGTGACAACTTTACCCCATGCACTACTCACTTTACCCCACCCCCTGGGGTAAAGTGGTCATAAAAACATGCCTGAAAAAATGTTATAAAAAGGTGTTATTCTCCAAAAATATTTCTGAAATAGATATAGATGTACTCTACAGTAATGTAATGTAAAAATAACACCCAAAATTTTAGAAAACATCACAGAAATTCTGATATTTATATACTCTGAAAGTTTGATAAGCCTGTTTTTATGACCACTTTCCCCCACCTGACCCTACTGACTGAATTTTCTGCCACAATAGATTCTTTAGACAGTTTACTATGTTTATAATCTCTTGCTTCTTTCTACTGTGATTGTTATAGATTATTTGATTTGACTCATCAACCTTGTCTATCACCTCAAAAGTGAAGACAAACTCATCTGTGACACACCCATGCAATTATTTATTTTTTTTGCACTTGAGGCAGCAAGAACCTATTTTTGATACTTGTGCATTTTTCTTAAACTTGTGCACTTGTATTAAAGTAAACTGTGCTAGTGTAAACTTGTGCATTTGTATTAAAGATTGAACCAATCTTTTTACTGATGCCAACATTACTTTTTCTACTTCTACTCCCATATAAAACAATCATAAATTAGGTATACACAACTTTTTTAACCCTCTGAGCGGTTTGGATGTATTTTTCAGTTTCTCAAAATCAACTTTAATCTCTTATAGACAAAATTATTTTAAACAGAATTGTATTTCAAGATGTGTATCAAATAAAGGGGCATGAAGTGTATTTTAGAAACAAACAGGGGAAAAAAAGTTTTAAGATTATTTTTATAAGCATTTTCATGAAAATGCCGGAAAGCCCTCAAGACGCTTGGAGGGTTAAACAACCTTTTAACACAGTGCTACATTTTATTTCCACACATGATTAAAAATTGCAGTTAATTAAAAGTTACCCGAAAAGTATCTGCAAATCTTGCGAAAATCCCTCGTAGGTCTGTTTTTTTATACTAATGTTAACTTTCATTTAAAGAAAATTTTGATGTCTGCTGTAGCCATTTTATCAAAGTTTGGGGTTTGGTGACAAACAAAATATTCTGTAATTGTTGAACAGTATTTAGATTTTTACGTAAATTTGTAGTGTCAGTTTCAAATACATTTTATTTGCTGTTAGTCTAATTTTTTCAGTAGACTTTTCTGCCATCGGAAATCTGTAGGCCAGTTTTGGGAAGCTGCCAAAAAGCCAGTTATTTTCATTACTTGTACATCTCTTCTAAATACTGCTGAATTTAAATTTTTTCAGATTTTTTTTTAATCCTCAGAGTGTTTTGAGGACTCACGTGCTTTTTCATAAAAATGCTTAAACTACTGTTAATTTAAATTTTCTTTCTCTGTTTGTTTCTAATATACATTTCATGCCCTTTTATTTGACATACATCTTAAAATACAATTCTGCTCAAATTATTTTTTGGCCTCAACCGATTTAAGTTATTTTAGGGAAACTGAAAAATATGGACAAACTGCTTAGAGGTTTAAATTAAAGAAAATGTTCTTTTATATGAAATTTGTTTGAAAACTGTAGCTCAATTTAGTGACTTTTTAAAATTTTCAGGTGAACTTTTTAAAAATATCTTAATGACCATTTGTTTGATACAGATGTAAAGCAACTAGCGGCAGAATTTCCACAATTGGCTTTTGTTTGATCTGAGCAAGCTATGTAGAAAAAGATTAACCATAAAATACTACACAAAGCTAAAATTTGTCGACTGGCATGTTTTCATTTTATGTTGAACATAAAATTATTATAAAATTGAATTGATTAAAAGATACTTTGCATCAAAATATGCAGACCTGCCAACTGCTACGAAAAAATCGTAGTTGCTACGATTTGGACCTATAAACTACGATGCTACGAAAATCGGTCTTAAACTACGATTTTTTGCAAAAAACAAAAAAACTCATTTTTTGTTTCTAATTGCAATTTTTATCCCGCGCAGCATATTTTTCAGAAATGATTCTGTTCTAAAATTTGAAAGTATTCATTTCCGAAAGTTTTAAAAAATTTATCATTAATCCGAAAATTCGGACATTAAAAAATGCTCATCGGGAAAAAAAAATCTGGGCTGCAAAACAAACTTCTTAACATAAAACCCTCTTTATGTATATCAACCACAAGTGAATCGTGTTTCTGTAAATATTTATACAGGAATTCCCTTCCTTAGAAACAAGGATGCCATTTTAAGAATTTCTGGAGGAGGGGGGGGGGGGGATCTTCGAGGGGCAAGATTTGAAATAGTGTGCAAAATCGCACGATTTGTACTATTTATTATTAAAAATTTCAATTTATGAATTATTATTAAACATTTCAATTTTGTGTGGTAAAAAACACAAAATTCGTCAAAAGTTCATAGTAAAAATTGCAGATTTCAACAAAGAATCGTGATAGAAAAATGTGAATTACGATTGTGGGGAAAAAATTGTGAATATCCTGAAATGGTCGCGGGGAAAAAAAATCGAGAATTTCATTAAATTTACTGCACTGGGCTAAAAAATTGGAACCAGGCTTCTTTTACAAATGTAAAAAAATGCTGCAAAACGAGAAGAAACTTTAAATATCGTATAAAAATTTTCAGAGGAAAAAAATTTACTATATTGAGTTGAAAGACTGAAAACGTATTCCTTTTACGAATGTCAAAAGATGGCTCCGAAACACGAAAAACCAACCAACCAACCTCCAGATTAATTTCAATATTCTGTGCTACGATTTCTCATTTTCAAAAGTTGGCAGGTCTGAAATATGTTAAGAATCAATTATATTTTAATTTTTACTTTTGATGTCTAAATTTCTAACAGTATAATTGTAATCTGCTGATTTTGAAAAAATGAGTTATAAACTGCATTTTAGTGTTTCTTCAGCCATCTAAATACAGCAAAATACTGTTTGTGGCTATTAAGTTTTATTTATTTTAATAATGATCGTTTTTTGGTCTGAAGTGAAAGCTTATCAATATTTGTGGTAATTTTTATGGATGAATGAGTTATATAGATTAAATTATTAATCATGAGTATCCCAGTGGCAGAAACACCGCGACACGGCGACATAGTCGCGGACACAAAAAATCTTTTGCAGACAATTATTGTCTGCACTAATGAAATCAATTAAAAAAATTGTCCGCAACTTTCGGACAATTTTTTCCAGCGAAAAAAAACGCGAATTTCGGCAAAAGATCACGTAAAAAGCTCGAATTTTGGCAAAAGATTGTGTAAAAATCGCGAATTTTGACAAAAGATCGCGTAAAAAGCTCGAATTTCGGCAAAAGATTGCGTAAAAATCGCGAATTTCGACAAAAGATCGCGTAAAAAGCGCAAATTTCGGCAAAAGATCGTGTTAATGGCGTGAATTTCGGCAAAAGATCGCGTTAAAAGCTTTAATTTCGGCAAAAGATCAGGTAAAAGGCGCGAATTTTGGCAAAAGATCGCGTAAAAAGCGCGAATTTTGGCAAAAGATCGCGTAAAAAGCGCGAATTTCGGCAAAAGATCGCGTAAAAAGCGCGAATTTCGGCAAAAGATCGCGTAAAAAGCGCGAATTTCGGCAAAAGATCGCGTAAAAAGTGTGAATTTCAGCAAAAGATCGCGTTAAAAGCTTTTATTTCGGAAAAAGATCGGGTAAAAGGCGTGAATTTTGGCAAGAGATCGCGTCAAAAGCCCGAATTTCGGCAAAAGATCGCGTAAAAATCGCGAATTTCGACAAAAGATCGCGTAAAAAGCGCAAATTTCGGCAAAAGATCGCGTTAAAAGCTTTAATTTCGGCAAAAGATCGGGTAAAAGGCGTGATTTTTGGTAAAAGATCGGGTAAAAAACATTAATTTTGGTAAAAAGCGCGAATTTCGGCAAAGGATGGTGAAACAAACGCAAATTTCGTATAATCGTGAAATAAATGCAAATTTCGTGAAGGGATCACGAAAAAAAAACTCAAATTTCGTCCAAAAATTGCAGCAAAAACAAGAAATTCGTCAAAAAGCCATGAAAAAAATGTGAATGTCACCAAAGAATTACAAAAAAAAAAATAATTTCCTCAAAAGGCCGCAGAAAAAAAAAATGAGAATTTTGTCAAGGGATCGCAAAAAAAACGCTAACTTCGTCAAAGGGTCGGAGAAAAAACGCGAATTTCATCAGAAGTGTGCGAAAAAACACTAATTTTGTTAAAGGATTGGGGGGGAAAAAATTCATTCAAGGGTTTTAGAAAAAACTCAGTGCTTTTTGCGCTTGAAGCCTCTGAAGCTTCCGAAGGTTTTTAAAAGCATCGTTATTGCCTATGTGTGGTTCTGCTTATCCTTCACACTTTAGAAATTCTACAAGAAGTTAGATGATGAAAAGTTATAAGCAAAATTAATGAGAATGCATCATGCTTACCATGTTTTAAATAGAATGATAAAAAATTCCTAGTTTAATTTATTACTTATTCATTTAAAATGACATACAAAATTTGCAGACAGATTATGAAATTTTAAAAGCTTGTCGCAGACAGCTACAAAACTTTCTGTCACTGGGATGAGTATTTCCTATTAAAAAATTAAATGTATGTTTGATTTTCCCTCTAACAGCAATTGGAGTCTGTATCTTGGCATCGAAGTGGCACTAAATTCATGAGTTCACATAATGATGGCAGCTATGTAGTTTGGAGTAGTACAGATTCATCAAAACCTGAAGAAACACCTGTCCCTCCATATGGTATAAAATTTAATCGGTGATCTAATTTTCAAGCATATGTTTTGGAATTTAAAACTTTGTTAAACTAATAAAAGTTAAATAATTGCAGGTCCATTTCCCTGTAAAGCTATTACAAAAGTGCTCTGGAAAGCTGTAAAAGGAGGGTAAGTTTTTTTGTAGCTAAAGCTTATATAACAGGTTAAAAGTAAATTTAAAACTGATTTTAATACAAGAATTAGCTTTAACTAATAGATGTTTGTCATTATTTCTGTTGTTAACATCCTTTTCCTATGCTCATGTAAAACTGTCATAAATGAGGTATATGAAAGGTTTGGTTTGTGACAATATTTGCATTTTGTTAAAACACATTAAAAATTACAGTTCATTTAAATTTAGTGAGGCTTGCAAATCTCAAAGATTGCAGTCTCTTAAGCCTTGCACAGGTCTACTGGTCTAAAAATATTTCTAATTTGTATTTCTATTCATATTATACAATTAAGAAATCTGCTAAACATAAGACTATGCTGTTGTTCAATGTCTTATTTTAGATACAAGTGTTAAGTAAAAAATAATGCTGAACAATAATTGTATATTTTTTAAACTAGTTTCAATAAATTACTGATCTTAAAATCTATTTCTTTTAATATTGTGATTTTATTAAATATTTGTTTTGAGCAGTATTTTTTCCCCTCTGAGTAATTTTCTATTTTTTCTAATTTGTTTGTACCCCCCCCCCCCCTTTTCTTTGTGAAATATACTTCATTTGTATTACCTATTTATTTTCTAAAGCCTAATTTAAGTGATAGTTTTTGAAAATAAAACTACAATATTTAAGAAAAATATACATGTAATTTTCTGATTTATTATTATAAAATTCTTAAACTAATTAAAGTATAACTTGCTTTATGACAAATATATAAAACTAGCATTTATTCTTTTTACTGTACCTCTCCAAACTGACTAATCTTATATTTATTTCTATTTAATATCATAAATTTTTAATTTTCTCTGGTAAGTTATGATTGGAACAGAAGGAATTTGTTTTCTTGTCTCATTTTTTGACGTCTCAAAATCACTGCTTTATTCTCAAGGAAATGTTATTTCATGGCAACTTCTAATTCTGAGACTAAGGCTAATGTCAGACGAATGTCTTTTTGCCCACTTTTTTCACTTTTACAGCCTCCCTACATATGCTAGCGAAGGTATAGGGAGGCTGTAAAAGTGAAAAAAGCGTGCAAAAAGATGTTTGTTTGACATTAGCTTTAATATGGTAAAACATACAAGATGTGTGAAAAAATTCTTTATTTTCAGAAAATCATTAAAAAGAAAGATATGCACTTACAAGCTTTTAATTCAATAAAATTATAAAAGGTTTAGAACATTTAAATATGTGCATGACACTGGTGCAAGTGACTAAAGTATGAGGTTTATGGCCAGATTATGCTCAAATATTTCCCATTTTGTTTTCAAATCTCTAAATCTGAGCATGAGAACTTTCATATTTTTATTAGTAACCCTTACATTCTATAATATTGATGAAAATTTCATGTTTATCTTTTTGTGAAAGTAGCAAACATAAATCTATAAGATATAATTTTAATTACTTTCTATTAACCTCTCAAGTTCTAGCATTAATTTTCCTAAAACTATTTGTATAGAAATGTAATTAAATTCTTCACAGATATTAAGTGTATGACATTGATTGTGTTAATTTGTCATTGATAGTATTTGGTGATTTTCTTCTAGAATGTAAAGCTTAGACTGATAAATTTAAGATTGTCATTTATGCCTTAGTCCATTGATTGTCAGTTTATTTTGAGAATGAAGTATCCGATTTTTGAAACTATATAAAATAGATGCATGTCAGAGAAAAATGCATTTGATCAAACTGTGAATTTTACATTGATTGTTCAAATTTTATTAAAGATAATTTGCCACTAGCAAGTCTATGTAAAATCTGACATGGCGGGAACTGCTTAATGCCACCGAAAAGTGGCAGGCTATATTCAAACTATTTAATTTCAATTAGTTTATTTTATTTTTTTGCGTGTTATTATTTTCTAGCTTGATATATAAAATGCCAAGTTTCATTATCAAAAGTATGTGATGTTAATATTTCTCATCTTTAGTTTTGCATGCTAAATTTCTTATCCTCTTTAATAAATAATTGTTTTGTTTGTATTCTAAGAACATTTACAAGTTACCGCAGTTACTTTTCATATTAATTTCAAGAATTTCTCTTTCAGAGATGACTTTAAAATATTTTCTGGAGGTATGCCACGTTCCAGTTATGGTGATAAGCATACTGTTACTGTAATGTGTGGTGACAAGCATCAAGTTTTAGATTTCACTTCAAAGGTTGTTGACTTCTTCACTGTTAATCATGGTGATGAAGAATCTGGTAATTTTTACATTTTCATATTGCAATTCTACTTTGAATAAGCTTTACTGTAAGTGACTGAAATATTTTTCCAAACTACACATTTCCACATTATACAAAATGATATTCAATTTTACTTGAACGTCTTAAAAAAATTGATCTTATATGTATAGTATATTGCTTTATAGTATACTAGCTGACCCGCCCGGCGTTGCCCGGGCCTTAATAATATTCTTAAATGAATCTGAAATTTTTATCGCAGGTGCGTACAGAGGGGAGTGGGGGGGGGGGGGGGGGGGGTGATTACCAAAGCCCGACTCTTGTGTTCAGTTCCAAAGTTGTGTAAATTCACAGGTTAAGTTTTTTCATTTTTATATGTCTCATGCTCTTTTTATTCCAAATTAATAGATGAATTCAATTAAAATTTAATTATATTTTCAATAATTTTTTTATTTCAAATCTTTGGATGAAAAAGCAATTACAAATACAACATAAACTGTAATAATTGAAAAAAAAATAATAAAATTCTAAGCAAATATTACTATATAGAATCGTTTAAAAAGTACCACCCAGAAAATTTATTTTCTAATAGAGTAAAGCCTATTTCTAATGGAATCCTGCAATAAACAAAAAAAAAAGTTCCAGCTTCCCTCTGTGCCCAAAAATGTTATTATGCTTTGTTCAATTTAAATAACCTGCATAAAATGGAATTTATCACTGGTCATTTCCGTCTAAGCGGGTTTTATTGTATCTTACTTCTGGTGGCCCCGTAATAATATTCTTAAATGAACCTGAAATTCGTATCGCAGATCCGTACAGAGGGGGTAAACAAAATTACTTAACGTCATGACAGCATTTTCAAATTTCTTGCAGCTGATTAATTCGCATTTCCAATATAGTGTTTTGCAGAAATTGCATGTTTTTACTCAAAGTTCCACAGTTATGCCCCCCCGGAACGTTTAAATCAATAATTTGGATTTCAGAAGCAACGTGTGCACTCTGCGGTTATTAAGCCTATTTTAGCGATCGCTTATGCTCTGTGTTTAACTTTATTTCCGATTCAATCTATTTCGATTTTCTGTTTTTAATTCGGCTTCTTCTTCACTTTCAAGCGTTCGCTGAAATCTTTTACGGGCATTTCAAATGATATTTTGAAGCTCTATAATTGCAGCGAAAGAGGGAGCTCTTTCCTCTACGGCGAAATGTAAATAAACCCGATCGCCCGAAATCCTGCCAAAGGACTTTTCACAATAACAATGAGATAAGTTTCTCGGGCGTTGCCATTAGACAATAACAAATAATCGCGATTTCTGTGCCACGTACGTTAGCGTAACATATATATAGATTATACAGTATGTGTTATCCTGTATAATGTGCTGTAATAATTTTAATGTTGTATAACCTATTACATTATAATACAACTAGCAAACCCCGTGGCTTTGCTCGCGTAATATTTGAAACATGCCAAGTGATATTTGCATGACTATTTTTTATTAGAAAAACACTTTTTGAAATAATTCAAAAACTACAAATTAAGCCACAGTTTGACTAAATTTCATTATAAAAGTGCAATAGACAGAAATCTGATTTTAATTAATAAGAACTAAAACTAATTCCAATTGAATGATAATTAGAAAGTATTTTGAGACTTTTATGCTCATTTCATACGCTCATTTCAATATTCAATTGAAGTTTTGAATTTTTTAAAAAGCATCTTAACACATTTACGTCTTAAAATTAACCATCATGTCAAATTCCAAGCTTCTTGTCTAACAGTCTACTACCTCTCTGGTGTTAGTAGCACCAACATAAAATGCCGAAAGAAAGTTGAAATAGAATGTCTCAAAAAATGTTGAAACAAAGACTGTCACCATTAATTTGCCAACATTAACCTTGAAATCGGTTTGTATTTCATAATATTCTATAGAAAACAGAATTTAGATGTTATTAAAGGCTTTCTTGTTCCTGCCAACCAGGTGGGTAATGACACCGGCATAAAATATAGCCCATATAAGATCAGGGAATATCACTCTTGATTAGCAACCAATAACTTCTGTAATCTGTTTATTTCCTGAGATTCCATAGAAATCGTAATTTAGGACTCTTTTAGAATGCTTTTCGCTCCTTCCCTTCGCTTCATCCCTTTCTAATTTCGAATTTATTTTCGACTGTTCTTAAGGACATTTATATTTTATAAGTAACTACCGTGCTATATTTAAAGTTTCTAGCCTCTTCAGTATCGCATACATCGCAATTTAGAAAGTTTTTTATCCTGCAACCCTCGACATAAAATATAGCTTATGTTGGAGCAGGTTCTATCACCATCAATTTGCAACCATTGTGATTGAAATTGGTTTCGTATTTCATACGATTGCATAAAAATCATAATTTATAACGCTTATAGAACGCTTTTCGCTCACTTTATCCTTTTAAATTTGGATTTTTCATTCGACAATTCTTAGAAAGCATTTGCATCTTTGAAGTAATTACCATTCCAAATTTAAAATGTTAGACCCCCTCAGTAACACAAAAAATGCAATTTAGAGCATTGTTTAATCCTGTAACCACTAGGTGGTAGTGACAACAACGTAAAATATGGGCTATGTTGGAGCGGGGACTGCCACTATAAATTTGAAACAATTACTTCTGAAATCGGTTTATATTTCCTGAGATTGCGTAAAAATCGGTATTTAGAACGTTTATTGAATGCTTTTCGTTCATTTTCACCCTTTTTAAATTTCAAATTTTTAAGGAATTCTTAGAGTTTACATCTCATAATTACCGTGCCAAATTTCAAGTTGTTGGCCCCTTCAGTATCACAAAAATCACAATTTAGAACGTTTTTTAAAATGCAAACGCAAGGTGGTTGTGACGCCAACATAAAATCGATCTTATATTGGAGCAAGGGCTGTCATCAATTTCCAACCATTACTTTTGAAATCGGTTGGGTACTTTCTGAGATTGCGTAGAAATCGGAATTTAGAACATTTTTCGCCCATTTTTACCTCTTTTAAATTTCATATTATTTAGGAAATGTTCTTTGAGATCATTTATATCTTATAAGTAACTGCCATGCCTAGTTTCAAGTTGCTAGCCCCTGCAGTATTACAAAAAAATGCAATTTAGATCGTTTTTTGCTCCTTCACCCCATTTGGGGTAGTGGCACCGACATGAAATATAGCCTATGTTGGAGCGAGGGCTGTCACCATGGTTTCCAGACCATTATATTTTAAATCGGTTCTGTACTTCCTGTGCATAGAAATCTCAATTTAGAAGGTTTTTTAGAACGCTTTTCGCTCATTTTCACACCTTTCTAAATTTAGATTTTTCAGGAAATGTTCTTAGAGATAATACGTATCTTTATAAATAACTGCCTTGCCTAATTTCAGGATTCTAGGCCCTTCAGTAACACAAAAATTCCAATTTAGAATGTTTTTTGCTTCTGTAACCCCTGGAAGAAGCGACACTGACATGTAATAGAACTAATGTTGGAGCAAGGGCTGTCATCATCAATTTCCAACCATTACTTTTGAAATAGATTGGGTACTTTCTGAGATTGCGTAGAAATTGCCATTAAGAACTCTTTTTTTCACATTTTCAGCCCTTTTAAATTTCGAATTTTTTAAGAAATGTTCATAGGGATCGTTTATATCTTATAAATAACTACCATTCCAAATTCCATGTATCATGGTATTATTCCATGGCCCTTCAGTAACACAAAAATCACAATTTTGAATGTTTTTTGCTCCTGCACCCCCTTTAGGGGTAGTGGCACCGACATAAAATGTAGCCTATATTGGAGCAAGGGGTATCACCATCATTTTGACACCATCATTTTGACACCATTATTTTTTAAATCGGTTTGGTACTTCTTGAGATTCAGTAAAAATCGCCATTTAGAACGTTTTTTAGAACGCTTTTTGCGCATTTTCACCTTTTTTAAAATTTCGAATTTTTTAAGAAATGCACTTAGAGATCATTTATATTTAATAAGTAACTACCATGCCAAATTCCATGTATCTGGACCCTTCAGTAACACAAAAATCGCAATTTCGAATATTTTTTTGCATCTGCACCCCCTGTAGGGGTAGTGGCACAGACGTAAAATGTAGCCTATGTTGGAGCAAGGGTTGTCACCATCATTTTGACACTATTAATTTTGAAATCTGTTTGGTACTTCCTGAAATTGCATAAAAATCGCCATTTAGAATGTTTTTTAGAACGCTTTTCGTGCATTTTCAGCCCTTTTTAATTTCGCTTTTTTAAAGAAACGTCCTTTGAGATCATTAGTATCTTATAAGCATTTACCATTCCAAATTTCATATTTATAGGGCCTTCAGTAACACAAAAATTGCATTTTTAGAACGTTTTTTGCTCCTGCACCCCCTTTTGGCCAGTGGCACGGACATAAGATATAGCCTATGTTCTAAGTTGGACTAACACCATCATTTTGATACCATTACTTTTGGGATGAGTTCTGTAGTTCCAGAGCTTACCTCCTACAAATAAACAATTTTTACCTCTTTATAATATTAGTATAGAAGATAACAGTAAATTATAGTATTTTTATTTATATACATCTGTGAGTGGCTATTCTCATTGACATTTTTGCAGTTACATGCATTAGTCCTGCATCGGGTCTGGCTACCTGCTTTTACTCAACCCGATGTTCGGGTCAGGTCAGATTGGCGCTATATTTTCCTGTTGTGGGTCGGGTTGGCTTTCATTGGTTCAAGTTGACTTTTTGATTCTTATGGGTCGGGTTGGCCTGATTTTTTAAAAGAATGTCCAAAATATTTTTTCACGTTTAAAAGTCTATATAAACCACACATTAACCCTGCACCGGAGTCTGTCCATTATTGCTGCTGCATAAAGTTTCACAAAAGCAAAATATATGCCTGTCTGTTTTGTCTAGTCTTGGAATTTGTTTCTGGAAGTTAATACAAACACACGGTTTCAACTACTACAATACAACTATGGTACAATGATTATAATGAATGTTTCTGCACTGCTAAAACATTTTTACTGAATAGTTACAATTCTAATGTTCTAATCTTGATACTTCTAAGATTGTTATGACAAACTATTGTTGACTGGAAGGATCATTTAGCGTTTTGATGCATATTGTAATTTTAAAGTACGATAGAAATATTTCAAAGACTCCAAAGACTCGTGAAAGGATGACAATAGTTCTAGAGATCCCGTTGAAAATGTATAAAGTGGATAATTTGTGATGATACAAGATGCACTATATTAGATGGGAGAATTTTCAAAATAACTGTTGATAATGATTATAAACTACAGGCAGAATGCCAATTGTGTAAAACAAGGTGTACCATTATAAGTGGAACTTTTGGAGCCACAACTAATTTTAAAGCATATTTAAAGATTAGATTTTTAGTTTTATACCATTGCACATAGATTGAAACATTTTTTTGTACTTGCTTTTTTTTTTTTTTTTTCATTGTAAGTTTTGTATAATTCATCATACCTGTGATATTTAATTGAGGGTGAATTTTATTCTATTAATACTATTCATTGATATAGAATGTAGTTTTTTATTAATCATAGTTCATATTGCATTAAAACATGATTTACTTTTCCTTCATTTTGGATTAGGTCGGGTTGGTTGCCACCCAAGTCGTGCAGGACTCTAATCCAAATTTATTTTTGAGTATTCAACAATATGGAGGTGTCCGCTGTTCAGAGGTCTATATTTGAATATTGAAGAATATAGATTTGTTAATTTTTCTATGTAAAACATAAAAATTGTATTAGAGCTTCAATTCTAGGTTATTTTTATAATTTTCATTAAAACATGATAAACTTTCCTTTCATTTTGGGTACGGGTCAGGTTGTGTGTTGAAATATTGCAGGGGCGGGTGCATGTTGAAATACTTCAGGTCGGGTTGCAGGTCAACACAAATTATTCTTGCGGTTTCGAGTTGGGTTGCAGGTTGACTTTGGTCCGGTACAACCCGACCTGCACAGGATTCTAATGTGCATTATAAAATCATGTATGGGTTACTTGTCATCACTATATTATTGCATTGTATCTACTGTACAGTAGTAGGCCTATTTATACTCTTGAAAGTAAGACAAAATTACAAAGCAGATATTTTAGCCCATTTTAACAATCTAACAAAGAAGTTTGTTTCTGTTTTTTTTGTGTAGGTTTTTGTAAATGGTGTTTTACAGAATACCAGTGTTCATTTTTGCTGTTGGTGGGCTAGTTTTCAGCATCTGCTTGTAGCTGAGGTTATGGCCACATTAGTTTTTCATTTTATAAAAATTATGCAAATAATATTGAATAGCCAGAAATAGTTGCAGTTCCCGGTGATTTTAGAGGATGGAGGTGCATTTCAAGGTTGACTGGAAAAGTGGTGCATCTGGGTCTGAATGTGTGACCACGCTTACTTCGACATTAACGGCAGAATTTCTCTTCTGACTACTAGCATTTTTTTTTTTTTTTTTTTTTTTTTTACCTATCATGATTTCATTCTTTTTGTACATGCATAGCACTGTAAAATATCTTATACACACATTCTTGCTATAAAAAGTTTTACAGACCTTTGTGAATGAGTATAATGAATTGCCCACTGTAGATTGATATTAGAAACAGATCTTTTGCCTTTTGCCATCATTATTGGGTGACTTTGATATGTAACAAATTTGATGTCACATTTGTTTGGAATATTCTAGCAATCAAGGCTGTGTACCATGTTGGAGTTGAATTATCAAGAACAGTCCAGATTACTTGTGATATGTAGAAATAATGTTGAAGGTTTTATATAATAGTCTGATAATGTTAGTGTTGCATATGCGGTGTATGATTTTTTTCAACTTTTGTATGAAATTTTTTTAAAAAATAATTTAAATTGTTTAATTTTTACTTTTGCAGAATATGACAACCCCCACACCCTTGTTGTTCTTGTAGAAGAAGAAATTGTATTTATTGATCTTGAATCAGATGATTGGTTACCTTTTAGATTGCCATATCTTTCCAGCTTGCACTATTCATCTATAACATGCACTCAACATTTCAGTGATGTTCCTCAAGATATGTGGAATAGCATTATCACATATGGCAACAAGCAAGTTTCTGGAAAATATACTGAAAGAGTAAGTAAATGAAATGGAAATTTTATTCATTCTTGACTTTTTCTTTTATAAGCTTTGTAATAAGTTGCTTTATTGGCCACAACCCCCCCCCCCTTCTCCCTCCCCCCCCCCCCCCCCCCAAGGAAAATTTGAAATTTCTGAAGAAAAGTCAAATTTTAAACTTCTGAGAAAATTTCAGAAAATTAATCATAAAACAAGCTGGGGATTTGAAATTGCAGAATCAAAAAGATCTAACTTTGCTCTTCATAAATACTGTTCTGGTAAAAAAGTGGCATTAGAGACTCAAACTGCGATTTGACACTTTGAGTATTGCGTTTTCCCCATGTTCTTTTCAGTGCATAATGTTTGAAATCAAACTTAATTTGTTTTATTTAGGGATGTTGGGTATAGTATACTTGTCAACATTTTTATTTATTTCATTTATTTTTTGGTTTTACAGGAATGGCCTTTGACTGGAGGAGCTGATCTTGGTGAAACTCCAACAACTCATAATTTACTATTAACCGGCCATGAAGATGGATCAGTAAGGTTTTGGGATGCTTCTGGTGTTGCCCTTTCCCATCTTTATACAATAAATACTTCTGGCCTTTTTGTTGGAGAGGAAGGTGAACCACCAGCAGAAGAAGCTGAAGAATGGCCTCCATTTAGAAAGGTATGAATGACTTCATTGATGTTTTTGATCTGAATTTTGTAAGAATGTTTGCATTGTTAAATTACAAAGATACTTTTTGTTATCTCTAATCTCATTTCATTGAGTTTCTTCTCTTATGCTTGTATGGTCAATCTGTTTTGCTGACCAAGCAAATCCAGCTTGCGATGCAGCTTAATTTTAGCTTTTAATTTATTAATATTTAATCATCTCATTTTTTAGTATATATGTTCCGTTAAGAAATTTTATCAGTTGAAGGTAGTATATTAAATTTCCTTTAATATTAGGTTGGCTGCTTTGATCCATATAGCGATGATCCAAGATTGGCTGTCAAGAGAGTTCTTTTGTGTGTTCACAGTAAAACCTTAGTTGTTGCTGGAACAGCTGGCCAAGTAGTTATTTTTGAGTTAAAGGATGAAGAAGTTGAAAAAGAATTAGAGGTAATTGCTTTACAATTAATATTACATATGAAGAATATTCCAAATATTTGAATTATCTATTTGACTTTATGGAATGCATGCATTTTTTATTTATAATTTTAAAAAAAAGTTAACTTAATACCTTAGAATCCATTGTTTTTTTTTGCAATGTTAAGATCAATCTTTTAATGTATTTATTTATATTAATTTCACTTAAAATGTGTGTTTTATGTTAGGGTCATTCTGTTAACATTGTCAGCGACAGAGACAATTTTGTATGGAAGGGCCATGATCAACTTTCTCTTAAACAAGGCAGCATAAAATTTGAACCTGGTTTTGTTCCAACAGTTGTTGAACAACTGACTCCACCTGCAGCTGTAACTGCTCTTGCTGTTAATACAGAGTGGGGATTGTAAGTTTACTTTCTTCACTCTTGGATTTATATTTTTGGCATATTTTTTAAAGTGAGGAGCCAGCTGTTAATTTTAATTTTCTACTCTTAATTACCTTTTCTTATCTTCAAATGTCTTTTTTTTAAATGACATTGTATTAATTTTCTAAGGGGCCATCCACAAATTTTGAAGTTATTTTTAAATTAAAGTATTTTGTATTCATAAAGTAAGGATAACATTTAAAGCCAAATA